>JAMAKT010000015.1:95072-406001 GCA_023628415.1 Hypoxylon sp. PDH2405
AGACTGGACTGAATTAGACTGGACTGAATTAGACTGGACTGAATTAGACTGGACTGAATTAGACTGGACTGAATTAGACTGGACTGAATTAGATTAGATTGAATTAGACTGACTGGATTAGATTGACAGACTGGATTAGACTGACGGATTGGATTAGACCTGTTGTAAGAGCTGTTGCAGTAGCTGTTGCAGTAGCTGTTGCAGTAGCTGTTGCAGTAGCTGTTGCAGTAGCTGTTGCAGTAGCTGTTGCAGGAGGAGTGGCAGTATGGTCAGTGTGAGGGTGCCACGTGACATGAGGCTCTTGCTGCCACCTGAATTAGACTGAATTGACTGATTGAATTAGACTGAATTGACTGATTGAATTAGACTGGATCGACTGATTGAATTAGACTGGATCGACTGATAGATTGGATTAGACTGATAGATTGGATTAGACTGATTGAATGAGAGAGACTGAATTAGACTGATTATTGAATTAGATCAGGTCGAATTAGACAGACTGAATAATAAGACCTGTTGCGGTAGCCGTTGCAGTAGGTGTGGCAGTATGGTCAGTATGAGGGTGCCACGTGACATGAGGCTCCGGCTGCCACCTGAATTAGACTGAATCGATTGATTGAATTAGACTGGATCGACTGATTGAATTAGATTGGATCGACTGATTGAATTAGACTGATTGAATTAGACTGACCGACTGAATATAGGGGGCTGGGGGATAGGGGACTGGGGGGGGCCCCCCGGGTGGGGGGGGATGTGGTCAGTGCGTGGGTACCACGTGATGTGAGGCTCTAACTGCCACCTACCTTCTCGCCCAATTTCCTCAACCAATAGGGGTTGCACAGGAATGAGAGTTATATTACCAGAATCTTACGAATTATCCCTTCCAAATAATATAAGTATCAATTGGATGCACCCCTTAATAATAAAGTTATTTGTGGTTTTTTGCGGCTTAGAGAGAAAGAGAGGGGCTAGGAACATTACTCGATTGGCGGCAGAACAAACACCGCCTTCCGAATTAGGATTAGATTTGCCTAAAACGAGGGTTATTGTGGTGCCCAAGGGGTGCCCGCTTTTCATTAGGTATGCATCCGTTTGCATTGCCATTTTAGGCAATAGAGCTACGAAATCTTACGGAGCTTACCTAATGTGCTTACATCCCCTTACCTAGTATGTACATATTTAGCTGACGCACGCTTGTACTCAGGATCGTACTGTGTTTCTCCAAACAGCTCATGGATTACCTCGTTGAGATTTGTAGAATACTCAATAACTAGAAATAAGCTTGCTCTTTTATTCGATTTTTCTATAAAAACCGAGAGACTGTAGGCGAGTCGTTGCCAAATTCGTAGAATTTGAACATGGAAGTAAACTAATATAGTTTGGCATCAGATACATTATGTAGTATTCAGCTACTCCACCATGCAGGAAAAGTACCGGGGCTGCGTAGGGAGATCTACAGTACAGAGCATGTGCCACTGATCTTCAGTGATTCCTAATACGGCAGTACGGGTATTGAAGATCTACCCGTACAAGCCTCGGCAGCTTGAAATATCTCAACTTTAATCTCACCTCAGAAAATCCACTTGTGCACTGATCTCAATACTTCCTGCTTATGCTGTCAGCAATCCTCGCATCCCTTTTGCATCCCGGAGAGGCATGATCACCCCGCAAAGCCAAGGACCATACTATAGTCTAGGTATTAACAACGCCGCAGGAATTACATAACCGTGAGAGCAGCGACGCAGCGATCGTGGGTCCTGGCAGCAGAGCCTTGCACATACCAAGCAACCTCATCGTCACTTTCGTTCCACATATCAACTATCAACCTGATACGAGTGAGGCGCACACAGTACAGCAACTCCTATGCTGTGTATTGTCTCATTCATCTCTCAAAATGGCGCCACTTTACTATTCTTGTCCGTCCTATTCCCCTTAATGCTGACGATATGTTTTCAACAAAGCTTTCGGAGAACGCCTTGTCACTCGAACTGACTTGGAAGCTTGTAAAGCTGATCATGTTACCAAACGCTGAAATTCGGATCGTCATTGTACAGCCTGTTGCTAAGAAAAGAACTCGAAGTCGGCGAGCGGCGATACCATACCAGTATTAGTCGTTGTGGTAACCCATCAACATGCCTAAATCGCAGTCTTCTTACATGTATAAAAGGAGTTCTACATCCCATCAAGAACTACCTCTTTCCAAAGCAGACAACATCAAGCAATAGCACAGAAACCTCATCGACTCATAACATCAATTTCACAAGGCCCCTCTCCATTCAACAAGATGCATTTCACCAAGACCATCCTTGCCCTCGCTCTTGCAGCGGTGCCCATCTCTGCGTTGCCAGTGGAGGAAAACGGAGTTGCCGTCGAGGGCCTTGAAGTCCGCGACACCACGGTCACCTGTACCCCGAAGAACAACAAGTCGAGCGTGAAGTCGTTCAAGGTTAGCCTCGATTACGCCAACGCCCAGGCCAAGAAGGCCGGCTTTGCTAAGGGCAAGAGCGGCGATCCGCACAACTACGGCAACGGAGACAAGATCCAGTGGGGTGTCAAAGGATGCAACACGAAGAACGCCAAGTTGTGGGAGTGTATGTCATAGAATACCCCCCTTCTCTATTAAATTTTCTTGCAGTAGAAACGTAGTACTAACTCTAAGGCAAACCAGACCCTATTTACTGGGATAACAAGAAGGAGTGGAAGAAGGATGACTCATCTAGCGGTCAGGACAAGACGCCTCTGCGTGTCGTGTACATCCAGGACAATGGCACTCACGACAAGAGGCCCAAGGTCTGCGGTGTTATGACGCACTCTGAAGTCGACCAAGACTTCCAGGGCAAGGACTTCTTCCAGAAGTGCACTTAGCTGGCCATTCCAGTCCGACTCGTCATGTCTGCCTCGCGATGACAGATTTCTAGGAAATGGGGCTATTTCAACTACAACTGTGTATTCTACATGCTTATAGACGGGGGATTGTATATAACCCTAACCATTCTTTTGTTTATAGTTAAGATCACCTAAACGTCAGGACCTTTCAACCCTATATACGAAATTATCTAAGCATCTGGTCATATATTCAATCTTGCTACCTTCACAAATCGGATTCCTTTTTGTAAGATACGTAGGTAATATTGTATCTAGGAAGACTCTTCCTGCCAGTGATATGCTTCAAGTAAGCAAAACTTCGAGAGTGTGCACCTAAGATATGAGTAGTAATAAGTCGTAGATAGTGTTTAAACCGCTCTTGCTGATGCCTTGTATCATCTCGCATAGTCTCCTCTCTATCACTGCACTATCTTTCCCTCGGGTAGGCCTACGGTTACACATGATGCAAGACGAGTCGAGTTTGTAGGCATCGGGGATGCATTGGCTCGGTCCTATCTCTCGCGCCTAAACTCCGTGGTAGTCGGAACTATTCGTGACTCTAATGCACCAGCTGTTGTCGAGTTGAAGACGCTCTTCAAGAGAAATAGGTATAAGTTGCTTCTGGCCAAAGTGAAAGTTCCTCACCGTCGGATGCGGCCAGAGGTGTAGTGAACATGAACGCTATAGGCATTGACAATACCGACATATTGATAGTTAACGCGGAGTGAGCCCCCCGGTCGAGATGGTTAATATCGAGGAGGTGGCTAGCATGTTTAATGTCAACACCCTTAACCCTCAAGCTCCATATCAAGCCTGCCATGCGTTTCTCAAAAAAAAAAAAAAAAAAAAAAAAAAAAGAGGTCATTATCGGGTTTTGCTTATGCCCGGAGTGAACAGCTCTTGCTGAGGGAACCATAAGCCTAGTAAGCGCATTCCCTATTAACAACCTATTTCACGACAGTTTCTTAGGTAAAAAAATTGATGATCTTAGTTGCTAAAACGTTCGTAGATGGAAAAGAAATACCGTGGTAATAAGTAAATTTAGATCCGAAACACCAAGCTTAATTAAATCGTGCTCAGTGCATCATTCTAAGACGCGACTTATACTTCTAGAGTAATTGGATGTATAGGTGCGTGTTTACCATCTACGTCGGATGATTGCCGGCTGGTGAATAGGAAGCATCAAGTCTAGCTTAGGTAGAGTATTATACTTTTGATTTCCATCTTCTCTGACAGCTACATAGTGTCAATTTATGAACTTCCCACCGCAACCACCACATTGCTCAGCTGATATTTCATCCATAATGACGTTCTTCAGCTGGGGAGCGATGACGAGGAGATCCTCCCGCTTTAGACATTTAGACCCGCACACACTACAGGTTCGTGATAGACCCGGGCTAAGGATGGGGAGACCAGTAGTCGCGCACGTAGCTAACAGCAAGTAACGTTAGATAACTGCATAAGTGAAAAGGGAGCATGGTGTCCAAGCAGTTGAGGATGCTTACCGAAGAGATGGCCACTGGCACAACGCGACAATTTGCCCTTCGGTTTCAAGGGCAGGCCGCAGAAGGAGCAAGCTTGCTTACGACCAACCAGCTCGAAATGGCCCCTTAAAGTACTTCTCTTATCATCGTCTTGTACTGCCGACGTGCCGACCCCTGACACCGGGGTACCTCCACCGTACATCCATTCCCAGGCTCTTGCCTCTGTGCTGAGTTTCTTCATCGCTAGGGTGGATTGAGCCTCCTGGTTCCGGTCTGCGCCATGGTCGTGTCTGCCGAAGAGGACTCGGCATTTTACTCCAGCATATGTATCCCTTCCAGGCCAGAGCGCATTATACTGACTAATAAAAACGGCGGTGACTCCTCCGCCCGGGCTGGCCGCCATTCCCCAGATTCGGACCCTGTTTAAGTGGACTTGATCTTCTGTATCTACGCCAGCGAAATTTTCTTCGGGATCGTAGTCGGATCCCCCAGCCGATTCAATGTCTATTTCCTCGTCTTCGTCCGAGTCTATCTCCGATCCAGTACTGCTATCGTCTACGATAGGCCGGTATGCCATTGCCCGAGGAAGTTGATGCTCGATAATCTGGTTGATTTCGGTAGCCCATCGTGGCCCTACGGTTCCGTCTTCGGGATTAGGTGGTAGGGGAAGATTAGTCTGGTACCAAGCGTCATTCTCGTGAGTAGCCGAGAGCCGGACAAGCGAGTAAGAAGGCGTCGCAGTGGTTTGCGACAGTGAAGGGGGATGGATAATAAGTCCTGTAAGAGGTAACTTAGTATATAAAAGCGCCAGAGAGGAGTTAGTATAGTCAGTACATACCCGTAATAGGATTTTGGGTAGGACCATCTTCTGGTTCTGGATATGTGGTATCACAATCGTCTGTGGTATGCCTGGCTATATCACGGGACCGAGCTTCGTCGAAGGATACCTGAAATGCCTTTACCTGCATAGGAGTAGCGATGACCCCACGGCAGACCTTTGACTCTCCAATAGTCCATATCTATTACCGTGTCAGTTCGAAATAGAAAGTAGAGGGTACTTTGCTAATGGCTTACCAGGTCCTCGAATACCACGAAAGCGTCAGGGGCCAAATAAAGGCAAACTCCGTTAGAGTCAACCTGATCGACCTCGACACTCGGCGTCGCCATGTTCTGGTGCAGTGTACCTATAGTAACCCGCCTAAATCCAATGTAGTTCTTGGTCACGTATGAGACCATGCTACTCTTTGAGTCGCCTCTTTTTAACCATGGGCTCCAACTGAGTGAGAATGATGAGCCGCACGGCGAATAATCTGGATCGGTCGGCTGGTATAAGCGTCAGCAGGGGCAAATAAAAAAAGGGGAAAATAAAATCAATCACATACATCAGTTTTTGGGTGCGGCCCTTCAGCTACGAATCTTGCGACTTCTTCAATCCTCCATTGGCCGCTATCGCCAGGGGCTGCATTGGAGTCGTGTTTGACTTGAACCGAGATGATAACAACCTCGTCTTCATCATTAGCATAGGCAAGAAGTGAGCCGTGACCATCAGTATCTCTCGCCCATGCGAATGCCGTGATATACTCTTTGGTGTATTGTGCCTCATGCCCTTCCGCGACGGGTAAGAGTAGACCTGCGCCGACACCCCAAGCAGCAACCCACGGCCTCAAGGTTCTAGCATTGCGACCGCGGACCTTGAAGGCATTCATGCCGTCTGATGCGCCTTCGCAGTATACGGTAATAGTGCCGGAGCCTGTGAGCACCGCGAGGACAGACCGGTTCATCCGGCCTAAGCCACTGGGGGACCAGTCCAACGCGACCAGATGATTCATAGAGCTGCCCTGGCTCGTGACAGTGCCTGACCCGCCACCGCCCGGGACATATTCGAATTCTGGGAATTCTTGTCCAACAAGGTCAAACAAGTGGCGATTCAATTCCGGGTTCCTATGCTCGACGCTAGGAAATTGAAGGGCTACGTCATTGTACTGGCGTACCACTTTGGTATTCGTGCCATCCGTAGATTTGGGAACCGTGAATTCTGGAATGAAAAGGAAGACGCAATCGTCGCAGCCAACAGCTAATTCGGCGTCGGGAGACCAAACAATATTGTGTGTGCTCGCTGGGACGGCAGTGATGCCGAATGATTCCAGCGGTAGAATATCAGGGTTGTGATCTCCGGAGGTCATTTTGGAATGGTTTGATATGGTACTGTAATCTTAAGTTGTCGTAATTTATCAGCTTTCATTATTGTCAGGCATATGCGAGGTAATGTCGACATGGCAAGGCCTTAGTTGAAGAAACTTGTGGATGTATATGAATGTTGATTGTCTGCAAGGTTATAAAAAGAAGTTATCGAAGGCGTAAATCTGATACGGGCATATTGTCAAATGTGCGGATGTTCATGTACTACGTCGCTTCCGTTAAATTAATTCCCTAGCTTCAGAGATTCAGCTTCTTCTTGTAGTAAACCATATGCAATATTGTATTATATTTACGTTTCAACCATCCTTTCGTACCTTAATATAAGTAATGTTTATATCCATAAGACAGGAAGTTGAGTGGCACTAACTGGGAAAAGGTTGTAGAAGTGGATGAAAATTTCATCCCGACAATTTTTTAAGATTTGACGGCGTACGATTTGAGCCCGGCTTTTAACGTTACCTATGTACCTCTCAGCTACGAGGTAACTTCATGAGGAATACGATAGAGACAGTCGCTTGCACCGCGTTTTCATATCAACCTGAACATCGAGTATCTTTTATTCTATTATTAACATAATTCGAATTCTGATTATGACTAATTCTTTGGTGTCTCCAAATACGACCCAAGAGCCCATAGAGCGGCGCAACTAGCCAATGCTGTCGCGCCGACGAGTTTCTTCGTATACCAGTTCTCATCCGTCAATGGTTTGGCCATTTGAGCTCTTTTGTGTGGCCGAGATTCCGCTTTGTTCGACGCTGTAGTATTATTATTCTTGCTTGCTGCAGCCTCCTCTTGTTCAGCCATCTCTCGTAGCTTTGCTATGGTCCTGCTGAGAGCCAGCATATCCTCATCAACTGTTATATTCCTATTTCCATCTACTTCGACATTCTGTATATTCCCGAAGAAATCTGTCAATAACCGGCTTCGCGCCGCCTCTGCGCCGCCCCGGAACAGATCGTACCGGACCCCGGCGTTAGAATGAATTTTCTCGTAGTTGTAGCTGTCAAATAAGTCGCCGACTGTCTTCTTACTGCTAAGGTCTTTGACTTCTGACTCGAGAAACTCGAGGTTATAATATGTGTACCGGTCGATGACGGCGACCCCGACGTCGTTATCGGCGTGGTGCGAATAGGAAGACTGATCCAGCTCAGAAGACCCGGTGGCAATGATGTTGGGAGAGTAGAGCTTGCTATACATGGTGTTCGCCTGGCACGTGTCTATCATGAAAAGAATCTCGTGGTACCTATCCATCATCGTCGTTAGTCTAGACGGTACACTCGATTTTAAAGTCTAACTTTACCTTCTCTTTTCCCACATCTGCTCAAACGCGTCCGCCAAATCGAATGCGCCAATCTCCTCGGCGTCTTGAAACTTCAAAAACTCATTTCCTCCGTGGCCAGTCATGTATACGAAGATATTGCTCCGGTCGTCCGTTAGCAGTCGCTTACTCCTGGGCATCTCGTCTCCAACGCGGTCCGTCAATAACCGAATGAAATTTTCGACGGTCACCTCGTATCCTCGATAGTCGACTTCGATGTTGTCTCCGTATAGATCGACGGCGCGGTCTGCGTTACTATACACGGTCCCGGGAAAGGCATTCCGTGGGTTGCACGCCATGTCGTCGGGAAGCATAAGGATGATCTGCGAATCGGGAATGCCTAGTCGCTTGACAGTTCGGTACATGGACAGGACATTGGCGAGATGGCGGTAATTGAACCAGAACCTCGAGGTGCCTACTAAGACAGCCCAATTGCTGGTATGTTCGGCGAACACAGGCTGTATGGGAGCCAGCAAAGACGCTGCTAGGAGCGCAGGGAGATGCAATATGCTCGAGAGCTTCATCGTGGGCAACTCGTTATTGCGAGAGACTCTCTCGCCGATGCCCTATCTTCGAAGCGGATAATGGTAAAATGCCGATGTTCGTGTTGTAGTACAAGGCAACCGATGTCTTGGGAGGATGCATGTGGAACATTGGATTTACTGAGCTGAGAATTGATTTGTCATGGCGTCGAGATTCAATTAAACAAACAATACAACGCTGATTGACATGTACATATTACAGGGGGTCCAGCCAGCCAGCGTGTACCTACAACTTGGAGATTGGAAATGGTTTAGCGTGCAAGATCGGTGAGTTACACTATTATACTCTGACCTAACCCACTTGGAACGTTCAAGCATTGTAGCGTCATCGGCCCGGGCTACCTAGTAGCTTTGGAAATTGCAGGGATTGGAAGACATAGGTATCCAATCGCCCTAAAGCAGACCCTCCACATGGACCCTAAAGTGTGCTAGATCAGCTGGAGCCTTTAGGACCCTTGCCAGAATTTAGTTGACCCCAATTCGAAGAGTTGAGTGAGTCGCAACCGACAGAGAGTTGACGCACTTGAAGTTACATCTATTGTATGGTTAGGTCGTAGTGAAGAGACATCGACCTAACCGTGGCTACCAACAATAACATTATGTAATTACCTACATACAGTTCCAGGCTAGAATTGTTAATCCATTCACATGCAGTGTTTGTACTACAAATAGGTACTTGAATCTACGCGCATAGGAGGCGTACATACTAAGTACATGACATTGAATATAATAAATGTCTATTTCTACTAGCGCGCCCCGCCTTATCGTCATGCGCCGTCTCCGCCCTTGCATTTTGCGGCAGCTGTAAACTTTCCAGGGCTATTGGAGATGCGCGAACACCCGCAAATACCTACCCTAAATTGAATCTGTCTGAACTCTCCAGGGCTCTCTATTCTCTCTATTTATTTTCCCTCACAACTATCTTCGCTAAGGCTATCTGCAGTTTGCATTCTTCAACTCGCCTACCTGGGACACCTAAGAAATAAACGAGACCGGCGTCACACGGCAGAGAAAATGTTTTAGTTCGAAATTCAGTCATCTAGGGGTCATTGTAATCAACTACCGAGACCTGCGTAACCGAAGCTAACACCTCTGGAATACATAGTAGCTACCTAAGGCTCGCCCGGTAAAAAAATCACATGCATCTGGCCAAAGCTTCCTAGCTTGGTGAATATTGACAAAACAACCTGTACTGTTCTTTTAAAATATAGACAATTTCCATTCTCAATTTCATATTTCGCTCAGCAAGAAGCAACAAAAACCAACCCCACTCTGAGCAAGTCGAGTCGAGCTTCAGGTAGACGCGATGGGGCGCCCTCCGGCTTACATATTCATAGTGAGGTTCGTACCTTGTAGAATATAGTCCCCTCAAGCTCTCAACCCGAAACTAACCCGCGATCCTTTGAATCTAGACACGGGAAACGGCTCGATGCCGCCGACAAGCAATGGCACCTTTCCTCACCTACCCCTTACGATCCTCCTCTGACGTATGGTGGATGGGTACAATCTAAGACCGTCGGAGCAAGGATTGCCGCTATACTACGAGAGAGGGAGGAAGAGGATGAGATCACTGCCGCGAATCGGGAGCCCAATATGGCGCCTACCAAGCAGAAGAAGCGTCGCTACAGAGTTGTCATACATAGCTCGCCCTTCCTTCGGTGCACCCAAACATCCATTGCTATAGCTGCCGGTCTCGCTTCCAGTTCCCCCTCGACAGCTCCCGTAGAAAGATCTCCCTCTCCGCGAGGTACCCCGGTGTCCCTGCCCCCCTCGAGTTCAGTTGAGAAGTCTGTTTTGCGACTCGACGCTTTCCTCGGAGAATGGCTCTCTCCTGACTATTTTGAACACATTACGCCGCCTCCCAAATCGAGTCTGATGCTAATGACCGCGAAAGCCGAACTATTACGACGAGAAAATTACAATGAATACCTTCACTTCCACAACCGACATGCTCCAAATGCCTCGACCCAGCTATGGAGTGCTTCTCCTAGCCGTGGGAGCCCTCTAGCTTCTTCAGTGACCCCCGAGTCCGACGCTTCTTCTGGTTTAGATAGCCTCTCTGCCTTGAGAAGTAGTCTGCCGAGAATTAGGAGCGATTCGGTTGGAAATTTGGACCCGAAGGCAGCACAGAAAATAACCCCCCAAGACTCTGCTTGGAATTCGGCATACGTAGCCCCAGTTCCTTCCTATGCCCTTTCAACATCCGAACCTATACCGAAGGGTTACGTTGCGCATGCTCGTGATGCCTGTGTTGACGTCGACTACCAATGGGACTCTAGTAGAGATGACTTTGGATGGGGAGACGGTGGAGTTTTACCCGAAGAGTGGGCAGCAATGCATCAGAGATTCAGGAAAGGGTTCAGGCGGTTAGTTGAATGGTATAGTACCACAGACAACCCTGGAGAAATGGTGACCAAAACGGTTTCGAGTTTAAAATCTACCAAGTCTCCGCAAAAGGAGAGTGACCACGGCGGTTCGTCTGTCGATGATGATCAAGATGTTGAGATAGAAAACGTTGTTGTTCTCGTGTCGCATGGTGCTGGTTGCAATGCTCTCATCGGCGCCATCACACAGCAACCAGTTCTTATCGACGTCGGGATGTCGTCTATCACAATGGCGCAGCGAAAACCGGAATTTGACAGCGGTCTCAACACCGGCATGTACCAAGAGCTTGCCTCTTCGCTCGAAGGGCCTCTATTAACCCAGCGAATCTCGATGTCGGAGATATTTGAACTGAAGCTATTCGCTAACACAGAACACCTTCATTCGGCGATCACCCCACCTTCGATTAGTCGTTCGTCTTCGTCTGCTGGCCGTAGCCCACGTGGTCGATACAATAATGGACTTGCTTCTGCCTTGAAAGATGTCAACCTTGCTGCTTCGTTATACGGAGGCTCAACGCCAGGAAGTCGTAGTACTTCGGCAAATGCCTCACTTGGCAGCATGCGAAGGGGATCGCCGGTTCTGGGGTCTTCATTTCGGACACCGCTGCCTAATAATGCTGGTACTGGGGGTATAACAGTTGGTAGCGGTGTTTCCAGCTTCCAATCGACCCGTCCCAATCGCGCCGGCTCGGTTGGTCTATGGGCACCACGAAACCAGGATGGCGAGGCGCTAGAGAAGCACGCGGAGGCACCATCGTTGCTAAATCTCGGCTATGAAGGAGAGAAAAAGAACGGCGAGGCCTCCCCAAAGATTCAGGTGCGCGATTGTAGCTCAAACAATCCCGAGTCCGTGGAATCAACGAAAAAGGCCGATCCAACGTCAGGCTCACAGTCTTCATACAGTGAAGAGCGGGACAAGTTCGACGAGGATGCCATTCCACGCCTCTGGTCTGGCACGAGCAACGCAGGTCTCTGGGGTGCCCCACGGCCTCCAGGAGAGGCCGAGAGAATCCGGGACTTCAGCTCGACGAAACGACGATGGACGGTCAATGAGCGATGAATGCGGGTCTATCATGAATTCCAACAAACTTCATGAAACCGTAGCATAAATCTCCGCTCTCTCTCGACTGAGACATTCCTCCACAGAACGATTATGTCGAGGTGACGATCGCGGTGATCTACCAATGATAACGCCAGCATTCGCAAAATTTCCACTCATATTTACGGACACCCTCGGGGCCGTCGCTATATTTACGTTTCCTTAACCGGAGGTATATAGGATGTTGGCGTTTCCAGACTTCCCCCTCTAGCGATAGTCCCCCTTTTTTCAACCTCATAATTGTTGTTTTTGAGCAGATACCTCTTGATCAGTCAATGTTTGCATGCCCTCGGGAATAAGAAAGGAATACGAGGGTCGGAGTTCAAATTGTAGTGATATTCCATAGGCTAGATTAGGTACTTGACTGGGTAGTTAGCAACTATTCGTTAATGAATGGATGAATGCCACCCAACGTTGCTTTTGAGGGATAACTGACTTGAACTAATCTGCTGGGGATCCATCCAGTCAGTCGCCTTGTGACTCGGGGTATGGGATAGGATGCAAAGTCGATTTGTTAGCTACAAGTAGGCATCTAAGATTCGGGCTCTTGGATTAGGTACATAACGGAATAGATGCTCTTCGTCTGTTCCCAATTACGAGTTATAAACTCTTCATTCTATACGGGCATGCTCCGTCGAGGAGGGCCAAAATAACATGAGTCTCTATGGGGGAATACCGGAAAGTAACAAATCAAGGTGAGTCGGTAAACCAAAGTAGTACACCGCCCGAGATCCCGAGTCGTTTTCGACCTGCATGCAACTCTGCAGTCCGTCTACCTCATGCATGCCAGTCAGATGCTCTGGGGAGTATATTGGCGTATGGCTTGTGCGCGGCATCATTACACAGCATGACCAGGTATTCTAACACGGCTCTGACACCGGTCTGGCTGCATGGCGCATGTAAAGTAAGCGCCCAGCATCTCTACACGAAGTAAAACAGAGCGGGGTTGAAGCCCAGTACGACATCTGAACAGCCGGTCAGGTAGAAAATAGGCGAGAGTGTAAGCATATAAGCTCAGTTGAACGCCCATTCAAGTGTATGTATGTCTACTTGTTGAGTATGCTTGACGGGATTTCTAAGAATATCCCGGAGAATAAATGGTAGTTTCATTTCAAGCCACATCAGTAATGTTGAATCGATAAACGATGCTCCCCTATCAACTCCTTGAATATGCAATTCCACCCACACTCCCATGCTCAAACACCGTCTAGGACGAATGGCTAGCTCTCTTCATTTCTACCCTTCCGTCGTCTAGATATAAGTCGGGTATCTTTTGACCTCAACAGAATTGTCGTCGATCCTCTTCAGCTACGCCACCAAGACTTAGATGGCGTGACCAAATCCCGCTCCTGGTCATATCGAGCAGGTGCCACGTATGTGAACATGATCTCACTCTAGTCACTCATTCATATATGCCCATTGCTCAACCAAACACCTTCTTCATAGCTTGGTGGGCTAACTCCACGCCCAAGAATGTCGCCGCATTGGCCGGTACTGCTCTTGCAAGAGCCGGTCCGAAGCCTGGGAAGAACGCCTTGACGCCTCCCTTACCGTATAGTTCTCTAATCACACCGCCGATGCTCACATTGCCCTCGGCAGTCTGCAGTCGGCTCTTCACAGTATCAACAGGGAAGACGGGAATCCACATGGCGACACCAGCGGCGCCACCTGCGGCCGTGATGGCTAGCAGACTTAGCTCTCCCTTAGGCTTGCCCGTCTGTGGATCTAGGGGTGTTAACCGCCTCTTGATGTACTCGTACGCAGCGAAGTAAGCAGCAGATCCGGGACCGTCTCGCGCAAGAGTTGCAGCGCTGCCGCGGAATACGGAGCGTATCCCGCCCTCACGGTAGAGCTGGCGCACGACGTCGAGACCGCCCTTGTACTTGGGTTCCTCGCCAGGCTTGAGCCGTTGGCCTTGCACCTGCAAGATGACCTTGACACGCTCGAACGGTGCCGTGATGGCTGTCATAGGGATGGCACTGAAGAAGCCGGCGGCACTGATCTGACCGATGGAGAGGGCACCCGTGGGGCTGGGTGGTGAGAAGGTAGTTACTATTTGCTTGCCAAGGTCGTAGCCCCAGAAGGATACGGCAACTGTGTAGATTTGGCGATTAGTCTCGTCTTACTCATAGTCACGGACAGGAAAATGAAGGAATAAGAATTAGAGATGGCATACACATAGGTGTAACGCCTACCAACGGCGCACTGACACCGGCATAGAGACCCCTCCTTAGCCCATCCCTAGCGACGCTCTTCCGCACAACGTCGATAGCGGAAGAGTACACGCCCTTATCGGCAGTCTGCAGGCGCACCTTAACTAAATCAAACGGATGTCCGACGATAACGGCACAGACGCCACCAAAACCACCCGCGGCGAAAGACCGTAGTTGCGACGAGAAACTAGAGGCGGCAGCCTTAGCTTCGGCTTTCAATTCGGTTTTCAACTCATCTTTATTTTCGGGGATGTGTGGGAGGTGGTCTGCGACAGCGCCAGGCAGGGAGTGGTGAAGCTTCTCGTTGATGCCGCTATGCTTTTCGTTCGAAGTCATGGTGATGGCGTGTAGTCTGGATGGTTGGACTGTTGGATCTCCCGTTTCCAACAAAACGAATTAAATGAGCGGCGCAAAGGCAGAAAGTTCAACGTGGGGAATGTATTTGTCTAGGCGTCGAGGATATCGAAAGATTGGAAAAGATCCTTTTGCGCGAAATCCCGCACAACATCAAACACCGATTGCTGGCTTGTCCCGATGATACCAAGACCAAGAAACTGTCGACTTCTGGCTCTTGCACCCAAATTGCTCGCGAACACAACGGAAGTCCGAAACGTGACAAAAAGGCGGCGGCGACTCGAGGGAATTAACTTTGTCGGACAGAAGCAAAAGATTGATTGTTCATTCAATGTTTCGGCAATCGAACGTCAGAAGGGACTGGAGTTCAAGCCTCGGCAGACTAAAAGAGATCAGCCCTGGAGATTTCCAAAATCAAAGTACCGGTACAGCACTGTACCCACTCTCTTGAGCACTTGACCCTTGAAGCACATGTGCAAGTATCTATATACGGTACATACATCTAGATCTAATCTGATAAACATCTCGAGTGCATCTCGAGTAACATGCATTTCAAATTCTCTTTTCTTTACATAAAAATATCTTACTACTCTTACAATATTAGCTAGTCGTCCATACTCGTTAGCTATTATACTCTTTTCATTTTGTATCAACTCCAACTATACTTCACAGTATTTGTACTTTACAGTACCGTAGATGCTGAACGTTTAAGCCGGGGCTAGATTCTGCCTCGGCCGACCCGGTTTAATGGAAGACGCCCGCCCCCCTTCCCTCCCTCCACCTTTCCGTAAACTCTGTATAATGTCAAGGTACACGATCGGTCCTAGTGTACAGCAATGACCAGCCCTCCAGATACAACAAAGTATAGAAATGCCAATCCATCAAGCTAGAATAACACAATCATAAAGTGATCAGAGCCCATTGACAAGAGAGAGCAGTGTACTCCCCTTTTAACTACCTGCCTAAATATTATACTCAAGCTATTATCAGTCTTCATGCTAGAACATGTACTAACTCGGCCCGCCGGATTACCTAAGGCGCCGGCATTAGCCGTTGTGCCTGGCTACATGTAAGTACCTGCTACATATGCTTGTCTACATGTCTAGCGTTTACGTCATTGTCATATGCCAAAATCGTAGGTATTGAAGATGAACGCATCGTCCTTTTTTTAATTTCCCTTCACTTGGATATGGTGTATACGCTCTCTATCCGGAAAATATATACAGAACGTTAATATAGGAATATCATGGGTATAATCGTCTTCTCGCCTTCCTCTATTCCGTCTTCACATTCGACATCACCCTCGACCCAATCTCCAATCAACACGTACGGTGTCCAACTAAAGCATTATTTGATGGTCAAGCGTCGTCAGAGCTCAATGATTGTCGGTATAAGGAGTTGCTTGTCCACAATAATCTTCCATCAATCCTGATTCATGAATCGGTCAGTATGAAAAGCTCATCCATGAACCGTTTTTTTTTATCAATACCCGCCTAGCCCCTTACCAGTAACACCACCAAGCCGACCCATCCCACACCAACATGTCGTGTCGCATTCTCTCTCCATTTGAATTGTGAGATCTAGCCCATGTTTGGCCAGGTAGTTCTGCACTCTGTCTCGAACCTCCTCCAAGTCTGCGCCTCGAATCGCTGCCACGTGTATCACACCTAGAAGTCTAACTCCAGACTCACTGCCGGCGCCGTCGTCCACCCAGAATTTAGGCACTGCATATGAGGCAACACCTCGCTGGTTTGTGATCTCAGATAGCGTATTACGAAGATTGTATTCCGTATCCGCCGGGATTGTCAGCAACAAGCGTTGAGCCGATGACTTTACCAGGGGCGTTGCAGTAATGAGAATCAAGTAGGCAATTAAAAAGGAAGCTAATGGGTCCCAACCGGACCAAGGAATAAGATAAGTTAGAACTGTCGAGATGATCACCGATGCGCTTCCAAGGGTGTCCGCAAGGATATGCAAGTAGATTCCATGCATGTTCTCATTATCGTGGTCATGATGAGAATGGGCATGGCCATGGCCATGACCATGGCTGTGACCGTGGCTGTGATCGTGCGAGTGGTGATCATGCGAGTGGTCATGCGAGCTGCATTCATGATCGTGATCTTTATCATGGCCGTGGCTATGGATATGATCGTGAGAATGCCCATGGCTGTGTGAATGGTCGTGGCCATGACTATGTCCGTGATGATGGCCGTGAGAGCCAAAAGCAAAGATACCTAATAGGTTTACGACTAGTCCTAAAGTGCTTACGATGAAAAGTTCCTTAAGTCTCTTGGTTTCTCTGCCCTCTAAGAGTCTCTCGAAGCCCTCGAACATGATTTCAAGGCTGATGAGACTGTTAAATCATTAGCCAGTTATCTCAGCTAAGTGGAATCGAGACGCACATCAAGAAAACACCATTCGCGAACCCGCTCAGTGTCTCAATCTTCCCAAACCCATAAGGAAATCTCTCGCTGGGTGGCCATTTGCTCATGACGGATGCGAAAAGGCCCACGGCTAAAGCCACACAATCGAAGAACATGTGTATACTATCGCTAAGGAGCCCAAGGGAGTCGGTAAGGTAACCGTAAACAGCCTGGACAGCCATGAATGAGAAATTGACTCTGTAATAAGCCATCAGCACCGTCTCATTAGAAAATTGCAATTAGAGTAGGCCATACCCCATGAAATAGAAAATACGGCGTGAGTCTTTCTCCGTCATGATGGCATGGATTAATGGCCATCTTGATGTGTATGGAAGCAGCAAGGCTGTAAACTTCGAGTAACTTGTTCCATGTGCATGGTGGCCGTCGCCACCATGTTTATGGTCATGTAGAACAGCGGCAGTAGGGGCGTCATAACCTGGATTATTTTTCGCATCTATCATATCATTTTTCTGCGGGCTAGGCAACTCTTCTGTATTCTTTCTCAAGGGTGATGGCCGGTTTTCTCGTCGTTGTAGAGGTATGAATGAGTTTGCTCGGTATTGTGACAGGTTCTGTCGGGCTTGCGCCTGAGCATTGTGGTCGATATGGTCGTGATCGTGGTCGTGGTCGTGGTCGTGGCCGACCTCGGTCTTTTGGCCTTGGGGATAGGCGTGCAGGGATCGGGTTGATCTTGAGTGGCCAAAAGATGGAGGAGAATGGGAGTGGGAGTGTGAATGAGAGTGTGAATGTCCGTGGTTATGCGGCAATGGAGGCTGTGGCAGGGCATACGAAGATGCCATAATGTTGTTCAATGGTCCACTTGATCTGTTTATCTAGCTGGCAGCGACGACGTTAGAGCCCCGAAGACTCCCTTCGCCTCTCAACTCTGTCGCATATGGATGATACTACGCAGAATACGTACAGTATTGCCAATGGGCAACGTCGGGCGAGTCAAGTCGGCTGGATTCCCTTGTTAGTGAGGAATCTGTATCTCTACTTATTGGCCGGATGGGGCAGGAATTTGTTCGTGCTCGCGTACGCGTCGAAAAACGACCAGACTTGGGTAAGTAATTAATTTAGATATCTAATTGGAGACAAGAAAATGACAAGCAGCGCGATCTTAGTAGACATCGGTGGAACGCAATCCAAAGAGAACAAACAACGGTGGCATCTTCTGTTGATAAAAGAATGGAGGAGAACGAGAGGTAGCATCGTCAAGAAGGAAGGTGAATCTGCCCCCCTGTCCCTGAATGCGGTTCCTAAATCCTTTCTCTTTCCGATCTAGTGCAAGTCGGGGACCCAATCTATGATGCATCCTGCAGCGGATCCTCCACATTACTAGTACCCCCGTACCGATGGAGGTAATCTCTCGCTTAATTGTAGGTAGGAGGTAGGTACTGTACAGTAAGATTACTAGGCTTGTTAGGGCTCGACAGGCCTGATCTGGGACCCCTAAACTTTGAGTTAACTCCCTATCTCATGTAAGTACCGAAGGTAAGGACTGCTGTCTGTGGGGAACATTGAAGATGCAAGTTGAGCCGATGTGTCGCCTTTATTGGTTACTTGATTGGTTCCAATTACAGTTTGTCACTGTAAGGCTTGAATGGTACACCTGGCAATTAACCTCACATATCTATCAGACCTCAACATAACCATAACCATTACCTCAAAATGTTATCAATCTCTGCTTAGTAGTTGCAGTCACCATTACATAAACCACCATTTCCATCCATGCCGTCCATGTTGCTCTGCAGATGCTGTTCGTCCATGTAAGGTCAAGCTGTGAATAGAGCATATGAGGACGCGTGATAAGCCGGTTATTGTGTTCACTTAGTAAGCTCATCCAAATTTAACACCTCGATATTATTGCATCTCACAACTGACGCAATATCAAAGGACAAACATCTTACTATTCCGACATGGCCTATCTTGCCATTGTCCTAGGATTCACAGCAATAGGGTCCCTTCTCGGCCTTGTGCTGGCCTTGACAATGCTCCCTTCGCGCTATGTTAAGCATTCTCCTGCCTCTCATGACTCTGTCTCTGTTCAAGTCTTGGTCCTTGGAGATATTGGACGAAGCCCGCGTATGCAGTATCATGCATTAAGTGTTGCCAGACACGGCGGGAGGGTTGACCTCATTGGTTATCATGGTATTTTGATCTCCTTTCCCTTTTCCAATTTAACAAGGAGCTTTCGCTAAACAGTTATGCAGAGTCGCCTCCTCATCCTGACCTTCTCGCAAATCCTCGGATCAAGATCTATCCGTTAGCACCTCCACCCAGTTTATTGAAACATAAATCCATCCCCTTCATTATTGCTGGGCCTCTAAAGGTGCTGTGGCAGATTTGGACCCTCATTCGAGTCTTAGGCTATCAGACTCCCCCCGCAAGATGGCTCCTAGTCCAAGTATAACATATCTCCTATCTTGAATTTTAATGAATTATCATTAACATATAATACAGAACCCCCCTTCTATCCCAACTCTGGCTATTGCTCTTTTGATTTCTGTCTTGCGCAATACCCACCTCATGATTGATTGGCATAATTATGGGTGGACAATCCTCGCCGGAACCAAGGGGCGCGACCACCCATTCGTTAAAATATCCAAAGCCTACGAGTGTGCGTTAGGTCAGGCGGCCCCAACTGCCAATATCACGGTTACTCACGCAATGAAGCGGCAACTGGAACGAGCGCCCTATAATGTGAAGGCGCCAATCCTTACCCTTCATGATCGACCAGCCTCCATCTTCCAACCCCTAAAGTCTCACCTCGACCGTATGGATTTTCTCAAGAAATTACCGGAGACTAGGGACTTTGCTTCGAACATCATTGAAGGTCAGACCAGACTTATCGTGAGCAGTACTTCCTGGACACCGGATGAAGATTTCTCGCTCTTGCTCGATGCCCTAGTCGGGTACGCCAAAGAGGAAACTACGTATCCGATCATTGCGATTATTACAGGCCGTGGCCCTCAGAAAGCATTTTGCGAGGAAAAAGTCCAGGACCTGCAGAGAGCAGGGAAGCTTCCCAACATTCGCATCCTAACTGCATGGCTTACAATGGAGGATTATGCCAAACTTCTAAGCTGCGCAGACCTTGGGATATGCCTTCACATGTCCAGCTCGGGTGTTGATCTACCTATGAAGGTTGTAGACATGTTCGGATCAGGATTACCAGTTGCTGCTTACTCGGGATATGAGAGCTTTAGCGAGCTAGTCAAGGAGGGGGTGAATGGATGTGGCTTCGAGACAGCAGAAGAGCTTGCCGGCATCTTAGAGCGATTGTTCAGTGATAAGGGATCAGCTGAGCTCCGGACTCTCCGTGAGGGGGCCAAGAAAGAGAGCGACCTACGGTGGGATGAGGAATGGGATCGAGTTCTGGGCCGTGTTCTAGGAGTTATCGACTGATGTACGGCGGTCGTACGCGATATGAATTACAACTGTTGAATTGGAGCGAAGTCTTACTATCTGAGCGTCTTCCGAGTTGGAAACATAGTAGGAAAGATACGGAATTCGACTTGGAAGAATACCTCCGACAAAGGGCTCCTGGCTACTGTCTAGTCAAAGTCGCAAATCACCTTGATACCTCGAGTACCGGTATGTGGTTATGAAATTCTGTTCATTCCAATATACTTTTACTTAATCTTCGCCTAGACTCTCCCTGACACACTGCCTCACTCTCTTCCTAAACTCTTTCGGGCCGCCTTCTCGTTCGGCACGCAACAATTTAGCGGCATCCAAGTTGGCAGGACTTTCATCATTTGGTTCGTTGAAGAGACTGAGAACGCTTATGAGAATAGTCTCAGGGGTCTGGACGGGACTCCACCTCTCGGCGGCGCTCTCGTAACCATACTTATCCTCCTCGGGAGGGTGTAAAATCGATATACATAGCTCGCCGTTCGGGTAGATGTTGGGGTGGAAGGGTACTGGGTTCTGGAATACGATCTTGGGAGGTAGATGAGGATATTCGGGTGGGAAAGTCATGACAGCCCGGAAATAAGCACCTAGATTTTGTCATGTATTAGCAGTGTCAAATCTAAGAGCCGATCGCTTGCGCCGCGGAGATGGCGCTATAGATTACGGCGGCGGAACATGCATATTGTCAGCCAAAGGGGTGAACAAGATGAGAACATACCTCCATAATATTTGCAGTCGTCGTTAATCATGAGGATGACTTCCCACTCGAACACGTTACTTTCCTTGACTAGCCCTACCGAGATACCCGATAGATCTGGGGATGTGTGCATCTCTTTAAGTTGCCGCTGTAGGAGTCGAGCAGCTCCCGAGGTTTGCGATGACGATGATGCGTTCGGTACAGACATGGCGGCGACTCGTTCGTGGTACGGTTGTGTAGCCGGGGGTAGAGAAGCTGTATGACAAAAGGTAGTAATAATATATGTTATGAGCAGCCAATTCCCGCTCTGAGAGGATCGTCACGAGGGTTGATCGTAGGTGCGACTATGCGATCTAAGTTCAACGTTACTCTTCCAGTTATGCTCCTACAACATTGAACAGTTAATAATCGAGTGGAATGGAAGGTAGGATCGGTTGGTACCCTTGTCGAATCCGTCACGGAGGTCTCGCAATCGATAGTGGGGTAGATATATGTACGTATGTACGGTACTGTATGCATGTACTTACGAACTACTACGTATGGTCTACGTAAAAGACATGATGTATAGGGATTATTAAACTGGGGCTTGTTGGACCTTATTCACTTAGAGCATCAATGAAATACATGATGTACACTCGATATGTACATACATATTCAGAATTGAGACATCAGTAATCAGAGTCTTGACAGGGCGCAGAACTTGAACTATCACAATTGAGGTCCATTATGGGAATATTTTAAGCGTGATAGAGTATGGTCTAATTGACTTCTGCAAGGGCGCAGTGGGGTTTGCTTGATATCGGATATCGGTCAGAGAAGGTAGAAGCTACAGAGCCCAGAACATCAAAGCCCTTGGAGTGAGCCATACCTACGGTAGCTGGAGGATTCTAAATTCCCTAGAGGAATAGATATTGCAGACCTTGTCGACATGGTCAAACCAGGCACCTGGGCTGTCTTCCATTTCAGAGAAATCAACCATAACAAAGCTTGTTGACAGATCTCATCATTCCTCAAGTTGGCAATCAGAAGTGACCACCTAATGTTCCACTACCTTCTATAGGCAGGTATCATATGTCATATGGCCACATGAATCAAGGTAAACCGTGAAATCGCATCATGCCCTTGTCCAGGCAAACCCAGCCAAAATTAGCCCAAACGCCAAACTTGATGTATCCCTAACGCCATACCCTGCCTCATATTTATCCCAGGATGTGAATGCAATGGAAATCAAGCTCATTTCTTTTTCGACGTGCCAAAACCCGTAATCCCCATCGCAGCCATCATATCGTCCTCGTCGTGTTCGCCCTCGATCCGAACATCGTCCCCGTACTCAACCTTGATCTTCTCAGTAGCCTCCTTCTCGGCCTTCTTCTTTGCCAATTCTTCCTGCCTCTTGAGTCTCCTCGCCTCTCTCTCCTTGGCTGCTTCCTCTTCGCGCAACTCTAGGCGCTCCTTTAATGTGGTGGTGCTCGCCTTCTTCCGCTCCTGCAGGCGCTCCCACACCTCAATAATACGCTGGTGTACATCCTCAGCCGTCGCTTTCTTGACCTCACCCGTCTCGCCCACGTTCCGCAGGTGCTGCATGCTGTTGATGTGCTCAACCCACTGCATATTATCCTTGAATGTAAGGTCGCAAGCGCTGCAGTAGAAGCCGGCGCTGCGACCGCGTTTGCCCTGGCCAGCGCCCGCAGGCACCAGCAGCGTCTTGCCGACATTGGCCTCGAGATCGATGATCTCGCGTCGTGCCGTCGTGTGCGTCTCGTCGCCCGTCATGGGCTTGTAGTA
This sequence comes from Hypoxylon sp. PDH2405, assembly GCA_023628415.1. NCBI lineage: Eukaryota > Fungi > Ascomycota > Sordariomycetes > Xylariales > Hypoxylaceae > Hypoxylon > Hypoxylon sp. PDH2405. The sequence continues at coordinate 117,853 of JAMAKT010000015.1, forward strand.
TTTCTTGCCCGCCAGCTTTGCCTCGTACCGCGCCTTCGCCTCTTCTTTCTCGGCGGCCTCTCGCACCTTGGCTTTCTGCGCGTACTCGTCCAAGTCATAGTTGCGCCGGAAGGACGTGTCCGACGCTGGCGTGCCGTACGCCGAGCCCTTTTTGTCGGGCATCTTGAGGGCTATTTTAAAGCGATTATTCGAATATGGCGACCGTTGGACAGCTAGTCGTTCTTCAGGGCAGATTCAATAATGACTGTTTGGGCGGTAGAGTTGACGTGGTTTTAAGTGGACGTGATGTTGAAGTGGAATGGTTTAGGAAGCTTGGAATATTTACTGATAAGACAGGGACTATACGTTATCAGAATCTAAACCCATATTGACTTAAATATGTTTATTAGAATACCCCGCCATTTATGCAGGTCTACATATTATCCATATATCAGCTATTCCCCCGCTTCGCTTCAAAATTCATACCAACATGAAGACAGCTTCAAGCTACATAGGTACACTGTGTTTTTTTTTCTCTAGATCAAGTTGAGTAATCTAGGGTTAAAAACAATGCTCTATCTCGTAGGCCTGGGTCTCTCTGACGAGACAGACATTACAGTCAAAGGCCTTGAAATCGTCAAGAAGGCTTCTCGTGTCTATCTCGAGGCTTATACCAGTATTCTCCTAGTAGATCAGTCTGTGTTGGTGAGCTTTGCCCCATGTCGCATTGTGATCTCTTTCTCACACAGCTAACGCTAATAGCACAGTAGGAGAATTATTATGGCCGATCCATCGTAGTCGCCGACCGAGAGATGGTCGAATCCAACAGTGATGAGATCCTCCGCGATGCTCAAACGGAAGACGTCGCATTTCTAGTCGTTGGAGATCCTTTCGGGTAGGATAACGAAGGGGCCAGCTCTTTTCGTAGTATATCTTAAGTATGGCTAGACTGACATACTTGTCTAGCGCTACTACGCATACCGATCTCGTTCTTCGAGCGCGCGAGCTCTCAATCCCCGTCGGGACGGTTCCAAATGCGTCCATCATGTCCGGGATTGGTGCTACAGGACTTCAGTTATACAACTTCGGCCAAACCGTGTCCATGGTATTTTTCCTGGATAACTGGCGTCCCGCCTCGTTTTACGACCGCATCAAGGAAAATCGAGGAATCGGGCTCCATACCCTCGTACTCCTAGACATCAAAGTCAAGGAGCAGAGCTTAGAGAACATGGCTCGAGGTAGGAGGATATACGAGCCCCCGAGATACATGACTGTCGGTCAATGCGCGCAACAGATGCTCGAGATCGAGGATGAGAAGAAAGAAGGTGTTTACGGACCAGAGAGTCTCGCTATTGGTGCTGCGAGGGTCGGCGGAAAAACAGAGAAGTTCGTTGCCGGGACCTTGAAACAACTTTGTGACGCGGATGACGCCTTAGGGCCGCCACTACATAGTTTGGTGTTGCTGGGAAGAAGAGCACACGAACTAGAGAGGGATTACACGCGCGAGTTTGCCATTGACAAGGAGCTATGGAATACAATCTGGAATAGGGATTACGGCAAGCAATGAAGAAAGACGTCAGTAGTTGCTAAATAAATTCGGTTCATTTGAACTTGGCTTGAGCAAGTGAACGCCTATAGGTATTCAGCTTCGACCAGTCACCACATAAAATATTTAGATGTTCTCTAGGACTTCATCTTGCCCTCAATCATCTTACGTCGGTTGACGCCGTTTCATTAACCGTTTATAGTACTCGTTGATCAGAGTGCGGGCTCGCTCGAGGTCATAAGTAAGATTGAAGCCCATTAGCCGGAGCTATCCAAGAATAACACACTATTGTGAGGTTTATTCTTCATTTCCTCCGTCTTCTTCATGAATAGTTGGCCGACGCTCCTCCTCCTAAAATAAAACGTTAGGTAACATAGGTACGGTGGAGAAAGTAATGTTGGAGGATGAACCTATCTTTTCAGCCAGTGCCATCTGGCGGGACACAAGCTTTCCGGTGCAAGAATCCCGGACAGCCGTCATTCCGTCTTGCATCAGATGACGAACTTGGTTAGTGTCTCGATATTCCCATCCACAGGAAGATCGTTTTCATAGGTAGCGGGTCTTGTAGGGGTCGACAAGTTTGCTTGTTATGTTAGCATTGGTGAACATAGATATACTGATCAATTATCGAAACTACCGTGTTAGCATTCTTGGTTGGGCCTGTCTAATTACCTGCAACTAGGTAGGTAGTTAAAGATATGTCAATTCATGCAAGATACACTTTAACTATTACTGTGGCCAACACCACGAACAGACGAGGGGAAACTGACCAGTATTTTAAGTAATGAGTAGTGGCATCAGCTTTGGCAATCTTAATTTTGCTACGAAATTTATGTGATTGATTTTGGTAGTTTTTATGCTGCACATGATAAAATACTCGGGACTTCATTATAGCCCTCTTCATCTGTGGGAAAGCTCACAGTCGCTTGTTACTATGACGTTAAGCTATGAGAGCTAGTATCTGACATCAAGCAAGACTATATGAATATGTCATTTTTTTTCTTTGAAATTCATGGGATACGCGACGTCCGAAGCACGTATTTGTTTCGGTCGAAGTATACCATAAAATAATGGAATTATATCCACATTGGACCGGAGTGAGAAGGTAACACAATGACGGGCACCAGAAACGGTATGTTAGGCAATCCTCGGTGAGAGATGGGATATTGGTAAATATTTCGCTGCATATAAAAAGCTTCACAAGTTACTTCCTACTTATTTACATCTTATCTCGTAGGTTATATCGAACAATATTGTTCTTCAAATGTTGTTCCTTTAGTTGGCAGTTGACGATGTTCAATGTTGTCCGTACAGTACATGTAGATAAGATAGGAGCTTTTAGGTCGCTATTGCCGAATTTGGTAGTTGTCGGTTGCGGTTTGGCGAACTTTAATTAGAAACAAAATTCCAGATCTGGACCGAGCTGCACGGCATCGAGCAGATAGGTACCTACAGGGGAATACAGAAAGTCTAATTCTGGGGTCAGGTACGACGCGCAGGATCCGAATGCGCTACGCAAAATCTAACTCGTACCATTGGACGCCTATTGCAGTGTGTATGCAGCCGGTAATCGAAGAGGAAGCAGCTATCTCGCAGTTAAAGCCTCGCGAAGGAAGGAGAAAGTACATACATTATGTATATATGTACATGTATTTCTACCTAGGTACCTACATATACACACACGTATCTGCTACCCCTCCTCTTAGGTGATTATAGGGAGATCGATGCCCACTAATCTAGTGCTGATAGTGCCCATGTATTGTAGATGTATGTACTTGTAGATGTGAATACCGGACATACCTCGTGTACAGTACATGTATCGAATGTGAACATGAATTCACATCCCTCACCTGATAGACCCGCTTGGCCTTGGCTCCATCCCGATTTCAGCATGTAATGTTGGTAGACATCCAATTGAACGTCCAATTGACATCCATCACCACTCAACCCATTTCAACTACATGCCTACCTATACACAACTTCAGATTTAGATACCATATCTGAGGCATTCAATCGGTTTGGGCTTCCATCATCCGAATTCGCGAGCCTTTTTCAATTCACTGTTGGATCTTTCTCATAATACACGCCTTGTTTGGCCTTCCCGAGGCAAATATGCGCTAGGCCCAGACCTGGATCCGTGAGACGCCATTCGACCACAACTTTGATCACCCAGGCTCGGACCAGACTCAGGCTCAAATTTTAGATTCATACGTTGTTTGACTGGTCAGGTTTCTTTGTCGTGCCCAAACCTATTCCCCAAAGCCAACCCGTGCTGCCCACCAAGGTATACGTACATACTACACTCGGTACATGACAACGGACAATCCGTTTGGGCTCCGAATCTGAGTTTCTCTGCGCACATCTCCATCCACAGATTACCCCGAGATATTTTAAGCTTCTCTGGTTATGATCGGCACCACGAAGGCTTGCCTCATCGCGCGTCTTTCAATATGGTACGGCCCCAACGCAACCAACGTTCCAAATATATGTCTGCTTTACTAACCTACCTCTACCTCTGTAGAGCATCGCTTGGGAATGCCGTGATCAGGCCGACCAGGCCGAGATCTACTACAACCAGCCCCTTCGCGCCAAGGTAAGACGCCTTGAGGATGAGAATATGAACTTGAAGCGATTGCTCCGAGAGAACGGCATTTCGTGGCAGGGCCGTTCTCAGTCATCCCAAATGTCCAACGGGCGAGTTACCCGTTCTTCTAGCAGAATCAAGTACAGGCCTCTGCCACACATTCCGGTAGAGATCCAGCTTAGAATCATGTCATTCGCCTTGACGAGCCCATATCCCATCGTTGACCCGCTTTGCAAAGTCAAGCCAGAACACCTACTAGTCCGAGAGAAGGCCAAGTCTTACCAAATCGCCATTCATTTTTTAGCGACCTGCAAAGCCTATTATGCTGAGGGCACCAAGTTCCTATGGACCAACAACTCCTTTGTCTTCACTACCCCAGAGGCGCTTCGTAACTTCGCCGAGGTCCCTCTACATTACCGACAGCAGATTAAAGATGTCAATTTCCGTATCATTGCGAAGTTCTATGACGACGAAGAACGAATTCACAAGATTAGCCGCCGCCATCACCCGGACCTCAAGAAAGCCATCCTCTTGACCGTGCATAAGCGACCCAAGGAGAATACACTGGCACGCCGTGGTTTCCGCGCCTACGGCTGGTACCAGCTTACTGACTTTCTGACTGCCCTGTTACCCCCCTTTGACCCTTCACGTACTCTTCCCAACAACGGTGCTTCTGTCAAGGATCTTACTCCTCTCCCAAGATTACTGCCGGCTCTCGAGAAGCTTCGCATAGACTTTGTTAATTTTGGCGAGGACATGTTCAACAGCCCGCCGGCCCAGCTACACGAGATTGCCTCTCATCAGCTTGGATGCACCCTGAACGAGGTGATACTGACGGGTCTGCCAAGCGATGATAGCGGCCTTCGAACTAGCGGCGAATTGGCAGGTCTACTGAAGGATGAAGGCCTTCTCATTGATCATGCCCCAACCATGGTTGCTCTCAAGAATGGCATACGCTCTCTCGGTTGCGATACAGTCAGATGTAACTACTCTTCTAAAGTTGTTCGAGCTATGCGAACAATTGTTGGTCATCACCATCATGACGATATTCACGCCCATGTCTTCGGCATCGAATGCCCCCCTGCGCCCAAGGATGAAGACGAACCTCCATACTCCATATATCATTCTTGCCGAACGATCTGGAAGAAGGTACCAGTCAGACTTGACGACAGTGATGAGCGCAAGTGGGAGCTGTTCGACAGAATGAGTGGACTACCATGGGACGATGTTGAGGACGAGGTTACAATGCTGGACTTTTTCGGTGACGACGACGAAGCCCTTGTATGTGATAATTGCGGCGAAATACACCCTGGAGCTATTCCTCCCGTGGAATTGCTTGATCTTTATGATGACTTTTGAGCGCACGACACGGGAAGTACCCCCCAATCTTTCTACGATGATTACGAACGATATGCATATGATACCATGGTTGCTTTTACGCATGAGGAGGACGGATGCTCTGAAAGGAAGGGGGGGTCGCATGTAACAAAAAAGAAAAGAAAATGACTACATAGAGGGGTGGTTCACGTTCAGAACAAATAATGCTGATGCCTTGCTATGCAATATATGAATCAGCCAAGTGCTTGGGGGCCAGAAGCTGTAACTAACTCTTGCTTTACCCAAATAGATTCTTATCTCATAATATGGCTTTCCGTGAAATACCATAACTATTAAAAACCTTGTTCGTCTGATGTGGAATATTGTTTGATTTCATCATATTGGTATCAATATTCCATGCAGCTTGCTAACCGCTCCTCCTCCTACTACGTACGTTTCCCAGAGCTATCCATAATGAGCTCCTTTAGGTCGCCGGTATGTGTTTCGAGATCTGTGCTCACATTCATGAATATTTTCATGACGTATAGCCGATGAATTGGTCAATCCATACCTTCTTGCGTGCTTTTCCTTAACTCCTGCCTGATCTATCTCTTCCCAACCCGAGCCACCGAAAGCTCTCTACTTGTAGGAATTTGTTTCTACTTTCATTTGTTGGTAGGCATTGAGCGCTAGCGGCTGTCCAGAAGATCCAATAGAACCCAAAATCGGACGGCTAGTCATACCATGCCCACGGTTGGATGCGGCCCATAAGCACGCCGCCAAATACGCGGAGGTATACCGCAACACCGCTCCTAATGACAAGATCTTTTTACTTAGGTATGTCCGTTACAGGGAGTATGATTAGCTTCTACTCAAAGCAAGAAAGGGCCACGATGCTAGCTGAGCAAGTAGTCTGCTAGATCTTAGATATGTGAGGTTATATATGGGTGCGGGGACAGCAGATACAGCAACTTGCCTCCAAAGCTTCATAGTAAACGTGCTAATAGTTCTTGAAAGAATAAATGTAAAGCTCTCTATCATTTGTTAGTTTGAGTACCCCCGATAGCAATTCTTACGTGGGAACATATTGGGCCTTCAGTATTTATGTCTTACCGGATAGCTTTCTTTATTTATTCCCCTTGGGGCTTATCCATGTTCTCAGACCTGTATATATGTGCTGAGGGCGTCAAAAGAGAAGGACGGGGAAACCTCGCGGGATTGGTGGAACATCCGGGGACTTTGAAGATATCAAACAAACATAACGACATTTTTATACTCTAGTCCCTAGAACAGCTGAATTGAAACCCTGGAATCGATTCACTGTAGGTCATTGAGTCGGTGTAGCTAGTTCGGGCAACATCTTTAGCAATGAGACTTCATTGGCGTATGGGTTGCATGTAGCACATAAAGAGTTGTAACAGATTTTAAAATAAGTAAAAAAGGGTGTCTACCTGATTATTATCTAGGTAACATGAATCACCCCCCTGAGAACAGCTGCATGCCTACCTGTTTATGCCCCTTAGCCAACATTGGATATAATCGGGATGCCCCAGCCCCCTTTCAAAGAGTGAAATGAAAGAGGGTATGACTTAGCCTTGACATACGAAGTCCGAATAGAGTATTTGCTTCGTGAAGTAGTACAACAACGATTACCTTACGATTGTGAACCTATGATGTATGTTCCAGATTGCCGTAGCATTACTAGCCAGAACAATTTCATATGCAACCTAATATTCATTATTCGGCTATGGTAACTCGCCCGGTTCTCTGTTCTCTTTTTAGAGAGAAGTGTTTCTAGATGCGATCAACTGCTCGACTTTTGCTGACTTCATCCCTCTAACTCCGTTAACAGTACCTAATTGATGGCCATAGGAAAAGTCCCATCACATCATAGCCCGATCTAGGGAGAACTGTGAACTCGTAACAAAACGTTAGACTCTGTACTACTCGTCCGCCTCAGACTCGGATTCAGCTTCTGCCTCGGCCTCGGCCTCTTCAGCTTCGCCATCAACGTCTCCGTTGGCCACACCGCCCTCGCTTTCCAGTCGCAACCACTCGTCCCATTCCGGGAAGAGCTCCTCGTCTTCTGTCGGAACACCAATCATCTTCGCCACGCGGCCCTTTTTATTCTTCTCCAAGCTTTCCTTCCAGGCTTTTGTCACATCCACTGTTAGACTAGGCTTGTATGTTTGTGAGAATAACACAGCCTCAGCTAATCTGTTCGTCTTGGTAAGAACTTCCACGCAGCCCGCGGTATCTCCAAGCAACCATTTGGACGTGAATGCAACGTTGTGTGCACCGGACTCCTCCGCCTGCTTGGCAAGAGCTTCTAAACCTGCCTTATCAGATGTGCTCGAGTAAATCAAGAGCAATGAACCCAAATCACGGGCGTGAGTGAAACACTCCGTTGCAAGAGGAACATCCCATGCCGCGAGAGCTGCATCACCCACTGTCTTCCACTTGTGGTCGTTATCGGCTTGCCGCGCTAGGTCGAGAGCAATGTCGAGCTGGTTTAGTGCTAACGACAGATCAAACTTGTGCTCTGGGTCAGTGGCAACTTCAAGTGCCAATTCCTTATGGCCTTGACCTTCAAGAAATCTAGCGATCTTGTTGAGCTGATCTGCAGGGATACTGGGCAGTAATTCGGCGGCCGTTTCCATGTCGCCGCGGAGAACGAGAGTCTGGTATTCCAATACAGGAAGAGAGAGGGCAAAGCTTGTAACGTTCACATCTTTATCCGCAAGATATATCCTGGAATCTCTCTGGATATATCCAAGAACATACATCGGCTGATCGAAATGCGAGATGGTGTAGATTTGATCACCGACTAGGTAGTTGAGTCGATTTGTGCTGTTCGTGTAGATGAAACAGTCGCCAACCCACTGGCCTGTTCGCACGCTGTCGAGGAATTAGCAATAACTCAACACTCCCTACGACGCATATACATACCTTTCAGAAATATCGGTAATGACCTCGAAAGCAGCCTCAACTCCATCTTCGTCTACTTGACCAGCCTGAGCGGCTTCAATGTAGCTTTCGCGGGAGAATCTTAGGACGTAGAAGGTATCTTCACAGGCCAGAGTTACAAGCTCTCCGCTGTCAGACCAATAGACCTGCTTTGGCTCGACTTCGATCCGTCTGACCAAGCCGCCAGTTGCCCAGTCGTAGAAGGACACACCTCCCTGGCCCTTTACGCCCAACAATACACCACCCGTTAAACCATCGGCTTGGAAAGGAATGTCCAAACCGCCGGTCTTCTCGACGAAGTTCTTGTACACTTTCACGCTTGTCGCCGACTCACGAATGGCGAAGTCATTGCTATTTTCCTTCGACGCCCATACGAAATCAAGCGCGGACCCGAAAGCCTTGTTTCGCCATGCCAAAGCCGTATAGATAATGTACTCGCCGTCGCCGCAGACTGCAACGAAGCGTCCATTGGGGGAGTGTATAAGAGTCTGGGGATAGACTTCGCATGTACCAAGCTCCTTTGTGGGAAGGGTGATTGGTTCGTTGTCTTTGATGGAGGCGTCTGCCACATCTATTAGTAATTAAAGTAACCGTGGTAGAAAGGGAGAAACACACCGCCGCCCTTGATTATAGAGGAGACCACTTCGTTATGTCGGGCCCAAATCAGCTTGCCAGAGCTATCCATAGATACAGCGGGCTCTTCTCGTCCCAACTTGACTACGACTGCACCATCGTCAAATCCAACTGCAACACCCTGCTTGCCACGCTGGTAGGAAATACACCAGGCACGTTCTAGGCCGTAGTTGAGAGACTGTTCGAAGCGGTAAGTATTTGCGTGCCATATCCTGATGGTACCATCTTCGGAGCCAGAGATGATGACCGGCAGTTCAGGATGGTAGCAGGCGAAGGAAACATTGTTGGTATGGCCCTCGAGGCTCGCGATGAGACTCTTGGTAGTGTAGTCCCAAACTTTGACCGTTCTGTCGTCGGACGTTGTGAGGAGGTATGGTTTATCGGAATGTGGGTAGTAATCGACATGGTTGACGCCCTTGGTTTCATGGGCCTCGAGGGTGAAGTTGGCGGTGGACGAGCCCAGGCTCCAGATCTTGACAGTCCTATCTAAACATGCCGAGGCGAATGTGTTGGTATCTTTCGGGTTGATGGCTAGCCCCATGACGTAGTGGCTGTGACCCTCAAATACCTGTACACACTTCCACCCCTTTTCCCAGTCCCATAGCTTGATGGTCATGTCATCAGAAGCGGTCAGGACAAAGGGTTGCGTGGGGTGAATAGCGATGGCGCGTATGTAGTCGGGATGCGCCTCGAAGGAGGTGATCTTCTCTGACGTGTTATAGTTATATACCCTAAGCTGGAAGTCGTCGGAGCCGCAGACGATCCAGTTCTTCCTTGCGACGAATCGACCAGCTCTGACAGGGACATCGGTGAGTTCGAAGGTCTTGACGATCTGTTGCGTTTCGTACGACCAGATGTAGACATGGCCTTGTAGACATTTTAGATTAGCAGGATGCCTAGGAGATGTAGATGAGATTTAACGAGACGCAAGACGAGCTCACCGCTGTATAGTGTGGTTAAGATCCATGGTTCTTGGGGGTGGCAGTCGATGCCTTTGACACGCTCGCTGCGCGCAAAGAGTTGTCGCTGTGCGTCGAAAGCCATGTCAGCATATTCAACGGTGGTATTCAGTCTAAAAGGTTACCCAATATAGGAGACGTGGGGGGGGATCTATTTGTGAAGAATAATCATAACACGCATGAGCCTTAGCCACAACCAAGATGCGGTCGAAGGAGAAAGGCCAGGTCTCATTGTTTGAATCGAAGGTGTCCAACGTGAATTGAACCAAAAAAGGATTCGGAGCTAACGGAGACATTGCACGCACCTTCACATCCAGCCTCATTTTGCCGACAGCTCCAATACCGCAGAATGAATGGCTCGGGAATGCAATGATTCGTTCTCGGCGGGGTGGTGGTTGATCGTAGGCAGATCGATAATGTTACATGGAAGAGAGGACCATCTAGATCGGGATAGTAGGTTCGTATGAGGTGTTCCTTGTAGACAGCCGACACAACGGATATGGTGGTGTTGAAGGAGAGTTGTTCGTTGTGCTGCTGAATCAATTGGGAATTGGGGGATCAAGGTTGTTTGTAGGTAGCTTTCCTTAGCCTGACTGGCCAAAGTATACAATTTACCCAATTTCCACTTCTACGTCCACATTTTCAACTTCAACGGTGGTCACTTCTTCTCCACCAATCAATTAGCTTAGCTTAGCTTACCTAAGTTGTGGCTCAACTTTTAGTTTCAGGGGACGTGCCACCTGCAGCCGTGCGTGCAGACAGCATCCAACACCAGCCACGCAGCCACAGTTTGCCAATCATCGAGAATGTGGCGCTCACCAATCTCACCTTCACTCAGATACCAACCCATAAATCTATACAGATCAAAACGTAGTGAATTCAATAAATCATGTACTATGCGATGGCATATGTTCACTATGTCTTATAAGGACAGTTGATATCTATTCATTTTTTTTATTTATCGGAAATCGTAAACTTCGCATCTAGTCATCTTATAAGACCAACTTCAGAAATTACTGGCGAGAACGCAACGCATGTCGTGCTTCTATAAGCATGATCTTGTTCCAATCATCGTAAAGCGTCCTGCGTTCCCTTAATTTCCTTTCCGGTATCATACACGAACGCCTTTATCCCGAATCATTCCTAGTGCCCGTCATTCGCTCCCATGCCGTAAAATTCATGTCAAATGCAGACGCAGAAGTATAGCACAAGGAGAACAGAAAATAGTAGATGTAAAGGTGCTTAGTCTTGGCTGTCCGCCTGCACCTTCTGGACGACCTCCACTACCTTGGGGTACAGCTTTTCCGACTTCTGCAGGCCACACACCTTGGCGACCACATCCTCGGGGCTGTTCTCCGCCATGATCTTGGCAAGCTCCTTGCTCTCGTCATCGCCCTCTACGTTCTGGAAGCGGAATGCCATCTCGGCAGCAGCCAGAAGCGCTGGTGTGTCGTGACCCATCTCGGCTAATTCGGCGGCAGGGCCGATGAAACGCTCCTTGCGTCCAAGCTTCCTCAGAGGGGCACGACCAACACGTTCGACAGCATCAGCAAGATGGGGGTTGCTGATTCTGTCAATGATCTTTTTCTTGTACGAATCTTGCTCCTCCGGCGCGATGCTATGCTTGCTAACGATAAGCTTGGAGGTCTCGTCGAGAGCAGCGGTAACATGATTCCTAATATCCTTATCTCGCATGGCATCATCGACGGTCTGCTTCTGCCTGTTGTAACCGAAGTAGGCGGCGGTGGCGTGGGCCGTGTTGACGGTGAAGAGCTTGCGCTCGATGAAGGGTTGTAGGTTGTCTACCCACTTAATACCCTTGATGGATGGCTTCTCAACATTGCTTGCTGTGTTTTCGCTTGGCTTGAATGGAGTCTCCTCGACAACCCACTCGTAGAACTTCTCCAGAGTCACGTCCAAGCCCGAGTTAGGATCTTGAGCAGGAACAATGCGGTCGATCGCAGAGTTGGCGTAGACAGCTCTCTCATGGTGGTCGTCGAGACGGTGCTCGGGAGTGTGCTTGGGATCTTTGATGTGGCCAGCAAGGGCATCCGTAGCACCGATCATGTTCTCGCAGGCAATGACGGCGAGGGGCTTTTGCTCGTTCGAGCGCTTGTCGATACCCTTTGCGATGACCGGTGCGATGAACTTGAGGATGTTGGGACCGACAGAGCAGGTGACGACGTCGGCAGTCGCAATCTCGTCAATCAGTTCGGCCTCGTTGTACTTGGAGTTAATGGCTCGGTAGTTGGTAATTGTCTTGACGTCTGTGCCCTCAACACCACGCTCAATGACTTTGTAGGAGGGAGTTGAGTTGAGAGCGTCAACCAGCTTGTCAACGACATCAGCGAAGACGACCTCGTAACCTGACTCATGCAGGAAGCAGGCAACAAAGCCTCGGCCAATGTTGCCGGAACCGAAGTGGACTGCTTTCTTCTCCATTTTGGATGGATAAGGTCGAGATGATAGGAAATGGAAGAGTGTTATAGAGTATTTATGTGAAGGACAATGAAACAATTGGAGAGATCTAGTTGTCTAGGTGAATTGTTCTAAAGATTTAGAAAACACCGAGGTAGAGAAATGTGGATGTTTTGTGGAAGGAAAAAAAGATGAAAAGATTAAGAATAAACGAGAAACAGAAAAGGTTGTTCTTATGTATTACACGGAGAGGTTGGCAAAGGCAATGACGGTGACTGGAAGCCACGACAATTCGACCGGAAGTGGAGGGGGTACTGTGGACTTGCGAAACTCTAAGGTGCCAATTGCCAAGCAAAAACGTTAATACTGTATTGTACTGTATTACCTTTGGCGGAGGACCCACCGTTTCCATACGCACCTACCAAGAACATGCAGCCGGTGATTCCCCAGTTGTGCCGTCCCACTTTTTACGTATCACACCTGATCCGTTTAGCGGGTAATACTGACCCGGTCGGATAGATTGTACCTATGTACGTACATTCCACACCGAACCTTGGGGTATAGCTGTCTTGGTTCATGTACATATGGAATTTTTGATATAATAAGTTATGTATTTCTTGCTTGGGGGATCTGAGAATGATACCAATGGCTATTAGTTACACTGCACTTATGGTACTACTTACCGGTATCTATGAGGCACTTTAAGAAGCATCAAAACAGAAAAAGGGAAAAAAAAACCCTCAAGTAGATATGTATAAGGGAAGCTAGTTGCCAATCAACTGAACACGCCTACCAGCTATTATGATAGCGCTAGTCTTTAAGAACAAAATGAGTATCTGCTGCCGAAATGGTTGCTCGTGGTTGACCATGATTCCTCTTAGACTTTGATCGGTCCTGTCATGTCACCTGTCACGGCACAGGAATATTATTTTACATTCGAAGCGTACATACATAATATATGAGCCATAGGAGAGTTAAATTCATCCAGAAAAGCAATTATATCTCGCAATACTAGATGATCTTGAAGGGCATCACACTTTTGTCGCTGTCGTATGATCCGACTTCTACTCCGTGTGCATTATAAACAATACTGTACATCCCGATTCGTCCCTCAAGTGCCACTACGTTCATCCATCTTAATGCCGTCATTGGCTTCGACCATCACATCCCTGGAGTTCGCTAGCGGTTCCATGTTCATCGAGATTACTTCAAGATCGGCAGAGGCTACGACACAGGCGCCAAAAAGAGCTTATGGGGTATATCTACGGCCCACCATAAGCGCTATCATGTCTGTCCTGCCGCATCGATTTAGACGCGAAGATTACTGAATTCATGTCGACAAGGCCGACGAATATAAAGAAAAAGGCTACATGGACCCCTAAACATTGGAAGGCACATGCAACATACGCAAGGTCTGGGGGAGCCGTCGCCTTGCCTTCTATTCTCTAGCCTTCCCCGCCCGACATGCCTGGATCTGATTTGATATCTGGTAAGTGCTTGGCATACATTGCAGTGCACCCACAGACGAGTTTGTAGTCAGGCTAGGTAGAACTAGTCCCTGCAGCTTTATCACAACCCATTGTCGCGATTCTAGCACCAATGGCGGCATAGGTAGAGATGCCGAGCGGATTGCAACAATATTAATGTTAGTATGGCCGGTAATAAGGTGGTGTGGCCCTCGGCGCTTCACAACAAATTATCGTGATACCGTAGCTCCACACACACAGCCTCTAGGCGCAGTATAAATGCGTCCATATTTTCTCTGTACGTAGACAGTAGGACATAAGCCTGTACGAGTATCGTATGTACCTAGGCAGTCGAGAGAAGACGATCTCACGAGTCAGCATCATGGGCATTTCGAAGTTAGTTCTTCTACGTCTACACAGTGCTAGGGGATATCTTTTCGAACTCGAAGCTATGTACTTCTTGCATAGGTATATACTTCCAAAAGCGGAAAACATATATTGATAGAAACCGTTGGAAACGTCAAAACCATTAATAAGAGTACGTGTCCATAGGTACCTAGGTATTTAACCGGACAAACGACGGACCAACCCAAAGGGGTGCCCCTCTTATCCAACTTTAGAAGTTAACAGCCCCTCTCAATCCTTGTCGATGATCTCATCAAGCATTGCTTCCTCACCATCCTAGTTCCCCCAACGGTTCCACTAGCTTAGTCCTAACACCTAGCCATCAAATAGGAGCCACGCTAAAAAACCACTCAAACTCCTTACGGTAGGATGAACGCATTGCGCTTTCTTAAACATCACTTTGAATGTCTCCGACCAGGGCCAGGGTCCAAGGGGTAGTTCAGCCTGAGGTTGCATTCGATCGATTCTTGGGTCATTCCGCTTTATGATTACGTACCCTAGCTGCACTTGGCTACCGTATCAGCCGTATCTTCTCTTTGAATTATACATACGTGTTGAATTTGACATCCAACTCCAATGCCTCCTCACGACTTCTTTCACATGCTTGCTTCACTAATTCATGGAGGTTTGCCGGGTTCAACTGGTCTGCGACTTTACCTCAACTTTGCCTTGACGCCACCTCGTCGTTTTGTCTAGAGGGCCTCGCTCGTCTCCTGTGCATTTGCATTTGAAAGAGGAAACAGTTTCTTGACCAATCACTCCTCAATTCTCCTGTCAAAGCTCTGGCATGCCGATCTTATATCCTATGACGCACTACCGTAACTTGGTCCAGCCTAGCAGAGGCAAGGTTCGCCATTCGTGTCGAGTGCTTCCCCAGATTTCACGTCGCAGTCTTAGTCTATGTTGTACAAGAACCCAGATTCATTCTCAGCCTTATATGGGACATTGGATAAGACCATCTACACACATCCGTTGCTTTTGGCCCGGCTGATAGTATGAACGCTTTTTCAAGGACGTCAACCATATTAGACTAAGACAATGCCGATATTAAGCAGCGAAATCCTAGGGGAATGGCTTATGAATAGTATTTGTTACCCACTGTTACGCACTCTCCCACTTGGAGTTGCATTAATATCATTCTAGTAACGAGTCTCACCTATACTATTTCAGAGCAGTGTACACTATCTTTCCTAAATAACCACTACTCTTTACCTCAGCTCTTGGCAATTCTCTCCTCGATACCCATCGGGTATTTCTCGATAGCAACGTGACTTAGCCGAGGATCCAAAACAACAACCTTGTTGTCGATCGGCTAACCGTTCATGCAGGACCTCCACTCTCTTGCATGTCATTGAAATTTACGGAGTACAATTGATCTTTTGACACTCGGACCAAGCAAGATCCACTCGCCCTTGAAAGACTGCTTGCGACTCCGTCTTTCAACATTGAAGATAAGGCCAAATTTCGTGTCCATTCATTGGATGGGATAGTGAGATTCGGCATAAGCAAGGCTGTGCATTCTCACAAGATTCGTTGCCGTTGATAGGCAGAGGACGACCCACAAACATCGGGAGAACAACACATGGTGTTCCTGGACAACTGTATCGAGTTCCGTAACAAGCTTAGCAAAGCTCACACTGTCCTAAAATTCCCACGTTTATCTTGCCAGTGAGGTTTGAGGTCGCCTGCCCGCATCCAATCTGGATCGTGAATTTTTTCCGTTCCGTTCCGTTAGGTTCGATCTCGATTCTTCCGGTGCTAGCGGGCCGATTATGCAGCAAGCTGAATTGTTCCTTTGGGGCTGCCTATCTGATGCTAACTCCTTACATTACTCTCCGACACAAGGGGTAACATCTGATTCTGACACTTGTCAGTTCATAAAAAAGGACCGATGAAATTTTCACTCGCCTCGCGGCGATGACACAGTTTTGTTTCTTTCAGCATCAAGAAGATATACAACGTGTTAAAATCCGCTGTCACCGTTGCTTGAGAGGAATCTATCTGCTTACCTGCCAGGCCTGATCTTTTCTCGGCCGAGGTATCAGGCGAACGGCGGCGCTATCTCCCGGTCTAGTTGACCCTCAGTGGGGCCGATTTATCCCGACGTCTTTCAAAACGGTGAATCTTCCATATTTGCATTCTCAAGATGGATCCCGCCAAGTCACGATACCCGTCAATACTACATCCAAATGAAAACATCCATGGTTTCTCATGGTAGCAATCATTCTTCCGGCTCTTCAGGACGGGCCTAGGAAATCCTGTCATTCCCTCGGCTCATTCGAGATCACGTTATCAAATCAATTTGGTGGTAGTACAACGCTTTTCATTTCAATTTGTTATCTAGCCACGAGAACGCGGCAATCTCCTTGATATTTGTCTCGCGGTCTTTCCCTACAGCTAGCAACCTTCTAGCTTTATATAAACCCATCGCATCTAGTTACAGCAACTCTTGATTACGGCTACTGCTCCGATACTTTTGTATCATGAAGGCTTCGCAAACGTGGGGGACTGAAATAAAAGACAAGCAGTTCGCCGTATCTATATCGTGTTTGTGTCATCATAAACTACTCCCGGGACACTATCTCTAGAAAAGAGACGAAGGGGCCAAGAACCGGCGCCTAGTCCTCATAACTCATCATATCCGAGAATTGTGCCTCGATCCGCGACCGTTGGCGGCCGTATTCGGCAAAGAGGTGTTTCATATCTTGGTCGAACTTCAGACGGAGCTCCTCGAGACGCACCATTTTCTGTTCCTGCTGTCGACGGAATCGTTTCTTGCGTTCTCTGCGCTCCTTCTTGTCCATAGGCGTCTTATTGCTGGTGCGGGGCTTCTCCTCAGCGTTGTGTTGCGACATTGACTCGAATTTGTAGGGAGGCAAGACTGAGAGCGGGTCTTGTGTAGAGTCGGAGATGGATCCTGAGCGTACCTGAGACTGCCGCAAGATGGCCGACTGGCGAAGTTTTGGCTCCTGCTCGTGCATGTCTTGGTTATCAGCCTCCATATTGCCGATATCGAATTCTGGCTCCTTCTTGCTGGAGAGGCTGTTAGCCGCGGGGTAAGCGGCGATGGCGCCCCTCTGGCGTTTCTCGAATGCGTCCAGATCTCGGATGCCGTCCCGCTTGAGTATCTCGTCTACGTTAGCATCCGTAACGATTTCGGGCCAACCATATGCTTCCACTGCTTCATGCAGGACAGCACCAAGCTTGTCGGCAGGAACACGCTTCTTCGATGTCGCCCAGTCAAGTGATTGAGATGTCTGGCGGGCGGTGTATTGCGCAAGGGCGGCCTCGTAGTCGATTCTTGGGAAGGCGCTGGGTCTCATCTTCCTAACCTCGAATCTCTCCTTGTTTAGGGGGCTGGCAAAGATCTGCTCGGTGGTATGATTCTCCTTTGCGTAATTGACCTGCATGACTCTCCGGTAGTAAAGCTGGCGTGAGGGCTGTGCCTTGGGGAGGAATATGGTTCGTATATGTCGCTCTATGTACCATTTGTACTTGTCGCAGTGTTGCTGGTTGATGTGAGCAACGATTTGCTCTAATTCTTGGTCGCGTTCCGGAGAATTTGGTGCTTTGATACTGCCCCCCGTCTCAGCCTGGGAGCGCCAGGTGATGCGGCCGATATCGCGGTGGTTCGTCTCATATTGCTTAGGTGCCGGGCCGTCAACGTCGGGGCTACTGTCCATGTCCATTTCCATCTCCTCTTTGACCTCACCGTCTCGTTTCAACAAAATCTTATCATCTTCATCGTCATCTTCTTTCACATCCATGTCCATTTTAGTGTCCCAGAATCTGTAGTCATCTTTAGGGGTAACTTGGACCCTGACACGATTGCTCCGACGCAATCCTGTCGCGGGGATCGCCATGGCGAGTGATTGGTATGCTTAGCGTATAAAGAGCTATGAAGCCAGGTTCACTCCAATTCCCGACGTTATATAATGAGATCACGAAGAGGAATTGCAGTGGTTAGTAGAACCTAAATGGCAATCGAACATCAATAAGGTAAGATGGCGACGAGCAGGTACAGTAGGAGAATGTGACCAGGAGACGCCCCGAATTGGCAATTGTGACCAAGTTTAGAAGATCCGTTGATTGATTACTCGTTGGCCGAAGACTAATAAGTACCTGTGCAGTTGCAAGTGCAAGGTCGTTTTGTTGGGAGTTAGTGGATGGACGGTGTGGTAAGGTAGATTCCAGATCGATTTCCGCTGAATAGAACTGGAGTATTGTTTGTTTCTATTGATTGAATATATAGGTATACTCTAAGTGCCGTAAGTGCCATAAGTAATTGAAGTGTATCAACTGTTCCGGCTAGTAATTCAATGATAGGGGGGTAATTACCTCATTACTCAACGGCGGAGGAGAGTAGTTGCATCTTCTTGGAAAGATTCTGGAAGGAAGTTGAAGTAATAGTCGGTAGCTCGGCATTAGTTAATACTGTCGTGCCTTCCCCGGGAGTGTAGTATAAAGAGGAGATTAAGTTCAAACGGCAGTGATAGTCAACGGAGATAAGGACTATTGGGAAGGAGCCCCGAAGATTCAAATCTCGGTCATGACTGCCCAGGTGGTTGTATAGAACGAAGCGTTTCTGTACGACATGAGATAGGTACCCGCTACCCTATTCCGAACGAGTAAGGTAGCTTTTTCATTAGTAATGTTCATCTCAAGTACGTACGGAGAAGGTAAGTACGTATAAGTACCTTAATAACAGGCATATATACACGTATGTTCTAGTAGTCTGAGGAAGTACATATGTAGGTAGTAACAATTCCGTAGCATACGTGGTGTCGTCAATGATGGGAAGTCCAGTATCAGCAAGTATTCATTCTCACCGCAGCTTTATATAGGTATGTAATACTGATATGCCTGGGTGATTTTCCTCCCTATCTATCTAGATACATTGGGAGAATTTGTACATCAGGCCTTTGCAACTAATTTCTTGCCAGTAAGCACGAAACGTAATGCTGTAATAAATATAGCCGTCCCTATGAAGAGAAACCCAGCGAACAACTGCACCCCGAGCCAGTTCCCTGTGGCACCGAGTATGGCACCCCCGATAGGAGCACCAATTAACGAAGCCAAGCCATTAAACACCGAAGACATGCCTAAGCGAGTACCGAGGCGGCTGAGATCAGAGGTAAACGAAGTAAGTACCACTGCTGGCAAGGCCACGATGCTGCCAGTGAAAAAGCCGAAAAAGGCGGCGAACGCAATATTTCCCGGTCCTGAGTTGGTATTTATCCAACCGAATTCTGTTATAGCCGCGAGAACGATGCTGATGAGAAACGTATGAACAGGACCGATCCGATTCGCGATAAGGGACGGTGTTAATCTACCCAGCACGGACGCAGCGTTGAGTATAGCGACGAGGTATAGTGCAACGGTCTGACCTTCTAACCCGTGTGAGAGTGCATAAGTTTGGAGATAGAAGATCGGCACAAAGAATGCGATGTAGCTCAGACAGATACCGATGCAGTAAAGGACATAGGGAGGCTCTCTGAATGCCTGCAGATCGAGAAGTGAACGGATTTCAACGGCGGCGGTGCGTCTCCGCAGAACGACGAGGGATATCAATATTGTGGCAAATGAGGTGAAGCCCATGATGCGAGTCGCCCATCCGAAACCGACACGAGGTAGTAAGCCTTGGAACATGAGAGGATAGATAACGCCGCCAAAGCTACTGCCGGAGGTGACGATTCCCAAGGCTAAGGCCTTGCGCTTGGTGAAGTATTGCGGTATGATTGCAACAGATGGAATATACAAACACCCTGTCCCTATGCCTATGCACACAGCTTGCGCAAGCATTACCTGCCAGTATTCTTTGCAAATGCTGGTCATCATCATGCCAAGAGTTGCCAACGTCAGGCCGGAAAATAGGAGAAATCGCAGGTATCCAGCATCGTAGAGCGGACCGCTGAACACGCCGACTGCTAGGAGTAAGAAGGACTGGAGTGATCCGATCCATGATATGGCCGAAGGCGACATGTGCCGGAGCAGATCAGTTTCGTAATAGGTTTGGAACACCCCAAACGTGTTTATCATGCCCCTAAATTGTGTTAGCTGAGAATCTGTCTAATGTCAATTGTCTGACCACATACCATGTATTGAATAAAAGGGCAAACCCCCCTATAACCTGGAGCCATGCTTTGAGTCCCCCATCGGGTGGGATAATCTCATCCGAATCAACGGCTTCGGCTATTTCTGTCTTATTTTCATTTTGATTTGAACTTTGATCGCTCGGAACGACCCCGTTCACGAGCATATCTTCCGATTGACAACGAGGTTTACCTGACATTCCTATCATGAGCTGGAGCTTGGATTCGAATGCCACTGTGGACAAAAGAAAACATATTGTGCAGTTCGAGATGGTTATATCTGCGTATATCGATTTATAATATCTCCATAAAATTTAACCATGAACGCCAAAAGAAGCTTAGCAATCCCGACGATATTTACGGACGGCGAGCGGCACAGCACGGCACGGCCAGGGGTTATTCGGCTTCGGCTTCGGATTAAGCAGTGAGACGACGCTGACAAATGAATATTACATGGCACAATTCGAACAGATTTGTAAGTAAGTGGAGATTTAAAATTCGGTTTGGTGCCGATGTTATCGTCAATCATGGTGTTGGTTGAATATCGTAGATCTAGTCAAAGCGGTGTGCCCTCAAATGCGACAAACCATACAGTGAGATGAGCACTCCTAGTTTAAGAGCTCACCAACAGAATTAGTTATCCTACCTAATTTGAGTCTTGATTGGGCTTGGTGTTGCTTAGTGCCTCCTACTCTTACGTGAGGCCATCTCGAACTTAACATCGTAAGATTTAAATTTATTTCTTATTAATATAAGGGAGTGTTTACCCTGAGACGAGGTTGACTGAATAAATTATCTTGAAGCTTCCATAAGTTTCCGACGTGACCTCTCTGATTACTTGGTGCCTCTGGCTAAAGAGCGGTTTCGAAAGAAAAGAAAGGAGAAGCCGTAAAGGAGGACCCGCGGCCACAACTTACGAAAGGGAAATACCCAAATTCGTTCCACATCTCTCAAGAGAGAAAGTCTATAACCATAATCAGAGGTATTAGTACCCTCGCTCAAGATAGCCTGACGCCTAACGAAAACTCGATAGGTTAGGTACTCAGACTAAAACCCACACCCACGGATCCGCACACCCAATTCAGCAAATCCAACTATGGGCAAGGTACTGCTTCACCTAGAACCCTGAATCATAATCTTGCCGTTGTTGTTCTGGATGTTGGCTGAGATTGCTCGAGACAATGAATTCGTAGAAGCAAATATTCTGGGAAAGTAGAGTAAGAGGCTCCCAACCGTATCAAGGACTTTGGACAGCACATTAGCTAGAACTCTATCTGATTTGGCGACTATATCAGTCAGGATGCATACCTAGGTATATTATCAACAAATGTAAAAATCTCGTCAGCAAAGCATCGACCTTGATTCGCTCTAGCCGTGGGGAACTTCCGTAGGAGATCATCGGTTGGAGTGTGATATTATTGACTAGCTGGTAAAATTGTGCTTTGTCGTGAAGGGCGAACTTGAACTTCCGTCCGATGGAGGTTCTGCTTTTCGCGTCTTTGCCATACCATGTATTTTTTCGTGTAGAGATGCTGTCGTATGGTTAAGGCTACCTTCGTCACATAAGGCAGAGCTGGGCTGCGGTTCTGGTTGATACTTCGATTCGTTTAATAGTTGGCGTCGCTTTCAATGGCTGCTTTTATTTCAGTGCAGGTGACCAGCACTGGATGAGACGCCTCCCGAGGTACCTAGGTAGGCACTCAAGGCTAGTGTCCGAAGCATATCCGAAAAGGCAACAATCCTTGAGCATACTGCCGATGGCAGGAGAGGTGTCACAGCCAGTGTTAGGAAAACCTGCAAGAGTAGGTAATATACAGATTCTCACAAGACGCTAGACCGGTAGGTAAGGTAGAGTAGAGGACTTGCTTTGAGTAAGTTCATATGTGACTTATTGGACTCCTATTCGATATCCACTCATACAGATGCAGCGCATGATGGCTGCCGTGGCGTTTTGCATGATTTGGTAAGCGCGTCTGTCAGCTGCAAGGAAAATGGACCATCATAACAGAGGGAACATCCCCTGCCACGTGTGTGATTTAAATACCTCCTTTGGGGTCGACATAGGTCGACATAGGTCGTAAATATTGGTTCCTTGGTATAATCTTGACAAAACGAGAATCACTACACGACAGCTTCGTTAGCTAGTAAAATGGGTGGCTCAGGCGCGGTAATAGCAATTACTGCAGCTATTCTTGTGGCCTGTTTGGTATTAGTGGTCCTTTGCCTTTGTCATTACGATTCCCGTTGTAAGCATGTACAATATCTATTTCACATGCGCGATTTATCTTGGGCTAATGTTTGACATGAAGCTCCAAGGCGAAGGCCGCCTCGCCCTGGTCCACCCTGTCCACCCTATCTCCCCTATCCTCCTTATCCTCCTTACCCTCCATACCCCCCTTATCCTCCACCCGGTCCTCCACCCGGTCCTCCTGGCCCACCCGGTGCAACAGGTGGTCCTGTTCCATCCCGCCCCGTTCAACTCCGCCCTCCTGCTCCACCCAATGGTCCCCGTCGTCCTGCCGTGGCATTTGGTGGTCGTGACCGCGGTCCGCCTCCACCGCCTCCGCCACCCCCTGCACAACAGCGTGGCTAAGATACTATACAACCAAGATACTTTAGTTTCGTGTTTAGTTTCAGCACAGCCACTTATCGGGATTAACAAAGAATAGCTGTATACATTGTCTCTGGCGTTCGGTCCGCGAGGTCGTGGTCCTCATAGTTACCACTGCTGGCAACTGCTACTATATTCTCCTGTTCGATACGCTGAAGCAGGTCGGCAAATGGGTCCAAAGTATTCTCCGGTTGTCCTGCAGTCACTCTTGAGTCCTTGAGTTGGAATCCAAAGGACATGCTCAAAACGCCGGCTTTGACACCACTTTGCGCCTTGTCGTCGAGAGCTCGTTCATCGTGATGGGAAAAGGCTACTTCAACTATGTTGGCGATGCGCAGAACGACTAAATTAACTGTGGTGTTTGCTGGAATTACCAGGGGGTCTGCTAAGTCGTGAAGTGCCTCCTTAATAGATATATGCCTACCCTTTTGATACTAGGACTTCGACGAGAATGATAATTGAAGTTTTTCAAATATTCACCACAAATTTCAGACGACGAAAATAAATCATGACGATTGGTTGACAGATGTGACTACCTAGGTACGCA
Source organism: Hypoxylon sp. PDH2405 (assembly GCA_023628415.1). Classification (NCBI taxonomy): domain Eukaryota; kingdom Fungi; phylum Ascomycota; class Sordariomycetes; order Xylariales; family Hypoxylaceae; genus Hypoxylon; species Hypoxylon sp. PDH2405. Next base: position 141,377 of record JAMAKT010000015.1, read on the forward strand.
TCTTGATATTACCATTTCTCTAACACCCCGCTATGCATCTTTGAGGGGATTCATGCCCTTCTTTTCTCATTCCACTTCTCCGGTAATCTCGAGCCCATACGAAACTCCCACAGTTTTCTATCAAATCTACCTTCTTTTAGTGCTACTACATCACCAGCATACTTAAAAGTGCTCCCAAGAACCTGGCTTGGCTGCTTTCCATCTGTAAAATCTATAAGGCAAGGCGCAATTTCGTACGCATTTGTCTCATAGTACGCCAACTTATACTCGTACTCGGGCGATTTAACATCGTAAGTCATCCCTGCGACTTCTTGGCCCGGCTCGCCATCAATAAGTGCATTATAATCTCCCCATTTTGCGAGCGAGTATCCGATGATGTTGGCTGGTCGCATAATAGGCTCGTGGTCCAAGTCAAGAACCCGCTTAAGGATCTCTGGTCGCATGAGAGTGCCATAGAAAAAGTAAGTCATGGGCGCATACCCTCGTGGCGATTCCAACGTAGTCGTGGTGGCTTTCCAGACCTCATCACCAGCTGCTTCTAGGTTGCGGGGATATTATGATAACTTATGATCCATGTGTGGTGCTTGAGATTGTGGCAGGATAAGCGAAGGCGTGGGAATTCTAGTTGAGGTTGATCTCATCGTTGCAGTTAGTATCTTATCGTCATAGAAAGCACAAAAAAAAATAAAACAAGCTCTTCTATTTTGACGTTGATATAGATAAATCTATGATTCATATGAGGAAAGGGATGTTGGTTATCATATTGTGTACTAGTTGCGGCTGTGAGCTCTACGGCATTGGAATAGGCAAACAAATTTCACATCGGTAAACCAATGAAAACCTTGTCTGAAGAACTACCTACCTACGCATTATCTTGGAACGGCTTTGAGGTAGATTTTGTTGGGCATCTACACTTTTATGATCCAGGCAGTTGTGTATAACGTACAGAGAACCCCGAACTAACGCGTGTCAATAGAAGTCGTGTAAGTTGCCTATTTGGGAAATAGTAAATTTGGCGTCACTGTCGCTTTATATCCAGGTCCTTAAAAGTTCCAACGTCATCTAGGTAGTGGAGCGAACGCTAAGCTTTAAAATAGATGTGGATGTACTTTTCCATGAGATGTATCATATACTAACTGGACAATCCTCCGATTTCAAAAGAGACCTAGAAGTGCAAGTCGAGTTGATTTGTAGACAGAGACTTAAAACACCTAGTTCAAAGGAGGAGTAATATTTCACTATTCTTCGGGTTCATTACAATAAGCAAGCCGAACGTAAGCAAACCTGTCCGTGGCCATTCCTACAGATTTCTCATTCGTGCGTTTTGAGGTAGACAGACTGTTCGTTTCACCTATTCCAGCGCGCGATAAGGCAATTTTAGGCCCATTTCCGCATATTACTCAAACACGTCGCATCTCCTGCTATCCACGACTCAAAGCCTCGAACATTTTCCCGGACTTCGAGTCGTTTCTGACCTTCAGATGTCGGCGAACTTCTTAAAAGTACCGATGAGATTACCCGTGCTAGCATCGTGACCCTGGCCACTTCCAGGCTCGTCTAGTTCCTTGAGAATCTTCTTGGCGAGCACCTTGCCCAACTCGACACCCCACTGGTCGAACGAGTTGATGTCCCAGATTGCTCCCTCCGTGAATGTTAGGTGCTCGTAGTAGACAATCAGGGCACCTAGCTCCTCAGGTCCGATGACACCTCCCACTAGAATGCTGGTAGTCGGTCGGTTGCCCAAGAAGACCTTGTGTGGCACTAGTTCGTCGGGGGTACCCTCGGCCTTAACTTGTTCGGCTGTCTTGCCAATCATAAGAGCTTCAGCTTGGGCGAAGAAGTTGGATGCCAGCATCTTGTGGTGTAGGTTGTTGGAGATGGGGTTGTGGGACTTGGCAGCGAGGATGAAATCGGCGGGAATCAGCTTGGTACCTTGGTGAACGAGCTGGAAGAATGAATGCTGGGCGTTGGTGCAAGGTTCACCAAAGACAACGGGGCCAGTAGTGTACTTGGCAGGCGTGCCGTCAGATGTGACACTCTTGCCGTTGGATTCCATTGAGAGTTGTTGAAGGTAGGCAGGGAAGCGGTGCAAGTATTGGTCAAAGCTACACGTTGTTAACGGAATGCCCATCAATATTCTTGCCAAGCTGCGGAACTTACGGAGCAATCAGATGCGTTTGCGCGGCAAAGAAGTCGCTATACCAGACACTCAGTAGACCGCCAAGGACGGGGATATTGTCCTTCAGGGGAGTCTCGCGGAAGTGCTTATCCATGGCATGGCCGCCAGCTAGGAACCTGTAGAAGTTTTCATAGCCGACATAGAGAGCGACGCTGAGGCCGATAGCACTCCAGACTGAATAACGACCGCCAACCCAGCTCTCGAAACCAAACATGTTCTTGCTATCGATGCCGAATTTGGTCACCTCGATCTCGTTGGTGGACAGAGCAACGAAGTGCTTGGCGATATCTCCCTTTCCACCGGTCTTCTCGAGGAACCACGATTTTGCCGTGTTCGCGTTCGTGGTAGTCTCAGCGGTGGTGAAGGTCTTAGAGGCAATGAGGAAGAGGGTTGTCTCAGGATCGGAATCTTTGAGCGCTTCGGCTATGTGAGTACCGTCGATGTTGGAGACAAAATGCAGGGTCATGTCTTTCGCGCCGTAGTGCTTCAGAGCCTCAGTGACCATGACGGGTCCTCTGTCATGTTGTTAGCAAGCTTATGCGACGACCGACGAGGGTTCCTGGTGGTTGAAATGCAAATGCTACTTACAGATCCGATCCACCAATACCGATGTTAATAATGTTTGTCAACTTCTTCCCCGTGTATCCTTTCCATTCTCCACTTCGAACCTGCTCAGAGAATTCCTTCATGTGCTGCAAGACATCGTTGACACCACCCTTGCAGTTCATGACGTCCTTTCCGTCCACCTTCATCTCCCAGCCGCTCACATTGCGTAATGCTGGGTGGAGGACCGCTCGATGTTCGGTGAAGTTAATCTTCTCGCCCGCGAACAGAGCATCGCGCTTCTTCTCGACGCCAGCCTCCTCGGCGAGCTTCACAAGTAGATTAATCGTCTCTTCCGTGACGAGGTTTTTGCTGAAGTCAAAGAGGATGTTGGTTCCGGAGGCGCTGTTGTGGAAAGTCTTGCTGAACTTGTCGAAACGGGCCGGATCAGAGGCGAAGGCTTCCTTCAAGACAAAGGTCTTGCCGACAGTCTTGTAGTGGTCTTCTAGAGAAGCCCATGCGGGCAGCGAAACTGCTTGAGGCATCTTGGCACCAAAGTTGGGATTGGAGTGCGAGAGAGAGGAATTGAAATTGGGTTGATCCTGCGTCAAGCAGATCGGTGGTTAGTATATTGTTATCTTCAAGATAGAGAAATGTATACGGAAACAATTCACTCAGGCCGCGGTTGAAGGTTTGCTAAGAATTGTATGCGTGTATTATAGTTCCAATATCCGATCGCCTCAACAGATAGGGGACAGAGGGGAGTAATGCGGGCAGCGGGGCAACCAGCAGATGTCACAACCGCGTTTCACTTACTTCAGGGAGGAGGAGGAATAATTATGCAGCTTGAAGTTTTGGGAGAAGTAAAAAATTGAGATTAATGAGGTTAAATGTATAAACAGTTGGTTTTTTTCTATACAAGGTTTATTTATTGTCCGAGATGAATGAAGAGTCGGCAGGTAGGTACCTAAGCTGCTAAGGTGGGGGTTTTCAGTGGATGAGTGAGCGACATTTCCAAGCTCTCTCTCTTTCCTGGGATGTTTGCTGAGCTACCAAGGTCGTTCCATCCCATCTACCCCGCGCTAGTGACGTGATGCTCATGAAAAAAATCGGGCGTTACGGAACATGTGCAGATACATACACGGACATTATACTGGGTACATAAATGCATGTATGATGATGTATACCTAATACTACATAAGATAAAGCCATGCACGGCGGTATCGCGGTGGCATTCGATGTAACTATCTTTATAAAAACTAATATCAACCTAATGGAAGAATTGTACTTCCATCTTATACATGTATCGATTATATCTTGCTAAATCTTGCTAAATCTTGAATCAATTACTAACGTACGATACTGGCGAGATCATGTTGCTCTTGGAACCACATTCGGAGTCATAACCTACCTAGGTCTACCGTAGTAAGCTTCGGCGTAAAAAGAAGCAACCGACTATCTCGAATGAGAAGCTTCGTAAAACATTTGAAGTTGATAAAATATTCACTAGCAAAACAGTGCATAGCACAACAGGAAATGTTGATAAGCGCATCTTTCTTTTCCCCGGTCTCGATCTTCTCTATCTACAGAGTTGTCTTGTCTCTTCTCTTCTCTTCTCTTGAGATCCCAGAAAAGTGCAAACTCGGAGGCATCATCAACGATTCATGCCAAACTCCCAATATGAAAGTGCTTCCTGCGAGGTCGTAACGCAACGCAGTGCCATTGTACTTCATGGTATCTCCAGCCAACAGGCAAATCGCGCGGTCCCGAAATCTACCAACGTAGTCTCGTCCCCTAGGCATCATTCCGAGGCTTCCAATCTTTTGCTCCTATAGCTAGGTTCTCAATGTGTGCGTTATGAACTTGCACCAATTCAGGGCATACGTCGCAGTATCCCAGCGTCACATTCAAGGAAACGTAACTTTGTTTGGTCTATCGTCGGTCCTGGATGCTGCCTACGAATGAAGGGTCCTTAACACTACCACCGGCATCGCCAAGTCCGGCAATTGGTCGGTTGTAACTGAAGCCCTCGAATTGGTGCTGCATTGTCTCCGACAATACTGGTCCCTCAACGTACGAGTCTTGAGGAGCTTCTGAGGTGAATTCGGGATCGAAGTTCTTTGTATCAAGAGCATCGGTCTGCGCATGGGTTAGTTAGTAATAGAATAAATTGTAAGGATTTGGTGGGTACTTACCACGCTGGGCTTGAAAGTAGGCTCATACTTGCGCTGCAATAGCTTGCGCCAATCTATGGCGTGGAAGAACGGGTGTGCCTTGATCTCAGCGCTACCAGCGGCTCCTAGTCGTTCGTCGGGATTGCGGTTTAGAAGTTTGGACAGCAGGTCCTTGGCCGCCGGGGGCACAACATCTGCGCTAGGGAAGTGTAGAGGCTCCGACAAAATCTTGCGATACATCTCGTTAGTATTCTCGTCGTAGAAAGGCGGGAGCCCCGTAAGCATTTCGTATAAGAGAACCCCCAGGGTCCACCAGTCCACCGTCTTATTATAGCCCTTGCCCATAAGGAGCTCGGGGGCTAGATACTCGGGAGTACCACAGAACGTGTTAGTTCGGTCCTCGTCCTTCATGTCTAGCTTGCAGAGACCGAAATCGCAGAGCGCAATGTGGCCTTGGTAATCGAGTAGGATATTCTCGGGCTTCAGATCTCGGTAGATAACATTGAAGCCGTGTAGGCATTCGAGGGCGCAAAGGAGCTCGGCGGTGTAGAATCGTGCTCGGTTAACGTCGAATCGCTGTTCCTTTTGAAGGTGGTGGAATAACTCTCCACCATTAACGAAAGCCAATACAAAGTACAGCTTCTCGGGGGACTGGAACGTGAATTTCAGAGGTACGATAAAGGGGTTGTTAATCTGTGCCAGCACAGACCTCTCGGCTAGAGTGTGGGCAACCTCGGATCTTGAAATGATGTGCGCCTTGCGGATTGTCTTGAGCGCATAAATCCGGTTGGTATCTTTCTTGCGGACCTGCATGACCTTACCAAAACTTCCTTTGCCGACTACCTTGAGCAGCTCGAAGTCTTCGATCTTCAGCTTGCCCGCGCGATTCTCAACGTACTCCACACCGATCTTGAGCTTGCCAGAACCATATTGTACATCAACCCAGTCAACACCGCTGTGTCCCAGTTCTCGCTCCCGGTTGTGGAACTCGGCTGCAGCCTTCTCGCGATCCTTCTTGCTAGCTTTAGGATCCTCGACGAAAGTGCGCTTCTCTTCAAATCTAGGGTTGATTCGAACAACTCCTAAAAATATGTCTTGGCTTCGTCCCGATCCGGGAGGCGCAGTCGGGTTGCGCATATATAAGTGTACGTTCAACTCCGTCACTCGAGACACGTCGAACTTGTACTGAGTGTTATCGCCGGCCCAAAGAGGGTTCTCTGGAGTACCAGAGACCGAGTTTACGAAAACCTGGACCTTATCGAAATCCAAGAGGGCATACGGTAGATATTTGCTAGAGATCCGACCGTGGTTGGAGGGTATACCAGAGAAACCACCTGCAGAGGTCTGAGGTCTGCCGTTCATGTACGAGCCCGCCGCCGATCGCTGAGAGGATCCTGGCCGCACAGATCCGCTGCTCAGGGCATTCCCTGTAGACATAGAACCTTGGCCATGTTGCGAGAATGCGTTACGATGTTGTTCGGGGAGGGCGAAGTTTTGGCCCTCGTGGAGCGTAACCACGAGAATGCCAGGTTTCGGGGGCTTTACGACAGGTTCCTGCACCATGTGCTCCGACGCAGCTGTACGAAGAGGGTGTAAGTATGCAGCTTCCCATTGAACAGTATAGAATTACGAACCGATTGCATTGTCGCTGGGAGTTGGGGTGGCAGATGTGGGAATAGGTGACTTTTCATCCTTTTCTGTGATGGTAGAAGTGGAGGGATTTCGAGAAAATGTATTGGTAAGAGGACCCAAATGGGTGTCTTTTAACTCTAATCACGAGTAGTTAGCAGAATCGCTCACGATCGTTCACGATCGTCGAGATAAAGAGTTGGCTGTCTCGAGCGGAGAGCACACGACGACAATAGATGACGATAGACGACGACGGATAGGTTGATTATGCACTTACTCTTGGTGAGCTTCCACGACATTTTCCAACGATGCCCCTATCACGAATGGTAGAATGGAGCTTGTTGTAAGGAAGTCGGAGTCGGTGAAGCTCGCGAAGCCAAAGATCGAGACACACGAGGGAAACACGAGGAAGGCTTGTAAAAGAGGAGACGGCGATATCTTGGTATCAATGGGGGCGTCTCTTATCGGAGTCGCAATACTTTAGTACCTGATAGAGACGGGCGGATGGGAAATAGAAGAGAAGGAAAAAAAAAGGAAATGAAGAAAAGGTGGCTGAGGAAGAAAGCAATGATGTCGATTTTCTACCTAGGATGGTTTGAGTTGGGTTGATCATCAATCAATTGGAAAAGGTCAAAGACCTGAGGTTCGCTACCTGGTCAATGTTTCGGTTCATGGGCTTTGCTCACGGGTGGGCTGCGTGGACTATCGGGGGTGGATCTTCAGCGTATCACAGGCGGCTGATACAACGTTTGAATAGGGAGTCAAGGGGAAAGTCAAGGGGAGTTTTAGGGGGGGTGACGAGGGGTTTGCCGTCCCTGGCCGTGTTACTGCTGTATTGAAGGTTTTAGCGATGCCCATAGTACCGTATGTATGTGGCAGTATGCAGGTGGTCCCCTTTTTAACGATAAATGATAGTAATACAGAGCCTAATGCTACAAAGGCGGGGTAGCACATGCGCGGTTTCCAGAATTAAGACACTTCCGCCCAAGCCGTTGTGGGGTCCCATCAGCGGCGATTCACTGCCTCTTTTTTTTTTTCTTTGGGCATTGAATATATTTTGTTTCCATGTGCTAAGTCAGCAGATACGAACTCGGATACATGTATAGATATACAACCCAACATCACAGTACTTATTGGTATGTGCATCTCTACAAATTCACGAGCACACGCGAAAGAGGATGCAAGGACCAAGTAGTACATGGGTATCGTCGTAGCTAATCCACGAGGTTAGTCCGTGTCCTTGGTAGCGGATCGTGGCGGAGTACATGTAGCTCAGGGGCTGATTCAGAGTAAATTATCTCAGGCCGACCGCCTGTGTGCACCTAGCTGAGACCGTGTTTATTGGTGCTACTATGAAGCTAGGTAATAATATGAAGTGACTACTAGCAAGAGCTGAAGCATTGGGTCTCTTAATAAGTACTTCAGCTGGCAGGCAAATCAGTTAATATGCATTAAACTGTGGCACGTAACTATTCGGCCGCTTTCACACTTTGCAAGAATTAAGTAACTACCTAGGTAAGCATTATACATAGTATAGGAAGCGCTCGTCGCATAGAGAGTAACAAAAGTCTAAGCACAGTCTATGGTATGCAAGTAAGAAAGGCTCTTGAGTCTACGTCGACTTTCCAATTCCACGTGGCTGAGTCTATGTTAGTAAGCTTTAACAAATCACTTAGAAAGATAGCGTGTTCCCAACTATAAAACTGATACCCACGTGCTTTTCAGTGGCTAACAAGTAACATGAATTCGACATCCATGGTAGCCGAGATACATACCTGTTAGAATAACGATCCCTTGACAGTTGAACAACTTCCTAAGTCGCTGCCATCCAGAGAGTATTTAATGTTTACCTTCCTCTAGTGATGGGAATATATATGCACGAGCTATCAATGGCAATCTAAATTTACTGATTTCTTGGATTAATCTATGGACCATACCTTATAATATAGAAATGCGCGTTCGTTTCCCTTGACTGTGAAGCATCGAGTAGGGCGGACAAATAGATCAGTTGGGACCAAAAAGAGGGCAAAAAAGACATCTCAGCCCTGCGGCTACTAAGCATCTGCTTCTCGTTCTAAATAATATTAATCAATACAATTATGCGCACTCAAGGCTGAATTGGATCGAGTTGTAAACCTGTCCAAAAGCAGATGCATCTCGCGATACGACGCCCCTGATTAGTCAGGCTAGTATATCTAGAGCATGGGATACCCCTGTTCCTACAACTATCAGGCTGCGCCGCAAACTTCGTATTTCATACCTACATATAATAGAACTGTTCTCTCCTTTGATCAAATATTTACGAATTCGTCAGTTTCTAATCACCATGTTTCGATAGTTTCGATAGTAGCCTTATCGACTTTTTCTTTTTCTCAGCTGTCGAGATCCATAGGCATGGAATCGAGAAATCCACCCCAAGTTGTAGAGAATGCCCAAGCTGAGGACGGCGGTACCACGCTTCGCCCGGTCAAGTCGAAAGACCCTCAAGACGGCAACAAACAACTACCTAAGACAGCGAAACCATCCAAGATGTCATCGCAGAACCGCCTCGCCAATACTTGAAAGGATGGAGATTATATACTCTCAGCTTCGCGTATTGCCCCTATTATATGCATGTAGATGCGCTCCTTCGAGGTCTCTCACCTAACCGCGCCTAGCTTGTCTTTGTCTCTATTCCTATCGACACTAGAAACGACAATAGTTAGCACATCTCTAATATCCATCACGAATGCTTTGGGGAACTTTGAACAGAGAGATTGGGTAGTGACGGCTTACCTCATTACTTACACCGGTAATGCTGCGAATATGCGTACAACTTATTGCTCTATTGACTAGGTCCTAGGCTTCCTAGTTGTGTATGCTAAATTCAGCGATATCCTCGGGCGCAAGCTATTGATATTAGTCGCAATTGCCTTTTTCACGGTATTCTCAATCGTCTGTGGCTCAATTTCGAACATGATTCAGCTGTACGGTGACCTAATATTTGGCCTGAGGGTAGTTTCACTAAACCCCAGTATAGGATTGTGTTTCGCTCGTTGCAAGGTGTGGGTGCTTCTGGAATCTATGCGATGGTGACTGTCATCCAGCCCGAACTGGTTCCCCCTGAGAAATGGGGAAACTATATTGCAGTCATCTCTCTAGTCTCCGTCCTCAGCTCTGTGCTTGGTCCTATACTCGCAGGTGCCATTAACGACCATTCTTCCTGGCGATGGGTTTTCCTTCTCAAGTTCGCTCACTCCAATCATAGTTCCCACTGAAATAACTGACATGGAGAATAGTGCCCCTGCTGGTGCCGTGGCAACAGGTCTTATAGCCTTTGTCATGCCCACTCATTTTCCGAATCTTGACAACCCGACAGTTCGGATGAGCTTCCGTACCAAGATATCGCGGGAGTCACTTCGTCGACTTGATATAATCGGAGCTTTGCTGTTACTTTTCTCATCGGCTTTGATCGTCTTCGCCTTTGAAGAAGCAGGATCTAGATACAGCTGGAAAAGTCCTACCGTCTTAAGTACAATAGTGGTTGGTAGTGCCCTTTTCGTCGGGTTTGTTGTATGGGAAAAGGTCGTAGGTCGGCCAAGGGCAACCCAAGAACCTATTTTCCCTCTTCGACTTGCGAAAGATCGTCTTTTCAGCGCCCTCCTTATGTGAGCCAACTTACCCAAAAGTGGGATTTCAGTCGTTGACATGAAGTAGGATTGGACTCTGCACAGGGCCTCCATTCATGACTGTCTTGATTAATCTTCCACAACGTTTCCAAGCCGTTGATGGAGCAAGCGCATTCCAAGCTGGCATTCATCTTTTACCGCTCCTACTTGCTTCCCCTGTTGCCACAGCTGTATCTGGACAACTCGCCGGGAAATGGAAGATGCCCCCCTTTTATCTACTCCTATTCGGGGCATCTATGCAGCTGCTCGGGATTGGTCTTGCGAGTTCAATTCGATTTACTAGCAGCAACGCTATGTACGGATATGAGGTCATTATGGGCTTCGGTTTCGGAATGAGCCTTGTCTCGCTCTTAATCTTTACGCCATTGGTGGTGCAGCGAGCTGATATGGGTAAGAAAATGACGTCGATTCGGTACCCTACAGATTTCAAGGGATTTCAGTAGCTAATCCGCGAGGGAACAGCTGTCGCTATGGGAGCAATCACTCAGATACGAGTTCTTGGCGGGACAATAGGGCTCGCCATTAGGTACGATGATACTCACTCCATCTCAGTTGGGTTGTCCCAGGTACCTAGCTAACTTACGTTCAGTTCGACTGTCCTCAATAATCACCTATCATCTAATCTTCCCGCTCTGCTCAATCCGGAGGATATCAAGCAGATATCAGACTCCGTGCAGTACATCAATAAACTCCCCGATGCAACCCGCGACGCGGTACGGAAGGTTTTTGCCGATGGCTTCGGCGAGCAGCTCCGAGTAATGATGTATTTCAGCGCGGTAGTTTGGGTATTCGCGGCAACGCTTTGGGAACGCAAATTAAGGAGCGACGCATCTATCGAAGGCTATTGATCTCAGATGTATATGCTATCTCTACCTCAATAGGATGTCTAATCCGTTGATTGAATTTCAGACAATCCAACACATAACGACGCTGGTATATATATGGTGTGCGTATAGGGACGGATTATAAGAACAATATGTCTAGTCTATTTAGACTATAAAGTCCACCATATTCCGAGCTGAAGACAGGCGCTTGGTTTCTATCTTTAACCTCCCCGATCTAACCTCCTCAACTAGGGGTGATCCCTTACATGCTCCCCATTCCGGACCCTCTCGCAAAGCCCTTTCAGGACCTGAGCGCCCCTTCTAAAATCCTCTACTTCGACATAAATCATTCCGCTGATGCGCCACCACCACACGTCCCTGTAAAAGCACGTCTGGAAGTACATATTGTTCTCTCGGATACCCGTAATCTTGAACCAGTCCGAGACCACGTGTGCGTGCGCCGGGTCGACCTTTCCGGGCCCGTCTGTGCCCAACTCGAGCGGGAGCCGTACATTGGCGAAGAAGCAGTCCCGTAGGCATGAACCTTCGCAGTCCATAATAGACGTACCGAGGATCTCGGCTGCGACTTCGGCGCTGCGCTGTGCTACCTCGTGTGAGTACTTTTGGATAGCGGCCTCGCCGGCGCAGATCTTGCTGCGGAAGTCAAGCGCAGCTGCAAAAGGGGGCTTAGTTAGCTCACACATGTGTAGTAATCGAAGACGCGCAGGGAGTAGGTATAGGGATATTTACCCTGGACGCAGAGCCAAGCCGTCGTATCATCAGTCCCTGTTGATTCAAATAATATCAGTATCTGCTAATGAGGAGGACGGCTAACACATGTTTGTTAATCCAGGGCTGACAGACCAGTGAAGTCGAATTGTTCCACAAACGCGTTCCCATCGTCAACTTTGACTTCACCGAGTTCTTTCCTAGGAATAAACTTATGGCTCGTCGGCAACGTCGTTCTGATTAAGTGCTGGTGTTTCTTAGGAACGTAAAAGGCAGCGCAGCCCCGAGGCACAAATAACCATTTATGCAGGTTGCTGACAAAGAAGTCGGGTTTCAAGGAAGCAAGATCGATGTTGATGTGTCCGATGCCATGTGCGCCATCGACCAGAACCAACGCTCCTTCGGCCTGCAAAGCGGGCACCAGCCGTTCGAACGGTACTCGGATCCCTGGCATACTCACAATTGTGTCCACAATAGCAAGACGCACCCTCCTCCCGGGCTCCGAATTGATCTGCCGCGCAGCATCCACCATCGCCTGCACGAGCTCATCATCCGGGATCGGCCACGCAACCCGCACAACATGCACCTTGACTCCGTGCGCCTCCTCAAGCCACGCGAGCCCCTTGGCCAAAGAATCGTAGATGAGCTCATAGCACAAGATCGTGTCGCCCTCCTGCCACTCCAGATTCTTCAGCACCGTGTCCGACCCCGTGGTAGCGTTGGGCACGAACACGAGCTCGTCTACATCCGGGCAGTTGAGCACGTTTGCGGCGAGAGCCCGATGCGGGACAAGTCGGTCGTGGAACTCCAGCGCGATGAAGGGATCGGGGGCGGCATCTACTTCGGCGCGGAGGGCGTCGTGGGCGCGCCGCACCGACACCGGGATCGTCCCGTAGGACCCATGGTTCAGCGGCGTGTAGTGCGGACTAAAAGCGAAGTGCGCCTTGCGGAATGCCGCGCCAAAGGGAATATTGGAGTTGAGTGGAGGCGTTGCTGCCATTGCTTCCTCCTTGTCTTTCTTATTAGTACTATATATAATTGTCATGATGTAGGATTGTAGAATAAGTGACTCAATAATATGACCTGGAGCTGAGCAGGCTATGACTCTGAATCAAGCCGATTAGCGGGAGCCGGCTTCGGCCATCGACTTGAGATTGGAAGCCTGTTGCGACTAGGCAGACTAGATCTATTGTCATCTACATCTATTCAGTGTCTGTTCAGTGAACTGTAATGTGGAACATGTCCATATATTATCCATGCGGGCCGTTGGAGGATCGGATCTCCATCCCGGCATGTCGGTTTGCATCGGAGATCTTGGATCTTTTTATGTAAACAAATGGACATGGATATGGATGTGTATCGAAAGAGGTACCTAGGTAGGTATTCATTATTGTCAGAAATTTTATGCTTCTACGTATCTTTTAAATATTGGGAATGATCCAATGGTATTCTTTCCATTATTGACTCATTCACTCTACGAATTGAACATCAAAATCGCGGAGCCGAACTTGGAACTACCGGTACAGGGTTTTACGTAAGGATTTGAAACGAGTGCGTTATAGAGTACTGAGATGCGATGGAGCTGATAAATTTGGAGAGAAAGCCTATTTGCCTATCAGGTTCTTACCGATGTCGAGGGCTACAGAATACCTAATTAATATCTGTAGTGAAGAGCCACGGTTCCTCAAGTGCAGTGGTATCAGTGTCAGTTGAAAAGAAGGAGTCCATCTTCATTATTCATAATCATTCCCTTGAATTTCCGTTCCTCATGTCCGCGCAAAGTTGGATATCCTGCCCGCTACGTACCAGGCCAAACCTTGAAACGCCGCCTAATGCAAAGCCTGCTAAAGTCATAAATTCCAATCCCTAGAGTACAATAAAACCTTGAATGATCTGGCTGATCGTTTCAACTCAGATCATCGTAGGGGCTCCATGTGGTTCCCTATGTGGTTCCCTAGGAGGCCTGCTTGCCTACCAGTCAACGGCCCATCCATTCTGCTCCAAGAACTCCCTACAGGCTTCGCGGAGTTGAATGTTGGGACGTAGGTCACTGGGATAGAGCGGTTCTCGCGTCAGGGGATCGGTGGGGTGTCTTCGCAGATGCTCCATGATGGATGCTCTCTCGTAAGATTTGCCAGTCTTAGTCTGCCAGCCTTGTTAATTATGTCCACTTTAAGATTTCTCCGGTTAGCCGTGAATCACTTACAACAACGGGATCTATCATGATGCCGAAAGTGATCTCATCAATGGCCCAGTCGGGGACTTCGCGTTTCCGCTCTGACGCGGCTCGCGATTTCTCAAAAGTTGCGCGCAGAACCTCGATCTTGTGGTTCCACTCCTCGATGACTTGCTTCTTGTCCAAGTCGTTGTCACAGGTACCAACCATCTCGTCGCGTTCGCGCTCCATTATAGCGATAACTTCATTCTCGAGCTCCTGGCCCTCACGGATTCTCTTCTTCTCCATATTCTCCCAACGTTCCTTCTTGCAGCGCAGGACCTGGGTGGTAACAGGGCCCAGAGACTTATCGTTCGTCTCGACACTTAGACGGTGAGCTTGTAGAGCGCTCTGGAGGGCACCGTCAAAGTCCTTAATGGCGAGTTGGCACTGAGAGAGGATGAAGTATGCCTTCAGGTTGCCTCCGCTCAACTTAAGTGACTCGTGGCAATCGGAGATGGCGGAGTCGTATAAACCTAGTCGGATTCTTGCCATAGCACGGTTTGTGTAGAGTGATGGATTGCTGTCATCTGCGATAATGCTACCAAACCGTCAGTCCATTGGCGCAGGGTGGTAGGTGCGCCCATATTTAATATATCCGACTCACGCTTTAGAGTAGAGGCTTTCGGCGGCCAAGAAATCGTTGGACTGGAAGTGCTGGTTGCCCTCCTCCTTCAGCTTGCTCGACTTTTCTACGTCTCGAGCCATTTTCGTATGGTTCGGTACGGCTCGGTATGGTTCAGTATGGCTCGGTATGGTTCGGTTTGGTTCGTTGTTATGTTTGGTTAGAACACCTCGGAAGGCGGTACAAGTGGAGGAGGGGTTGATTAGGAAACAAGACGGTGTTCGGTGTTGTGGACGTGAAGAAATCTTTGTCTGTCGCGTTTCTATGCGCAAGGCAGGTGCAGGGCTACAAGGCAGAGTGATGCTAGGAACGCTCCATGCATTACTATTAACGACTGTGGTTCATTGGATTGAGGAGTATGTCGGCAGGACAATCAGGTCCCTCGGCGGCGGACGGTGAATCTAGAAGGTAGGTAATAAAGGGACGGAGATCGGATCGAAAAGGTTTGGGGACAAGGCTGGGGACTTGGGCGTGGATGATACAGGATCATCCCATGATTCCATCCGTTTCGAGGATATTATTAGCTCCTGTCGGTTACCTGTCGATTAAACTTGTTGCTCCGTCGCGAGGTACCTAGGTAACAATGAGCTGTTACATGTCGCCATTTGTCAGGCGAAGCTTCGAGAATATGCCCATAAACGAGATCGGGAATCGGCGCTTATGTATGATTAAACCTTAATGCAGGGATCAGCTAGTTGGTACCTATTTACGCTTATCTTGGATACCCCTAAGGTACAGGTCTCAAGATACAGACCACTATATTAAGCATTACCTAGCGCCAGGGATAAACCGAGTGGGCCTTTAGGGGACCTTCTACAACCGCCGTATGACGTTGATGGCACAGGGGCGTTAGGTACATGCCCTGGGCTACCTCACAAAAATCTCAATACCTACCTCTCGCTCTTAATTGGTTGCGCGGTATTCACAGTTACTTCACGATAGCATGAAAGGTATTAAGTTCCATGTGAACTATTACTACTATCCACATCAGCCCTATGCAAGCATAATCACACAAGATTCTTCCATACAATGATCAAGAGGTTGGCAATCAGGCATTTCATGTCAAAGGCGATCAATGCTACAGGCGAAATTATGCCCATCCCACCTTGTAGCATGCAATCCTACAGCGATCGCTATCTTCAAAATCACGAGCCCGAATTCCAGATTGTCTTCATGACCAAGTAAGGAATTATTTCTCAATATTATCCTGGGATAGTTGAAATTCGCCTAATGGAGATCGATAACTTGCAGAGTCGAGATGTTGGTCGCACAAGGGACCAAACTACGGCCATTCAATTCTCAATTTTGAGAAAACAAAGGTAAAGTTCGTATTCATACTTGATTGCCAAATGCACGCATGATTGCTGAACTCACTACTGGGTATGACATGATTCGGTCGTGAAGGCCGTACTTCATAATTTCCTCCCGTATGAACCCCTTCGATGCTTGCCAATTAACTACCCAACCACCTGCTCCCCGAACCGACTTCAACACTCCTTTCTCCCTCTCTAACTCTTCGTAAGTGATCCCTTTAGGTAATGATGCGTTTACAGCATGCCAGAAGACCTGCTCACTATGAGTCCACGGAATATCGTAGTCGTCTTCGGCATGAATAATAGTGATGTGGTACTTCAAAGCATTCCCAGGCATGCTCTCACATCGACGTATAAACTCTGCTAGTGTATCCTTGCTCGGCCATTTGCTAAGTATGAAGGTGTTAAGCCAAGCCAGAAGGCGAGGGAACCTAGCGATAGGGTCGAGGATGGGAATGGTGCCTGCTACTCTATATGTGGCGGTGAGAAGCTCGACGTCAGCAAATGGGGCAACCAACACCATTCCAGAGAACAGCGTCGGGTCGGATTTCGCTGCCATGTAGTTCGCTAGAGATATGCTAACTGCAGTTCCTAGCGATTGAGCGAAGAGGACGATTCGTGAAGACGGGATACCGGCTTCGTTCATCGCCCACTCTGCCAACGAGATAGCATCCTTCAGAAGGCCTTCTTCGGATGGGACACCGGTACTAGCCCCGAAGCCCCGGTAGTCTATGGCAACGGTATGTATTCTATCTGGTGCCCCAGCAGACATTGCTCGATAGCTCGGGGGGCGCCATCCTGACCCTAATGTACCAGCCGCGCCGTGGAAGTAAAGAACTAAAAGGGATGACGGATCATCTCGTAAAAGCTTGAAACCAAGCCTTTCCGTAATATCAGGAGCGAGACCAGCAGGCTCCTCTAACAGATCTTGTTCGTGCTTCCTGTAGAGTTCCAAGGGCAGAATATGCCAAGCGTGTAAGACTTCTCCATCCGGGGTAGGAAGCTTGAATGGGGTTACTTGATTACTCAAGAACCCCCAGTGCTCGGGCACGTTAACGTCTTGAAACCACGTCAAGGTCACACTGTTTAGATAGATGATTTGATTCTGCAGAAATGGTATTGTGAGGGAACCTAGGAAGATAGCGTAGAGTCCCGTCGAAGCAATGAGGCCATAAACAACAGACTTGAGTGCAGGTACAAGGACCATTGTTAATAAAAAAAAAGTAACAATAATAAAAAGAAAATAAGAAATTATTCCCAACGAATAATTTTGATTTTGAATTGGTACGGTAGAAAATGCGACGCGGAATGAGACGCACGGGATGAGCCGCTACCTAGGTAGTTGCTTGTAAGCGCTGTCCGATGCAACTGTCTCGGATAAAATTGGTTCCCATAGGTTGTTACAGGCCAACGAGCAAGGGCATTATATATGTAGGTCAGGTACCTGCTTCACAACCATGACCGAATTCCTTATGAGTATTCCTGCAGCGATAATCCTCTCGATTCAGCCAATAATATAAATGTATAGCGACCAACAGCGTTTCAACAGATGCAGGCTACAGCAAGGCTTGATCAGCTTAGTTAAAGGATCCACCAATAGATCTAACAAGATGCATGTGTTGGTCTATCATAACGAACTGCATCTCTGAGACCTTGGGCTGCTTATACTTATACTATAGCGGTTGCACTGCGCCATCTGCATGAGCTGAAGTCGCATATCATGGCACATCCAGACATTAAAATGTCGGACATGGCCCCTCGAGCATCGTTAACATCGCAAATACACACGAAAGGGCCGGCGATGCTATGGCTCTCATCTATTTCTTCTTGCTGTGCCGGGTAGTGTCGGCAAGTGTGCTTCATAATATTCCACAGACAAACGCCTCTCTTGATAATGTCCTCGCTGTGGACATTCTAACGACATCACCAAACGGGCGAGTGTCCGGGTGGGTTGACCAGCCTACGGTGCGAGGAACCTGGGATATTATCTGGACCTGTTTGGTTACGATTTTCATCTGCACTTATACACTCCTCTGCCTGAACGTACCTGCTCCGTCAGACTCTCTTTTAATCACCATACGTCGTCGTGTCATGTGGATGATTTTAGCTATCATTGGGCCCGAGATTGTTCTGACCTATGCTGCTGGCCAGTGGAGCAGAGCAAGGCACTCGGTTGCAGCTTTTCATAGTTCTGGTTTTAGTAATTGGACCATGAGAATGGCTTTCTTTGCCGACATGGGAGGATTTGTCCTCGAAACTCCAGACTCTGATCCGTTTCCGGTCAACGCGAAACAACTCCATTGGTTAGTCGTCAACAAACATATTGATTATCCCGACATCAAGAACGAAGAAATCTGGGACAAGTCAAAGCAAGACCGGTTGACAAGAGCAATTACTTCTTTTCAAATTGGCTACCTCATAATACAATGCATCGGCCGCGCAGCGCAGCATCTCGCCATCACAGCCTTGGAGCTTAATGCTCTAGCGATTGTTGTATGTTCGCTAATGTCCGCGTTCGCCTGGCTTCATAAACCATCGGATGTTCGCACACCAATACGCATACCTACTCAAGTCAACATCACCACAATAACTGGGGCGACATCGTGGAGGAACACGCCATTGGACTTCATCGATGAGAATGGACCAGGTTGGTCTATGAACGTGCAGCCTTTCATGGGTATGCCCGTAATCCCTCCCGATCGACCAATTCGTCGTATCCCGAACGATAGGTTTCCCATGGATCCGTATGGATGGCAGGAATGTTGCGTCTGCTTCGCAACGTTACTCTTCACCGGCTTGCATGTACTCGGTTGGAACTTTTCGTTCCCCACAGCTCTTGAAAGGACATTATGGCGAGTATCGAGTTTGCTGCTGTTTTGCGTAACTGCCACGTTCTGGATTCTCGAAACCATGGCCTCTTGGAAACGGCTGGGCCGATGGACGTGGATATATCTGAGGCTTGTAGACCGAAAAAGGCTGGCCGAATACGAAAAAGCTAGGTCGGAGAGGCTAAATCGGCAAGAAACACGGGAGCCTACTCAATTGCCCTTACCTTGGGAATTCTGGACAATTCTTCCGATTGCTGTTCTATATGGTGTTGCGAGATTATACTTGATTGTGGAAGCGTTCTTGGAGTTGCGCGCTCCTGATGGAACTGCCTTCGTTAATGTCGAGTGGTCGGATTTTCTGCCTCATATATGAGTAATTGCAAGCGGGAGGACCAGGGGTGTAAGTGGAATATGTCTACCTACCTAATATTACATCGAGGTTCTTGTTCTCCCCCGTCTGCGTTTCTTTTACTGGCTGATGCGACCTTAGCTCATTAAGAAGTAGTCAAATATTCAGCTAATCAAAGACGAATGAGGGATCTGTACGAGGTATTTTTGACGTCGTATATTGGCTATTGCCCGAAGTTTCACGAGGGCTTGGTGTGTTGGTTTACCTGCTCCGGAGCAGGTTTGCGGGGGTATTATATGAATCACGACATTTTGAGTGTAACTGACGTATAATCTTTGTGAATCCTCAGCGATAAACTCATTCGATGACATCCAAGTCAGATAAAAGCCCAAACTGCCAAGTCAAATATCAAAAACACTGAAAAAGTTGTGTGAGAGAACAATAATATCAAGAGGTGCGTGAGCTTTTTCCAGTATGTCGAAAGAAAAGCAATTTGAAGGCTTCACCTTCACTGGCCAGCAAGATACGGCCACATTTGGATTGAACAATAGCGCGTTGTTCCCACTGGCACTTAAGCCAGCTGACACTTGGAAGCCAACATTGGAGGAATCTATACAGGCGATTAAAAGCCTATCAGAGTCTGGTGAATTGTTTGAAAGAGTGAGAAAGCACGGAGGCGCTCTAATTATTCGCGGACTACCTATGAAGACCCCCCAGGATTATAGTGACGTAGCTCATGCATTTGGGTTTCTCGCGCACGAAGAAGTTGGTCGACCACCGCTACGAACCGTATTGGCTAAAAACGTCAAGACGGCGAATGAAGGGTACGTCCCACAACTGCCCATCACTGCGATAGTACTAAACGTCCTGTAGCCCACCGGAGCTTCCAATCTGGCCTCACAACGAGTATGGTTGGTCGACGATACACCCCTCCTGGCTCACCTTTTCGTGCTTGCATAGCCCCGAGTCCGGTGGGTTAAATCCCGATTCTCCTCGGCTCAACTAAGATCTGACCAATTTTCAGGAGGTGAAACTCCCATTATCTCCAGCATTGGCTTGGCGACCGCACTAAAGCAACAGGCTCCTGAATTTATTGCCAAGTTGCTCCAAAAAGGGGTAAAGTACGTGTATAGATATGGGCTGGAGGACGTCAAATCGAATACAGGCACGAGCGTTACTGGGGCATATGGCCAGCATGTAAAGCCAGGTGATGATAAGGAGAGGACTAGAAAGAAGATTGAAAAGGAAGTACGCCGACACAGCAACCGCTTTGCATGGCATGGAGATGGATCACTAAGCGTAACACATGTCGTCCCAAGTAAGATACTTGTACTCACACCCCTCAACTAGAAGACTGACATATAACTAAGTTATACGGAAACACAACGACACCGGTCTCACCACATGGTTTGGCAACCTCACAAGTGCATGGGGCAGAAGCAAGTACCACGGAGTGACAGAGCCCCCTTATCTAGGTGACGATGGCTCATATCACCCACCTCCGGAGTATGGCGACGGAACACCAATAGAAAAAGACTATCTCGACTTGGCACTCGCACTGGCAGAATCACTGCAAGTATTGGTCAAATGGCAAGAGGGTGATGTTGTGTTGCTTGATGTGAGATTAATTTTTTTTCCTACTCTGCGAAGTGATCTCGATAAGGGCTAATCTTTCGATAGAATTATGCTGTTATGCATTCGCGCTCCCCTTGGACTGGGAAGAGGACGGTGCTTGCTGCGTTGTGGGATGATAGCCGAATAAGGATCAGCGATTACCCTCGGAATGAAAGCAGGGCTGGTACCAGCACTTCTCCACATGATATTACAGAGGCTAGACTACGATAATAACCCGAACGTCATTGCGACATGCACGACCTATACGGGATCACGTCTAGTGCGGGCGTGTAATGGACGATATCTTAACTTCCACCGAATAGCCGGATTGGTTTGCTTATGTGCGTGAAGCAAAAATACCTTCACAGCGCTGGGTAAAGAAAGGGGCCAACTCTAGTCCGTCTTGACGGTCAATATCACAGTCATTCCCCATTGCCAATCAATCCCAAGGCACTTCCCAGCCGTAACGCAGCACAAATCGCTGGTTTCGGGTGTTTTAGGCTGATATTGAGAGCTTGCGGGAGCCTACAGCTGGCATCAAGTGCAGGCAATGAGTGGTGGTGGATGGTGGTTCTGGCAGCGCCATCACAGCACTTCTAGTATTAGTTGCATCCCCAATTACACTAGCCATGAACCCTCCGAGTGAATCACGCTAGCGGCAGCCGGCCAATGGAAACGATCTACAAACTTACGGGCGCACGGGAGCAAGTGATAGTGCTCAAGGAAGCAGTTTAGAGCCAGTGGTACTCCTGTCGTATGCGTAACTACATATCAGATTTGTTGTGAGCCACCTAGTCGGCGGTAGAGCTATTCATACATCTGGATCGTGGTCAGAAATCGTTTTCCTGAGCCATATGACTTCCATTCCACGCCTCTTCCGATACGGATACGTTCGTGTAGCCCAGTTCCGCTAGTCGATCCTCCAGGTCATCCAGCATATCCTCTGCCGCATCTTCAGGTGGTCTTTCCCAATAGTTATCTTGTAGGAACGCTTTGTGGAGTTGAGAAAAGTATACGCCCATACACAGCGGGCAAGCGAGATCTACACCACACCCCATAAAAACATTGAATTCTTGGGCTATTCCTCCTGTGCAGCCTGGACAAATGAATCTCTCCTCTCTGCAGACCCAACAGTTACCATGGTTCACTGTGGCAATAATATCAGGGACCTTAAGAGTGGTATAAAGGTATCGAGCTGTTGAGGTGGTATCTAGGGTGATGTCGAAAGTGCTATCCGGACCGGAGAGACGCTGCAGCTTAGGCAGTTTGATACGCAATGTGTTTGCTGTAGACTCCAGATAACACTCAAACTCATACACGCTCTCCTCATTTATGAGGTCGTACTCTACCAGCTCGTCTATGGGAGACTCGAACGCGTGTCGAAAACAGCGAATAACCATAATTCTGGGCGACGCCGATACAAGATCGGCCTTTACCAACCAAAATCTATCGTTTGTGTCTTCTTTCCCATCGTCTACGTCTTCATACCACTTGTCGCTCATGCCTTCCTCTGCGAACTTCAAGATCATGGTCCATATCTCGTTAGGCAAGCTTTTACCGCCCTTGCTCAGAACTCTGCTGTTACCACGGGTAATGAGCTGTGTCACGTATTGAGGACCTAACGCGCCGTAGTTGAGCAGGAGAAGGCCGTCTTGATCGAGGAGTCCTCGGGAGACATCGTTCATTTCTACCGGCTTCATCGTTGGTCTTGATGAATTGGATTAACGTTATAAGAAGGGAATAGTGCAATAGACTTGACTTGTGTCCGATAGATTTTGAGAGTGATGAGAACAGTGATGATGATGAGAACAGAGAACTGCTGCCTGGCCTCTGCGTGAACCTTATACACGCCTCCTATTTACCCCGCAAGGAGGTTGCACAAACGGTTTCCCCAGAGTTTATCCGAGAGATGTAGGTTCGAATCTTCCATCTTGTACGGGGCTAGGATGTAAGGCAGTGAACCTTTTTTTTTTTTGGACTGTCTTGTTTTTTTAAAATATGTCCATACATGACGTCGAGAATGTCGTGCGAGGTTAAGCATTAGAAGCCGTATGGGTACATATCTAATCTACTAGGGTCGTTATATTTAGTACGGGGGTGGCGCAGCACATTTAATAGGTACTGATTTCCCCTAAAACTCGTCGTTCCTAGGCTTTCTCCCGTCTACTCCTCCTCTAACCTTTCCTTAAAAATACGGTCAATTAGAACCACATCTACTAATATGAAGACAGCATCTCGGAAAGCAGCGAAGACAGGCAGCAGCCCACCCGACAACTTTTCTCGGTGGCTCTTCAATAACCAAGCTGGTATGTCATACGATGCTGCTGTAGTCGGTCTTCTCTTCCAAGCATCTTGCGTGTTCTTCGAACTAGAAATGGAGCCGTCGCTAATAACCTGGCTCCCCGTATAGCACTTTCGTTCAACCTCGTTGCACTCGTGTTCCTCATCCAGGCCTGCGTACCTAGAGCAAGACCTTTTACATCCAAGTTCTTTACTTTATCTTATCATAACGTATACACAGGGAAGTATGCTTCCGGCCACGACGATATCTACTTCATTGCATTCTGCATTGTGCTTTTCACCGGCATTCGCGCCGGCTTGATGCAATATGTACTCATCCCTCTGGCCAAATACTGGGGGGTCTCTTCGAAAAAGGACGTCGCCAGATTTTCTGAGCAGGGATGGATGCTAATGTATAATTCCGTATTCTGGTCGCTGGGCATGGTATTTTATTTTCTATAACTACGTCTTCTATTTACGACTGACCAATTCTAGTATATCTACTCCAAGTCTCCATACTTCCTCAACTTGGAGGAGTTGTGGACTGATTGGCCACAAAGGGAGATCGATGGCCTCATCAAAGCATATATACTTGCGCAATGGTCGTACTGGATACAACAACTCCTCGTCGTGAATCTTGAGGCTCGCCGCAAGGATTACTGGGAAATGATAGTCCATCATTTCGCCACTATTACCTTGATAGCCTCGGCGTACGCCTACCACCAGACTCGAGTTGCTAATCTGATCTTAGTCTCTATGGATGTTATTGAGTTGCTTTTCCCTGTAAGGCACATATAGTCCGAAGGCGAGTATATGCTAACACTTGAACAGCTGGCTAAATGTCTTAAATATATCGGTTTCACAACTATTTGTGATGTTATATTTGGTGTATTCATGGTTACCTGGTTCCTGACACGCCATGTGTTCTACCTGATGATCTGCTGGAGCGTCTACTTCGATACTCCTAGACTGATGCCAACAGCGTGCTGGAAGGGCAGTGCGGAGAATCTTCAAGGCCCAGTTCCAGTCCCTGATGGTTGGCTTCATCTGCTTGAGCCCTTTCGTAATCCTACTGGTCTTGTCTGCATGGATGATGGTATCAGGAAAGGCTTTCTATTATTCCTCCTCTTGCTGGAGGTCGTCATGGCTATGTGGTTCGTCCTCATTATTCAAGTGGCCATCCGCGTACTCAAGGGAGACGGTGCCGACGATGTTAGGAGCGATGAAGAGGGCGAGGACGAGGAACAGGAAGACTCGGAACGCGAACGGCTACAGATCCTTGAAGAGGAGGTTGGAGTCGAGTCTATAAACTTTGAAGTGTGGAAGCGCCGTAACGGTGTCAAGGAGGCTTCGCGCTCAAGTGCGCTAGCTCTACCAGGCCACAGCGATCGGAAGGAATTATTGAATAGAATCGGATGCGAGAAGCAAATCGATTGAGGGAATATCATGGGTGACGGCGTTTTCGGGCTTCACCGCACCTGCGCCATACATATCAGTTTACCTAGCGCCAGAGCGACAATAGCATATTAGAGCGAGCAGCCCTCTTATGGATACCCACGAATGCCACTTCTGTACATGGAGGCTCATAGAATGAACAAAATGAAAGTACATATGGCTAACCACCCAACTTCTCCAAAGAGCACATGGGTAAACCGAAATGGTATAATTTACCTTGACAGACCAGTGATGCCTTGGGCCAACGCGGTCGTCTAAGGGATATGCTGCGAGATCAACTACCCTCTCCATACATCTCAGCTCCCTCGGTTCTCGGACCTGACGCGGGGGTATAGGCACGCTTGCCTTGGTTACGACGTTGGACACTACTCGATGGGAAAGCCGGGCCACCCGGTTTCTCGGTATCTCGGCCATTAGGAACTACAACTATTATAGACTGAAGCGATCAATCCGCTTGCATGTCTTGAAACAGAGAAGACCTCTTTAATAGATGAACGAGTCTGATTTCTGACACAGCACATGAATTTGAGAAGATGAAATTAACTCAGGGGGCCAATCGGAATGAGTGGATTCCAAACTCGCCATCCGCGGACCCCGAACCTACCTCGACTTCAATCCCGACTCAATTGGAGGTGAATTTATTTCCCAAGATATTCCAAAACAATGTGGAACTTTTTGTTAACGGTGATATAAATAAGATATACCATAAAGGATTATAATGACGACCGCGATTGGTGCTGAAGTTGCCTTGATATTTCCCAGTGTCACTATTCAGTCCCGAGTCCTATCTTATGTGCCCTTTGCCATCCCCGTCTCATACCATGGCTCCGCATGAAGACTCATCGCTCCTCAATATCCTAGACGACCGATTGCACTCGCCGGCTAAAAATGGCACATCACTTCGACATAGGAAGCCGAATCTCGCCGCCGGCCACGCGTCCCGGAGAACTAACATCACAAGGGCTTCCAGGCGTAGAAAGTCTCGGTCTTTCCTGCGTCGCACCTGGTCCTTGCCATTACTCCTCATATTCACCTTCTTCGTCCTATATGTCATTAATCCGACCGACTCTAACATTGTTCGTAATTTTATCTTCCTTTCATATAAGCTCGAGAGCGACGGCAACTCTGTTAAATATGGCAAGGGCCTGTGGGATGTTGCTTTTGTGGGCTTCTATACCATTCTCCTCTCTTTCGCACGCGAATTTATTATGCATGAGCTCTTGCTCCCCCTAGCTCGTGTCTGCGGCATTAGGTCCCGAGGCAAACAGTCGCGCTTCATGGAGCAGATGTATGTAGCCATCTACATTGCATTCGTCGGACCTCTCGGCGTGTACTGTATGAAACGGACGCCAGTATGGTACTTCAACACTCGAGGCATGTACGAAGACTTCCCGCACAGGACTCATCCCGCAGAACTCAAATTTTACTACTTATTCCAGGCTGCATTTTGGACGCAACAGGCTCTGGTTATGCTACTGGGCATGGAAAAGAAAAGGAAAGACTATAAGGAGCTTGTGGTGCATCACATCGTTACGATAACTCTTATCGGGCTCAGCTACAGATTCCACTTCACATATATAGGGTTTGCCGTCTACATAACCCACGACATCAGTGACTTCTTTCTCGCCGTAAGTTGAAACTCCGCTCGTTTGATGACCTCGTGGCACTAACTGGAAGAACAATATTAATTAACACATCTCTCTATGTAGATATCCAAGTCTCTCAATTATATCGGCAGCCCACTCCAGGGACCATCCTTCGGTCTATGTATAATAATGTGGACCTATCTCCGTCACTACCTAAACCTACGCATTCTCTACTCGATTCTCACCGAATTCAGTACCGTTGGTCCTTATGGACTCGACTGGGAAACGGAGCAATACAAATGCTTCGTCTCCAAGTTCGTCACATTCGCGCTCTTAGCCGCGCTCCAAGCCCTTAATCTATTCTGGTTGTATTGTCTTCTGCGCAATGCCTACCGCTTCATCCTCCTGGGCATTGCGAAAGATGATCGCTCGGAGGACGAGGAAATGGAGTTGGACACAATGCGCACTGCAAAGAGGATTATGAATTATGCCGAAGCCGTACCAATATTGGACAACGAAGGAGCCTATAGCCAAGGCTCGAAGGGAACGAATATTACTCAATGATGTCACTCTTGACCCTTGAGTGCCGATTATCTTCTTGTCATTAGATGTATTGCCTAAGCTTGGTGGTGGCGCTGTGTGGCGCTTGGTTCCAGAGGGCGCCACGTAGACAGGAGCCATATCAACACCCTCACAGGGACGTAAGTAGTGAAGGAGGGAATGGGAAAGCGTGATACCGAGGTATATACCGTTTAATATTTAATGTAATTAGGGATAATAGGATCAACTGAGCCTAGGATATAATGAGGTCCAGGTAGCCCTGGTAACCCCGGGACACTCCATGTTCAAACCACGTCAATGTGAACTTCCCGTCAAGAGCTATCCATTCCGCTGATAGTCGCTCAAATATGAGATGAGATTCCCCGATAGTTATGCTTCTGTTATAGCCAGCCGCTTTCTAATCCAGTAATATCCCAGACCAATTATCCACATGACAATAACCACGAGCGCTAGCACCGGCGCGAAGATAGCTCCTCTGATGACTACAAACCCACTGACCGCGGCAAAGACTAGAGGAACTAAGATGAAAGGCTTGTATGGACGACGCAAACCTGGTTCCCTGAATCTTAAGACAATAGCACCCAAAACCGTCAGGAAGAAGAAGGAATACTCGCCAAGACCATTGAAAGTTAGGAGTGCGCGGAAGCTCCCCAAGAGAATGTACAACGCTGAAAGCACGGCCGAGAGCGCGATGGCGTTGATAGGGGCATCTGATCGAGTCGTACTGGGGGACCTCTGCTCATCATTAGAAGACCCTGGTTCGTCTTCCGTCCTAGATTTCAATCCGATCTGGCCAACAGAGGCGAAGATACGAGGGAACCAATTCATATTGGCCGCAGCGACAGCCATACGGCCGGCAACAAACGAGTTGCCGAGGAGTGAACCCGCGACAACCAGACAGATCAGGACTGCGGCAACGATGCCAAACCCACGGCCTAGGAGACGGCTGATGGCAGTCTGTCCAATTACTTGTAAGTAGAATTTCATATTACGATCAAGATATCAGGCTTACCACAGCTACGCTATCTGTTGTAGAGACGACGTCCCATGGAAGTAAAATGTAGTAGGCGGCATTTGCGGTGATGAAGCAGAGTATGATGGTCGGGACTGCGGTATTGATGGCGAGTGGTAGCTGACGCGCCGGTGCTTGGAGCTCAGCCGAGATATAGATTGCCTGAGGGATGGGGTAAGTATCTCGTAAGAAATAGCCTCATTCAGATGCGGACTCACTTTATCCCAACCCGAGTAAGCCCACAACGCTCCATATAGCGCCGCGGAGTAGTGGCCAAGAATCTCCCATTCGCCTAACTGGTTCCAGTCCGTTTTGCTTCCATCCGGGTTGGTAACTTCACGATTACCAAACCAAGGCCGTTTAAACCAATCTCTTCCACCAATATCCCTCTGGGGGTCGGTGACCTGAATGATGGCAACAACTATGCCTGCTATGACGACTGCTGCAATGCTGACGAACTTGGTGACCACAAAGAAGTTGTTCAGACGAGTGCTAGCCTTGGTGCTGATGGAATTTGCGATACTAATGACAACGAGGACGAGAATGGAGAACAATTTGTGTTCAATCCTTCCCTCCTCATCGGTTACTCCTAGCGAAGAGTATATGCTCTCAACGAACACGATACTGAGAATGGCGAGAGTTGCTGGCATTACAGCAACAATCCACGTCCAAGCTGCTAGGAAGCCGAAAACATCACCAAATATATACTGGAGATATGGCTGGACTCCGCCTGTAATATAGTAAATTAGCTTCATTATTCCATGTGGAGCGATTCATGGGATTAATATATGAAGCTGACTCGCCCTCGCCAGGAATCGCAGTTCCCAACTCCGCCATGGTAGAAGCACCGGTCCATGCGAGTACACCGCCGACCAACCAGACAGCTAGAGCAGAACCCGGAGACGGAACATTGGTATCAATTGACCCGGGAGAAGTAAAGACGCCGCTCCCGATAACTATGCTGATGACGATGGCGAAAGCTTCAAGAGCACCGAGGTTCTTGATGAACGTGCCAGCTTCCTCCCGGGTTGGAGCTACTGGAGGCGGGGCATCATCTTCCGCTGCACTGGCATCCCGCAACTCTCGCTGGTCAGCAAGGAGAGGTCTTGAGGCGCCATCATCTGTTTCCGATATCGATGCCATGTCGCCAGGGCAGATAGACCCAGTAAATTGATGCCTATCCTGAGGAAATATCGTAAATATTGTTGAAAGGAAGTTGAAGCGGAGTTAATTGATCACGCAATTTGTTCTTCGTCGCCAATCGCAAGTGGGGCAATTGAGTGTAACCATTGCCCCCCTTTTCCCGGTCATCTTGGTATAAAATATTTCATTTCTATTCTTCCGCATGAAGGAAGATTTGCTTAATTCTAGTTTTACAAATAATATCAATTCTAACTCAACGTATAATTAAAGCTGTATGACTTTAGCACTCACCTTTTTTTTTTACCATTGACATCCATGTTAACACACTACCGGTACCTAAGTAGAAAGGCTCAGGAGCCTGATCATCCCGGATATCCTTAGCAACGCATCTCGCCCACGAAAAGGAAATCACTTGAGTCATCAACCTTAAGATTATATTTTGTACCTAGGTAGTTTAGAGCCGTGACGGCTTTGGATCTTGTGTTAACAAATCTATACGCCTCTTTTCAGTGATTGATTCCAATTACATGCTAATTTCTCGCCAATCACATTTGTTCAATTCTTTTTCTATCCTCTACAGATCTACATTTCTGTACCTACTTATAATACGCGAATAGAATTACCCGACTAACTCGTAGCATTCAATCCTGTCGAATAGGTTCCAGTGTTTTCCTGTCGTTCCATTGAAATCCCGCGGGCGTCTTTGGCTGAGGGCCACCATTTTGAAACGCGTATATTTCGTCCATGAGAGGGTACGTGAGTACTTCCTCTTCCGTCAGAGACTGTCTGTAGATGTAATCATCCAGTAGAGTGTACGACATCCACGTTTGGTGGGGCACATTCTTTGGCTTACGGGCAATGCGGCCTCGGTGCTCAATATCAGGGATCCAGCGGTCTCCCCTGCGTAATCGGTCGCCCTCATCCCCGCTGTCCTTTCGAGTTTCCTCTTCATCCGAAAGTAGAAAATCATCCATATACTTTTCCTCAGCTCGTTTTCTCTTGCGGCCCCGTTTGCTCTTGACTACTTTTGGTGAGGCCTGGCTTAGGTTGACATTCGGCTCGCTCGTGACACCTAGAAGCTCGCGCTGCTCACTCAACTGCAATATCGATAGTCGGTAATTAGCCACCGTTTTAATAATTGGGTTCAAGTGTTTCTGCCATGTCTCGGGAGTAATGGCTCCTCATTCATCCTAACTAAGAGACTCTGACTCCCAAGACAGGTCTAAAGGGGAAACAAAGTACTCCCGATATTACTTACCGCTGCCTCGGGTTCTATAGCAGACACCCTATCTTCAAGAGCCTTCGTAGCTTTGGCTCGTGCGCCTCTGGCAGTTCTCTTGCGTCTTTTCGCCTGTTTCCCTTCATTTTGGGATAGCTTTCGTGTATCGGCTCCCGCAGCATGTGCTTCTTCCGGGGTGTGCGACAGCGACGGAAGTTTCTGCTGAACAGAACGTTGGGACTGCTGGCGCGATGCTGCACACATTCTGCTCTCGTTGTGTTAATCAATGAATTTCCTAGGAAGCTGGAATTGGCCTTCTATACTACGTTAAGTGATATGTTTCCTGGGGTGGGAAATTTAAGTTGTGATGAAGAAGTAGCTAAATAACATGATAGAAAGATATAGTAAAGTACTCGTTCAACAAAGGTTTCTTAGCCCGCGGGTTGATGCAACAGATGAAGAGGAAACAAAGGGATCTTTCTCTTGTTGGCTTTTCTTATTATAGGTCTCAATTACTCCACTTGTATATCGGTAGAAAATATTGAGTTTTGGTGACGGAATACAAAGGGGCGGGAACAGCAGCGAAGGAAAACTGCGTCATTCAAGTTGAAGATAGAGAAGTTACAATATTTTTGGAAGTGGTTCTCGAGCTGTGGAGATAGATTTCGTAGTTAGGAATAAAAAAGGGTCTTAAAATTTCTAATAGGAGTTGAGGTTGCGAAGCTACCTACCTGTTAGACTTGTAAACGTTTCCTCGTGCCATTTTCAACTGTGAACAATGCAATATAGAGAACAAAAGGCTTGTTATAACAAAGAGCATAGTAGTATACCGTTACATACCACCTATTTACTTCAGCTGCTATTTGGACTGCACCAATATTCAACGATACTTGATAACAATGTGACAACCAGCTTCCTTATAAACCATGTGCTTTGAGGTGTCGGATATGATGTCTGCGATTAACGGCCTTACTGTTCCCCTTGGTGAAAGCTTCACCAATCCCCCGCTTTGATGCGAGATTTGAAACGGCAGGACCAGGGACTTTATATGACTCTAAATCGACCCATATGTCGAGGGCGATACCAGGATCACTGCTGTCGTACATCTCAGTTGCAGCTACACCATCCGGTTGTTGATCACCCGAACTGGAGATCTCGAGATTGATACACTGCCTCACATTAGAAACCCATACCATCTCAGTGTTTGAGGTTCAGCTCATACTGACCTGAGGATAGAACTCAGCCTCGCCTGTATCGGCCTTATGGAGGCCGAGAATTTCATGTCGAAGAATGTAAGGGCCAGGCTTAATGTTTTGGGGGATATTGACAGTAAAAGTGTCAATGTACCCATCTCCCTCCTGCCGAACATTCTTATGAACCTCAGTTGTGGCCCATTTCTGAGTGTTCCATTGTGGACTATCCGCCATGCCACCCTTAACGAGGCCTTTCTCATATATCTTGAAGAATCGAAGGCTATTCTTATCGACATTCTCGCAACCAGTGTTGCCGCATGGGGCAAGATAGTGCATTTCGGGACCTGGATGCTGAAAGCCACCTATTGTATTAAAACGCTCAACTTGCAGCTGAGATCCGGCAGATACTGAGATGGAACCCTGGGCATTCGTAGCGCCCTCATGGCAGATGATATCGGGCCCATTGATACTAGATACCGGAACTGGACCTTCATCTTCCGTCGTGAAGTGCCATGTAACAACTTGGCTCTGGTCCTGGTTTGACCAACGCTCAAAGCCCGGGTAAGTGACCCCGTCAACAACTACTCTGCGGACATGACCATGTCCTAGAGCAAATCTTATTTGGAAGAAAAGAGCTAAAAGAACTGTACTAAAAGAAGGCATGGCGAGAAAAGCTAGGTCGACGTTAAAGAAGTTCCTTGTCGCAGGATATGAGAATACGGGACTGATTGAGTTGTACTTTAATATATGATGATGTGGAGAGAACCTACAACGCCTCCAAGCCCCCTTGAGAACTATCACCAAGTTTGCAGCCTTGACAGGTATGTTTGGATAGCGCTTGGACGTTACATATATGATACCGGCATAATGGAAACACGTTTCAAAGGAACTCAGATGATCTGTAAAGGGCAACTATGTAGTTGAAGGATGAGGATTACCCTTAATAAAGGTGCGGCGCATGTTCTTCATCAGATGTGAGGCTCTTCTGGGCTTCTTCATATGTTTCACCTACAGTTGTTGCTTAGACATAACAGGCAAAGAAGCATTTTGTATGTATACCATGAGCTCAGCCAGATGATTCTAGTTCCTCCCAGAACAACGCGTTTCGTCCCATCATCCTTGGTGCGCCACGTGACAGCTTCCTGAAATCATGTCTTGTTCAGGTCCACTGTTTGTGTACTCTTTTCTCATATACGCTGTTACATTTGTTTCCCGTATTGCTAACACAATGGTGTCCTACATACCCTAGGTAGACAAGACCTGCAATGTTGCCCTTAATAACAAGTCCATGGATGCGTTCTCAAACATGGAGGGGTCTGATTAATCTACAGCCACGAATATGGATAACATAAGCTTACCGTGATCGGAAATTAATCTGGGGTATCATTATGTCATTTAATTAGATTTTCTCGGTCCTCTAGGCTATGCGAACCTATACTTTTTCTATGTTGCTCGAAGGGATACGTCGAATGGATATATGTTTATCAAAAAAGGGGATTCGGATACTAGGATATTAGGATATTAGTATTCGGCTAAGCAATGTAATGCGCTTGTCGCAACCCCCCGATACGTGATCTCTTACAAGGAAAACTTGATTCCCCACTTAACATTTCCCACTTAAGATTTCCTCCATCCCTTTATTCTTATTAATCTTCAGATAATGGATATCAAGTCCTTTGTCCTGCGCCTTTATACTTGAATATGCGCCTGAGAGTTGGGCCGTTATTGACGCCGACACTAAATCCATACGATACCTGCCAAGACCTTAGGAAGGATGCAGGAGGAGCGAAGGTTGGCATAAAGACAAGAATAATCTCCTCTAACCGAAACCTGTACTACTCTTTCATCTATCTGAGGAATCCTCACAAGTCACAGCACCATTAGAGCTGCTATAAATTGGCGACCAACGCTTTGACCTTGAATAGAACATGAGGCGCTGCCCTAGCTAAGGGCCTCGTTGGCCATTGGTGGTCAGCAAGCAGCGTGAGCCCTACTGTGTAGTTCATTAAGATGAGGATGTGATGGAGCAGCAACACTACACCCTTCTCAAGGGCATCGCCTCCCTGGAAATCAATATTCATCTCCAACTTTAGGTACCTTGAATGCAGGCGCACCCAAATTTCATGATAGCCCATTCGCTCCATTCTCGACTACTTCCGCACTGACTACGTATGGCCGTCCGACTATTCATCTGTTTTTGCAAAACAGGGCATGCGGCACTAATGAGGTTGGACGCGCTGCTCGTACGACCAATAGCCATCAATTGTGCGCAACCGTGAGCTACCGCTGGGATGCTTGCTCTTGACCGGAGAGTTCGCCTTGTCAGCTAGCTTGTCATGTAAGGCGACTACCTAGCGGCCTAACCGCCGATACAAGTCTGAGTTCCGGGGGGTTGAGACTATTACCTCTCGCAGCTTGACCACAAAACTTCCGTCAACTTAGCCGAAATCGAGAATGCCATTGAGGATCTAGTGGCTATCTTCCATTCTCTAGTCGGCATGACTCGCGCCTATTTAATAGCACCACCACACCTTTAAAGTCCCGGCCGTTCTGCGCCGATAAAGACTTTGGTGCGGCTTGCCGGGTTAAATCCGGACATAAACCTAGGTGGCAGTTGTGCGGTGCGACATGCAACGCCGTGGAGCTATGGTTGTGACCTAGAACACACCGACTTCAGCATATCAGTTATCTCCCGCGCCGGTAAAGTAAGCGAGTAACAACCTCAATGTTCCACTGCGTTTATCATCAGCACTGCAGCTCTTGAACAAGCTAGGCTTGATACATCAACAATGGCCACACATTCCGCATCAAGGCGATGAATCTGAATGCACATTCGCTATCGATGGATGACCGCGTCAGCAAAGACTCGGGGGTGTGGCGAACATAAAACCCTGCCGCCGGAAAACTTCAGCGTCCCCTCAAACATCATACAAGAAGTCGGAAGAAAGGAAATGTCTGACCAAATAGCAGCACACACTGTTTCTGGACGAAGTCGAAGCAAGACTGGTGAAGGAATAGAGCAGCAAGAGCTTGAAATAATTGATCCAGTCATTCACCAGCCGAAACGGCTCCGGGATAGAATAGGCTACTTGGTTTCCCACCAATAATAAGCCCGCGAAAGCTCCACTCGGCTTGCGGTTGGTTGCGGTTGATTGCTGTTGGTCTGGGACAGCGAGATGGATCGCGCGATGCTGCTGGCGAGTCCAACGAGAACGGCAGCTCAAATACCGCAATGGGCATTTGGGTTCCATCGTACCCAGTTATTGCAGTTGTAATCCCGGCGGATTTTATCACCATACCCGTTAATCTCCGTTTTGCCCTCGAGTATCCCGGTCCCTAGCAGATGAATAGCAAAATAGATGAAGGGAACGGCGTAGTAGTGAAAAATAAATACTGAGGTCGTGCGATCCTAATATCTCTACGTCAGACTTATCTCATCAATTCCCACAAACATCAGTTTGAGCTTCTTCAACATCTTTATTTTGATCTGTCTATCCCTCTCGAAGATCGGTGATCTTGTCTTCGAAGAGTACCGAGTAACACTCAATATGCCTTCAAATAACAGCGTCAAGACGGCGATGTCGCTCATTGAGAACGACAAATCGAAAGTTCTCGGCTTGAGCATCGGCAAGCACATAAATATTCAACCGGGTGATCATATCTCGAAAGCTGGTACGCACTAGAGATGTCGAAGGCGAATAATCGGAAGGCTAACTTGAACCCTTCGACTTTTTGCAGAAGCACATGCCGAGCCGGAACTGAGCTTCGCATCCGTGTCTCCCGATAAGACTTACCTAGTAGTGGGACTGGACCTTGACGCTCCGTTCCCATCCTTCAGCGTGCTTGGTCCGGTTCTGCACTGGATCCAGCCGGGCCTAAAGGCCGAACCGGCGGAAGGCGGTGGATTCACCCTCAAAGCCACCGAACCTTTCATAGCAAACTGGATTGGACCCGGTCCACCACCGCCGAGCTCGCCGCATCGGTATACTTTCTTCCTATACGAACAGCCTGAGGGCTTCGATGCGAAAAAGTATGCACCGCCCAGCGGCAAGACTGTCGGCGTGGGTCCACGCATTCGCTACAATCTGGATGCGTGGGCGAAGGAGATTAAGCTCGGTCCGCCTGTGGCTGTTACTTACTTCAACAGCAACTAGGTAATTGAGTCAGGAATATTCTGGGCTCTGGATAGCTAGGAACTTTTCTTTCTAATTCTGTTCGTGTTGAACGGTAGCCAGAAGGGGACCACTCTGGGAGAGATGCTGTTAGGGTAATGTTGTTACCTTCATACCCATATATCGGTGGCAACTTTGAATCGTTGAATCTTTTACAGGCCAGGCGATACCCTTGCAGGACTCTGGAAAATCGCGAGTCCCTACTTGTATCGAAGCTAGGTAATGAGTCCCGCAACTCAAGACTCGATGTTCGTTTCTAGAACTTCGAGACTGCGTCCCGCACAGCACGCATGCCTTACCGAGAAGTCGTTGACACATAGAAACGCCAGGTAGCTAATTCAACGGGCCGCTCCCGAGAAGACGGGAATCCCGGGGTGTACCAATATTAGATACCCGCCCGAGATTGGTTGAAGCTGTGGAGTACCGTCATCGTGCATACGCCTGAACCCATCACAAATGAGCTACCATGACAAGACCAATGAAAGCTATTATGAATTGCGCCTAGCTTCGACAGCTCGCCCACCCAATTCAGCACCACGTCAATATCCCCAAGCTGTCGTGGGTCCTATCAATTTAAATCGTGCATTCTGCGCTGTTCTTGTTCCCAACATTCTCGCTCCGGGCTACGACGGATAGACCGCTCCATGAGTTGAATATGATATATCACTGTTTAACAAAGCAGCATCTGCCTATTGAAGCTGCGCACGTGCAGGACATCATCTCCAAATTCTAGTCATCATTGGTATTTATAGTTCTATATGGTTACACATATAAGTGGCATTCGTTGAAGAGCGACACGCATGGAAATGGAGAATACGCAGTTGCGTTTGAAGCCTGATATGTGAGTCTTTAGGCAACCACACACAGTATCTATTCGTATGGAGTAGGCTTTTGGGACCCGTGTACCACGTGTTGCACCTTAGTACATGAGTACATCTTCTATGCCTCTCCGGTTGGGTCAAGTTGGGTGTATGTAGAGAAGCGGTGTCGAATATGTTCTTAACTCAATATTTCATGCACGAAAGAATAGGAATGATGATACGGATACCCCTTAAGACTTGGCTCGGATGACAATCATTTGACATGTCGATACGACGCTGCTAAGTGGCCACAAGAATATCGAACAGGGGGAATAGACGGTACGTCTACAATTGATTAATTCGCTGGTACATCTCCATTGACAGTATAACAGTTGGATATTTCAAGGCGTGGCTCGCTCTTGTTGGGGAAAGCATGGAAAACAGGTAATCTTAATATCAGGTCGAACTCGAACACCCTAGAGCTGCCTAAATATTATATAGATCCTCTCGATCCCAGATTCGAGACTCATAACACTACTCTGATTCAGAAGAACTGAAATCAGCCGATCCGAAGATGGCAAAGAAGAAGAAGAAGAATCCATTGCGCCAGAACCCGGAGTCAAACCAACCCAACCCAGTTCACCCAGGCCACCCCGTCAATCCCGTCAACCCACCTAATCCAGTCCCTTCTCCAAGCTCAATAAATCTAGCCAGCCCAGTTAAACCAGTTAGACCGGTTGGTCCAGTTGACCCAATTACTCCTCCAGTCGAACCAGCCAGCCCAATCAACCCGGCTAGTCAAGTCACAGAAGAACCCTCGATCGAACCTATCGGGGTAGCGGAAGAATTCATAAAGGTGAATTAAACCTTGAAAGACCCATTCCAAGATACGTTCCACTGATGACTCTAATAGATCCAGGAAAGCAATGGACCGACAGAAGGGCTCGCCAAAGGCTGGGTAAGTCATAGACCTCTTGCTCTCCAATGCGGTATAATCTCGAGATAGCTCATAAGTCATAGGGTTATGGCACTGATGACAAAGAAAGTCAAGTCCATTTTTTCGATACGAGCTTTACGCGTTTATCTTTCGAGGACAGCGAGCGCAACACTTCCGAGGTACTAGCTGCCGATTTCAACGCTGGCTCCACGCATTCAGCTGATGAGGGCTATGAGCATGTCAGTCCCGAGGAACCACGAGCCCCCGATTTCTCACAGTATGATCAATTACCTCGTCTACCTCCTCCCGACGAACCCTTAAGAACGGGACGACAAGCAACAGGCGGATTTGATGTCGAGAGAGTCATTGGTGCTATTCAGAATGGGTATTCGGCGGCAGAGTTGCGCGAATATCTTAGTTACTACCATAAGGCCGAGACAACCCTACTGAAAGAGAATCTCAATGCAGAAGTCAGGGGATTCCCAGCTACCTTCTATGCCGTGGAAACCAATGATGCCGAGATTGTTCGCTATTGGATCAAATACGGTGGCGATCCGAATGCCACTCATGGAACACTGCGCTTCCCCTTATTAGCCTTTGCAATTCTGCGCGGTACTCGTGCACGCCTGCAGGCGACCAGAACTTTGGAGACACTCCTGAGACTTGGTGCATCGCCTCATGTTATCCCAACGGCGTTCTATAACCCATTCGACCGCGACCTCCCAGAGGCTGGGCCAGATGAGAAAGAATTATACGACATTGGAGATGATGAGAGGTTCTGGTGTATACCAGAACTTCGACCACGGCTAGCCGCCGCATTGAACCTAACGCAGCGGTACCGACTCTGGCAAGCATCTGTACTGGAACCCGCAACCGGTCGTGAACGAACTTTGGCTATTCGAAAAGACGCCGTAGAAATCCTCGGACTGCAATACACCATCATTGGACAAAGACTCGCAACATGGTCCCTGAGAAAGAGCTACCTTGTGTAAGTGCTTATTCACCATCTGCAGTTCGTCGGTCTAACCACCTATAGACACCTTGCTATGCCATTCAAGAAACCGCTGGTCCTTCTATTTGCAGGCCCGAGAGGACATGGCAAGAGAGATCTCGTGAATAAGCTAGCATATCTTCTGTCATTAGATGTCCAAAAGGTCGAATGTACCGGCTTGAATGTCTATGATGAGATTTTCGGGGCCAAGCGACCGGGTCAGGACTACACCGTCGGCTCACCATTGAACGACTTCCTCGCTATCAAGTCTAAGGCACGAAGCATTGTTTTCATGGAAGACTTTGATAAGACAAATCAGGAGATCCACAAGGAACTTCTGGTTCCCTTTGATCGAGGCAAGTTGACCTGAGCTCTCAAGTGGATATTTACAGACCGAAACTAATGTCAACAGGGGTATATACGGACCGTCGAAATGGCCAGAAGGTAGACGCTTCTCAAACGATATGGATCCTATCAACGAGCAAGTTCGACGATACGATTTCCGACTTCTGCATTGAGAACAGCAATATCCATGATTCCGATCTACGATCAGAGCAATACGCGCTCAGGAGGCAACTCCACCGCCGCATTCGCAACGAGTGTATAGCCAGCTTCGGAGCGCCATTGACCAGCCGAATTACCGAAATCATTCCGTTCCTAACATTCAACACGGAAGAGCAAGCCTTGATCGCAGACAAGTATATCATGGAGCTTGAGTCGTTGATTGCCGGCCCAGTTGTGAAGTCGGAAGATCCGGACGAGGACAGACTTATCGGTAATGTACAACTGCAAATAACGAACGATGCTAGCGTCTGCTCAACAATTGCGAACGAGCACTATCTACCAGAATTCGGGGCCTCAAGTATCTCTCATGGGGTTGACGCAACCATCACCAACCAGTTAATAAGTCGGTACTTGGAGGACGGCGATGACTTTAGCGAGGATCAGGCGGAAACCAGGTATAGGGTTGGAATGAACGAGGATAATGAGGTGGAAGTATTACCTGATTTAACAAGCGATGGTACTAACGGCTACTCGAGACTTGGATATTCTTGGTTGAAGGGTAGGTAGATAGGTAATCTGTAGTTGTATAATTACATATGAGGGACGGTCGGATTTGATCATAATGTTCGAATAATGTTCGATCGTGGATTCTTCACATCGATTCTTCACATGCGAAGGTTCCTTTCAATTAGAGACGATGCTATGCGATGTTTGTGCCTTCCCGTGTGCTATTAACAACAGGGTACCCTAGGGAAGCCTAACGGCGCTTAAGCTTCACCTAATGCAGGCACGACATAGATGGCCTGTGCTTAGCTTCGGGGTCTTCACATGCCAAAATGGGCGCTTCTCCCTTTCTGATGCAGTCAAACTGCATTACACCTGCATTGCATGACGTAATGGACAAGGGGTCTCCCGATTCGACCCTCGAACTGACCCGGCGAACAAGCTGCCTGTGTTGCTCCCGTCATTGGAACGTCAATTGCAAACAATGGAATTCCAGCATATATTGGACTTTCCATCTGTTATTAAAATTGGTTCCATCGATTTTTATAAGACCTCCATTCTTGTCGTGTTTTCCCTCAAGCAAGTTTGACGTTGTGGTTCTTCGGTTCTATTGTCTTAAGCTGAGCTGGTATACGAGACTCAAAACGCACTATCTGTTTCGATTTCGATTCTTAGGTAGGCTGATCATGTCGTATCAACACACGGTGCCTGGCCTTCTATACGAAGTCCAATCCGGATTGGAGAGCAGAGTTAAGAGCCTTGACAACCCCGTCCGCCATCCGGTCCTCTTTATATCCGAGATAATCCAATGGCAATTCGAGTGGTTCTTTTTGGTCTTTCAATGGTTCGCCGATAAGTTGTTTTCCCCAACACCTCCGGGGCCGAGCACCCGATTGGGAAGACCCAAGATTGCTATCATTGGTGCTGGTATTACTGGTGTAACGTCAGCAGCTCATTGCATTGGTCACGGATTCGATGTCGTGATTTTCGAAGCTGGAGATGAAAATAGCCTAGGAGGCATTTGGAGCGTATGTAGGCCTGACTCTTGATAGTGCTATTGCTCAACAGACTGCCCGGCTGACCATGGTCAAAATATAACAGAGAGTGAACAACACATCCAGCCTGCAGATCCATTCCCTCATGTACAGATTTCACCCGTCGGTTAAATGGCAACGTGGTTATCCAGACCGACAGCAAATCATCAGCCAGGTCAGACAGCTGTGGGAACGATACGGTCTGGACACGAGGACCAAATTCAACACCAAGGTTGAAAAGGTGTACAAAGACGAGAGAGGTCGTTGGATCATCAATAACCCCGCCAATGGTAGATTTGAAGGTGTCATAGCGGCTGTAGGAACCTGCGGAGACCCCAAGATGCCTCGAATAGACGGCATGGATAGGTTTAAGAAACCCATTTACCATTCAAGCCAATTGACCGGGTATGTATAAATCCAGGCCTGTTTTTTTTGTATTGCTTGCTAACGGAGATCCAGTGTTGGCGCTAAGGGGAAGTCTATGATCATTATTGGCGGTGGTGCTTCTGCGGTGGAGGCTTTGGAATATGCCTCTGTATGTGTTGTCAGACATTCGGGTCCTCAGACGGAATTCTTGCTCTCACCCTACTCGTAGAATATACCCGAAATGTTGCTAACTGAACTCTGCAGGAGGAGGGAGCTTCCAAGATATACATCCTCGCGCGCAGTGACAAGTGGATCATTCCCCGTAATTGGATTATTGATATTCTCTTTGCCTTAAACATCCGGGGCCAAGAGACGATGCTATCTGTGATCCCAGAGACACTGCTCAAGAAGTTCTTCTATCGAGACCTGGAAGATTTGGCGCCTACCGACAAGGGCATATTCATGGATACGCCAATGGTCAATTCGGACGTTATGGATAAGATCCGTTCAGGACGAGCCGAGTGGATACGATGTGATATCGAGGGTTTCACCGAGAACGGTATTGTTGTTAATAAGAGAGATCAAGGAGTGCCGAGAGGAGGTCCCGGTCAACAAGTAAATATTGAAGGTGATATGGTGGTCATGGCAACGGGGTATAAGAGACCGTCGTTGAGTTTCCTTCCTCATGACTGCTTTACGGAGCCCTACGGACCGCCAAACTGGTATCTTCAAACATTCCCTCCGCAACATCCTTCGATTTCGGCCATCAACTGCACCTATCTATCGGCTATTGGGACGGTTGGTAATTGGCATATCGGGATTTACACGCGCATTCTCCTCATGTTCCTTGTCGACCCCTTGACGAGACCATCCACGTTCTGGATGGAGCGTTGGATCGATATGACCAAACTCCTGAAGGCCACGGCACCGACTGGCGCTTTCGACTTCTTCACCTATCTTGAGTTGGTCTGGTGGTTCGTCTTCTGCGTCACCATCAATCCGTTCCGATGGAAGTGGGTGACCTTCGTCTTCTTCGGCTTGGGATATGCACTACCCAAACACGTGGTAGCGGCCGAAGATCATATCCGTAACG
This sequence comes from Hypoxylon sp. PDH2405, assembly GCA_023628415.1. NCBI lineage: Eukaryota > Fungi > Ascomycota > Sordariomycetes > Xylariales > Hypoxylaceae > Hypoxylon > Hypoxylon sp. PDH2405. Next base: position 182,917 of record JAMAKT010000015.1, read on the forward strand.
GCATTGGACTTGTAGAAGTGGACGAAGGAAGAGACGTTGGGAATAGCTTCTAGGAAAGCTTCGATAATAGGCGTTTCTTATGCGAGGAGCGTCAGGAGGCTGATGATAAAGATCTCTCGTATGACTTTTTTCCGGCGTCGCCCGATTTGCGAGCTCACTTTGATTCGAAAGACAAACTGGACCAAGAATTGGATGAAGGACGGGAAGCACTAATGAAAACGGAAATGGAGACAGAAGTAAAAATGAAACCAGAACTGGAAGCAGGATCGAAAGAAGAACCGAAAGACGAATCGTTATTCTGGTTGGATTTCAAAATTTGCGATGCGGTCACCGAGGCCATGGAATCGGATCCCAGCAATGGCAGCGTTGCTTCCCTCGAGAATGATTCACTCAACGACGATTTTCGCTTTATCCCAGAAGAACTTATCCCCGAGAAGCATGCACAATGCAATTCCAGCGATTGTACCACTCCGTCCATTAATGATCGCACTGGAGACGGACTTGTTGAGACTTGCATGCAACATCCCCGCCGCGATAGATTTCGGCCACAGCGTCCTTATACTTTGACTATGAGGGATTTTTGATTCAGAGCGTATTAATTTTCATAACAGTCGCTTTGCCATTAAGGTAGAGGGGGCGGGATTGTCAGGTGGATGGAAAGTGAGAATATTATGGCCGCGTTATGATAACAGTATAGAGAAAAAGCTGGTATTCATCGACTGGTTGGAATCAGTGCTTTTGTATCTATTGCGTGTTACTATAGCACTTACAGCTCAACCATGGAGCTACCGGCTACTACTAGACTTGCTAGTATGAGTACCCATAGACGAATTCAAGTTGAATTATATAGATGGCAGGTTGGCTCAGTAGCCTAACGTTTGCCTCGGTCTCTCCGTCCGCCCTCCATAACCTTGAGACGTTTGTTGAACCTGTCGCCTATCTCCCTCGTGCCGGTGCTAAGGCCGCTTCCGTGGCCACCATCAATGGTCTCCCGGCCTCGCTTGCGGCTCTTCTCTAGAAGGGCCTTGGTGCTGCCACCGCCCTCCTTGCGTCTGGTCAATCGCTCAATTCGGTCCACGCCTTCGCCGAGATCTCGCCAGTCCTCGCCACCAAAGTTCATTCTTCCACTACGAGCCTCAACCTTGTTGCGCTTAGCGCGATCCTTCTTGCTCTCCTTTGGTAATCGGACGAAATTGGTCTCTTCGTACTCCTGTCTACGATCCTCCTCCCGACGCTCGGAGGCAGTTTTGATCTTCCTGCCTCCGGACACGATAGTTGTTCCAACGCTAGGTTCCGCGACTGGCACAGTGGAGAGCTCCGTCGATATATACTCCTCCATAGTGGCTGACTTCATTGGCCTGCGTTCACCCCGCTCTCTTCGTTCGGCCGTCGGCATAACGGTTGGGGTGATTTTTGGTGGACGGTATACTCCCGTCTTGTCTTGTGTTGCGGCGGCCGCTGCCATTCCTACGGGTTGAGAGGGTGGCGCGAAGTTATTGAAACTAGGAGCGAATTGCTTAGCCGAGATATCAAGTGTAGGCCGTGCTGGGCCTTCATTCTCAGAAGCATCTTCCTCGTCGCCATCTCCTGATCCTTCTTCAGACTCAGACTCCGATCCTGATTCAGCATCCTTTGCTGCTTGAGCAGCAATGCGATCGGCGTCATCGGCTGCGCGCAGGATCTTGTCAAGCTGGAACTGTAATTTTTCCTCAAGTGGTCGAACGCCCTTGTCGAGGTATAGTCGCAGTTCGACTAATTTCTTGACAACCGCATCGGAGAGATCGGTCTTGTCTGCGTCGTCCGCGCCCTCCGAACCAGAGTTCTTGGCATTTCGGATTTTAATAAGGATTAAAAAGACCAGATTCTGTAGGTAGGAGAGGAGGAGCTCGTTCTTGACATCTAGGAGGGATACGCCGTCTTTCGTTGGCTCAATTCCGGATATTTTTGGAGTTGCTTCGAGCGCGGAGGATAATGAATTTGTTAATGAATCCAATAATGCTGGCAAGGAGGCTGGAACGGCCATGGCGACGGTAGGAAAGTAGAGAAATCTCTGCGATACTGTATTCACTTCTTCTAGAGAAACCTCCAATTCGAATTTCAAGAGATTAAAAAAAAGTTTCTGATTGAGAGATAACGATAAGAGATCCTTGCCTGGATATGTTTCTCGATTGGGTGGGAAAGGCTCCATCCCGCTGGAACCGGCGGTACGTACCCGAGCTATGAACCCCCACTCTGAATGTTCTAAATGTACATGTACAGTACAGGGGCTGAGGGGATGACTAAGGCAATAACTCCTTGGGGCCAGCTGGCTTGCACAGCATGTACCCACATGCATCTCATAATATGTAAAAGCTCCTAAATTTTATGAATCGGGAGAGGCAACATAATATTTCAGAGCTACTTCTTGACTTGAAACCACCGTCGACAACTTTACCTACCTATCGGGCCGCGTGCGCTACAACGTCACTTGATGTGATTTATATTCTCTTATTAAGTATCCATCGCTGGAACATATTTCGACCAGAACTTCGGCAGTTCTGAATCTACTCTCTAAGATCCTACCAACGAGCCTTTGTGCTCCGTGATTGGCTTCGTCTTGAATCCTTTTCTCACGGCGCGGCGATATGTAAGTTGACAACAACATTTTTTCCTGCTTATCTACTCATTGCCACATCAACCCTTTCACACCCGGCCGCTGCTCAGAAGTGTAAATTTGTATTAACTTTGAAAAAGACTCGATGTCATAAATAGATCCACGATGAAGTCGAGAACGTTTGCGCCCTCATGGGCGCTCTGCTCCGCGCTGTTGGCCCTCCCTCAACTTTCGACCGCATTCTATCTCCCCGGCGTCGCGCCTACATCATACAAGCCAGGCGATAAAGTACCTCTTTACGTAAATAGCATCAAACCCGTCGCCGCCCAAGATGCGCTCCTCCACTCCGTTATGTCTTACGATTACTACAATGAGCAGTTCCGGTTCTGCCAGCCAGAAGGCGGCCCATCCTATGTCTCCGAGAGTCTCGGCAGCATCCTGTTTGGCGATCGAATAATGACTTCGCCGTTTGAATTGAACATGATGAAGAACGAGACATGCAAGAAGCTGTGCACCTCGAAATACGACACGCAGTCCGCGCACTTCGTCAATAAGCGGATAATGCAGGGTTATGCGTTGAACTGGCTGGTAGATGGATTACCAGCAGGTCAGCACCTCCTTGATGACCTTACCGGGACCACGTTTTATAGCCCGGGCTTTGCTATGGGCACCATCTCTACGACCGATCCCGACGGACCGACATTCTTCAACAACCACTATGACATTGTTATCGAATACCATAAAGTCAGTGGTAAAGAGGATCAGTTGAGGGTGGTCGGTGTGATTGTCCAACCTGCATCGAAAGCGTACAAGGGCGATAATCTGGATTGCAATGATAACCAAATACCACCCGTGGTTCTTGCCGAGGATGCCAACACCGAAACTGAGGTCACATTCACCTACAGTGTTTACTGGACTGAATCGCCGACTGCTTGGGCTACACGATGGGACAAATATTTACATGTGTTTGACCCCAAGATCCACTGGTTCTCACTTGTCAACTCTGCAGTTGTCGTCATCTTCCTGACTGTTACGGTGACCTCTGTTCTGTTCAGAGCCTTGAAGAAGGATATTGCAAGATACAACCGGCTAGATCAGATCAACTTGGACGATCTGTCGGGTACTTCGGCTCTTGAAGATGGCGTCCAGGAAGACTCTGGCTGGAAGCTGGTTCATGGAGATGTCTTCCGAACTCCGTCGCACCCCCTTCTACTCTCCGTCTTCCTCGGCAATGGTGCCCAGTTGTTCGTTATGACCGGCTTCACCATCTGCTTTGCATTATTAGGTTTCTTGTCACCATCGAACCGTGGCTCTCTTGGAACGATTATGATCATCCTATACACCCTCCTGAGCTTCGTTGGCGGCTATGTCTCCGCAAGGGTGTATAAGTCGTTGAATGGCGAGAAGTGGAAGCTAAACATTGCTTTGACTCCACTCCTTGTTCCCGGCATCGTTTTCACAACATTCTTCTTCCTGAACCTCTTCCTCTGGGCCAACGGATCCGCCGGTGCCGTTCCCTTCACTACTATGTTGGTCATCATTGGCATCTGGTTCATCATTTCGATTCCCCTGTCAGTCAGCGGCTCGTGGCTCGGCTTCCGTGCGCCAGCCGTTGAGCCCCCTGTCCGAACCAACCAGATCCCACGACAGATCCCACCAGCTACGACTTACTTGAAGCCGATCCCAAGCATGCTGCTCGTGGGTATTCTGCCATTCGGCGCCATCTTTGTCGAACTTTACTTCATTATGAGCTCGATCTGGTTCAGCAAGATTTACTACATGTTCGGCTTCCTCTTCCTCTGCTATGGTCTTATGATCATCACTTGCGCTGCGGTTACAGTTCTCATGGTGTATTTCCTACTTTGTGCCGAGAACTACCACTGGCAGTGGCGGTCGTTCCTAGCAGCAGGTATGAGTGCGGGATATATCTTCGCTAACGCCCTGATATACTTGATCAGCAAGCTGTCCTTGGGCGGCTTATCCGGTACAGTTCTGTACATCGGATACAGTGCTCTACTTTCCTTCCTTTTCTTCATCTTGACAGGTATGTTTTAGATTATCATGACACCTTGGCGTACTATACTAATATTATACTAGGTTCTATTGGGTTCTTCTCGAGTTGGTGGTTCGTGCAAAAGATTTACGGTTCTATCAAGATCGACTGAGTAATGAGCAATGCAACGAAAGGAGGCAAGATGCCTCCCGGTGTGAAGCAGGTGGCTTTGGGAATTTCCCGAACCTTGTACTATATAAGTGTACAACCAGCGTCTTTTTCCTTGTACGCTATCATTGGAACATACAGATGGGGTGTGAGATGAGATCTGATGAGTTGCATAAGAGGTCTCCAAATCAAAGAGCCCGGCGTTCTAGGAGGCGTTCTTCCAGGCTTAGGAGGGCTCTCGCATGAAATGTGTAGAACGGAAAAAATATGTCCATTCTAGGTAGTTACGACGGAACTGGGATAGGCACTGGCCTGGTTGCCCGAGGTACTCGGAAACACAAATAAAATTCGTAATTAGACGGGCTCTCTAATTTGCATGATTGCATTTCTGGGTGTAGTCTTAACACGGACTCGTGGAGATTTTACGATTTGACTAATCTGGAGAACGTAATCCTAGCAATAATGTTTCTGAAGGTCTGGTATGTCAAAATATGTCACACTGAGAAGCATGCCCTCCATTATGCTTCTCTTTATATTTTTGATCCTAAGCCCTGGAATCCAGTTGTTGCCGAATGAGTCCGGTAATTTAAGAAAGTTCGGGGGTTCAAAGTGGGGCCGGCTGAGACCCTTAAGACGGGCGGACCGGGATATATACTTGATTATAACTATGTAGGTAAAAAATGGACTTTACCAAGCGAGTACCTATTCTGAGAATCTCACATTATTACTGGTGGTGGTTGGAAGACATGTGTTGGCAAGTTACAAATCAAAGCCCTAGGACCTCAATTATATGTGAAAGTGATCTTGATGTTCTTGTAGGTCAGCTGCATTTATCTATTCTTGAATTTCTTCGAGTGTTGCTTCGCAGTGACTGGTTTCTGTCGACTTTACGATGATCTTGACGCCTATACTAAGGCTACTACGTCTGCTGGAAGAAACTTAGAGCAGCCTCATCTCACCTAAATTTTCTCTTCGAAACATCTTGATAGACACGTGCTCTATTCTAACCCGGTAGACCAGCTTGCTAACCAAGAGATCACTCATCATCATCCTCGTCGTCATCAGCCATGAACTGAAACTGCTTCTTCTCCCCAACAGGCGAAGAGCCCGCAGGCTGCCCCGGCCCACCCGCAGCACCGCCCATAACGCTGCCCCGTCGGTAAGCCTCCGCCTGTTCCTTTTCTCTCTGCGCGCGCATCCGCGCCTGCTCCTCTCTTGCCCTGCGCTCTCTCTCCTCGCGCTCCTGTCTCTCCCGCTCTTCGGCCTGCTTCTGCTCCTCCTCCTCGCGCTTCTTGCGCTGCCGCTCCTCCTCCGGATCGTAGTTCTCTGGGTCGATGCCTTGCTCCGCGAGGAAGGCTAGCGAGACTAGGGCTCCTTGACGCACTTGCTCCTCGTTGGGCCACGGGATGAATTCGAAACCGCTGTAGGGGTTCATGCTCATCTGCATTTCTTCGGGGAGGTTCGTCGCGGTGTTGCCGCCGCTCGGAGTGGCGATTGAAGTGTTCGGTTGCGAGTTAGGATCTTGGGTTTGCGGCTGTATCCCGTTCGCTGCTGCTGGTTGCATGCCATTGGGTGTTTGACCAGCGGGTGTTGCCGCCGCGGTCTGCATTGCCGATCCTTCTTCGTTCTTCATTTCGACATCTGTTGATGCGCTGTTGATGGTGCCGGCGGGTGGCATAGTCGTCTTGCTAATCCTGCGCGCATATGCCAGAAGCTCATCGTAGTTGATGTCATAGCTGGGGATGTCGGAGGGGAATATGGTGGCGCGTGCGCCGACGAGCTCCTTGCGCGTGTTGGCTAGTAGGCGCAGGGTATCTTTGATCTGGGCATCGAAGCTAGCGGTTGCTGCGCGCAAGTCCTGGATTCGTCGATAGTTCGCCTGGTGGGTTTGTACTGAATTGCGGTCAGCATCTAATCAAGATTTGAAAGTTGTAGTATGGAGAGAACATACATTCCTCCAGGCCCTTGTTCAACTCGATATCGGCAAGACCCAGATCATTAACTTGGGTTACAGATGGATGATACTTCGCTATCGAGTCGACCAGCGTTCCTAATGCTTTCTCGACGCGATCAAAGCAAACATCGAGCTGCTTATCCATCTTGCCGGTTAATATCGAGTTGTGTTAGACTGTTGAATAAGTAGAAAAGAGAGAGAGGTGAGCTTTGTTTCAATTAAGATGCATATGTACAACTTAGCTTTCATAAGGTACAAAGGTACATCGTAAGTTGCTTAGCGCATGTGAATTGTGGCTAGCAGCTATATGTACCTATAAGGTTTGAGCTTAATGGAATGACCTGTGGCTTGTGTGTGTTTTTGTGGCTAGTGTGAGCTACCGGCTTCCTCCGAGGTCAAAGAATGTCGCGCAGCTTCCATCCACCCATCGAAACCCCGAAATTGAAGCTGTCACCAAAATCTCTACAAAATTGCCATTGACCTCTCCAATCTTCGGTTCTTCGACTACGAGTCAAGATGGCGTCTCAGGTACGCTCAATGCTAATATTCTGTGCTCTTACGGTGCTAGTTTGTTGCGCTTTAAGCATCCTTAAGCTTGGGCACAGGATTTTATGAGAAGCTTTGCTAACTCGACGTCACTATAGTCTCCCCTTACGATATCGTACCCGTCCTACAAGAGCCCCTTCGGACCAAAGTGAGTACGCACCGATATATGCGTTCGCCGGATAAACGATAGCCTCCGTCTATGAAAGAAACTCGGGATCCGAAGTACACGGAAATACGAAAAGACACAGCGGGCTAGAAAACTTGGATTATTAGAGCCAATAGCTGACCATAGGCGACCGAGTAGGTACCATTACCAACCGAACATTGCAGGATTGACACCCAAGCAACTCGCCCGACTGTAAGCTACCCAATTCTGCCACCTTCGATCTGCCTGAAACTACAAAGCTTAGTCCCAGAGAGCGCCCAGTTTCCAAATATTGTTCAGCAACGACAAAGCACTAATTTCACCCATATAGTGGCTTCACAGCCGGCGCCTGGGGAGGTGTGGGCCTCTTTGCTCTCATCTACTACGCCTCCGGCATTCCCAGAGTACAGCGCGACATTCTACAAAAGATCCCCTTCATCGGCAATTACTTCGTCAAGGAGATCCCCCCCTCGGACAACGTGAGTCTCTTATGTTGCCTCAGTTTCCACATACGACTGTTACTAATTTGAACATCCAGCCCTTCTAAACTGGTTTGTACGAGTGGTTTCTACTAGACGTAGAGAGGGAGCGCGATGCCAGCTGGGATAGAGCGCGTATGGCGAACTTCTGTACAAAAATGACATCCAAATAGATCTCATTAAAACCGTCAATACCTCATCTGTATTCGATACAATGCTATCTTCCACGTTGCCTAACTTAGGCCACGTCTCTAGCTGTCTATGATGTGTGGTGATGATACAATGCTGCTCTTAGAACGAATCCTGTCTATTTCCTCTTTTCTTGTGTTTTCTCCTAATCTTTTCTGCTCATGCCTTTTTTGCCGACAGTTCATCCTTCATTTCTCTCTTCATACGCGTTACAGTTCCGGCACCTCCGTACACCAGCGGTGTGTAAATCATAGCAACACTCGCACCAGCATTTAATACATCCAGTGCTCTCCGCCCATTCGTAATTCCTCCTGTAGCAAAGATAACCTTTTGCTCCAAGGGTTGGGTGGAGCTGGCCTTCGGCTCGCTCTCTGTGATTCCAGTGATGGTTCCCTCGACCGAGTTTATGCTCACGTCGGCAGCCTCATCAGCCACCACCTTCTCCTTGATCGATTGGAATGACTGGCCGTCTAGCATCTTGCGGTATCTTCTCACCAAATCCACAGTCCGGTCAAACATCATCGGACCGGAATACCCACCAGTTTCCGTCAAGGTAAGTTGCTCCTTCGGTGTGAGTTTTACGCCTGGTGGGATGAGCCCGTTCCGGCGCTTCGTTGTGTTGCCCACGATGACACCGTCCACGCCGCTCGACCACACAGCCTGCACAATGCCTTCCATCTGGGTATCTTCATCCTCGTCCGGCGAGACCTTGACCATCACCTTGGGCTTCTCCTTCCGATGCGTCCTCCGTGCCTCGTCAACAACGGCGCTCAGAATCCGCGTCAGGGGCTCTACGGCCTGCAGGTCACGTAGACCTGGTGTGTTCGGGCTGCTCACGTTGACCACGAGCACATCTGCATACGGCGCCAACCGCTCCACGCAGTATACGTAGTCCTTCTTCACTGCATCGACATCCCGTTCGTCCGTGTCCTTGTTCTTGGCAATCTGGACCAGTAGCAGGCGTCCAGGTAATAAACTTCCAGGGGGTACGCCGGCTTCACCATTGAGCACGCTCGCTTCGTCCAGTCCGACGCTCTTTGCGTACAGCCTGACCCGATTCCGCAGCCGCATGGCCATGTCGTCAGCACCGCGCGAGTTCAGCCCGTACCGGTTGATCAAGCCATCCAGAGTTGGGACGCGAAACATGCGTGGCTTGGGGTTTCCGTCTTGCGGTCGGGGGGTGCAGCCGCCGACCTCGACTACCGAAGCTCCAAGCGCAAACAGCGCATCCGGGATCTCAGCGTGTTTGTCAAGACCCGCAGAGACTGCGATCGGGTTTGCCAGCTGCGTGCCGAAGACAGAGACAGAGATGTCAGGGCCATTGGATGCTGAATATGGAGAAGAGCGCTCGCGCGGGTATAGGCCCAGGTTATACAGATTCTTCATAGAAGAGACGGCTACTTCGTGGGCTTCTTCGGCATCCGGGTACAAGAAACGCAGAAGAGGGGGTACGACGTAGCGGTGGAAGAAGGCACGCGTATCGGTTGCGTAGAGGTATGCCGCACATCCAGTGGCTGCGATCGAAGTTGCGAATAAGGCTATTCTTAACCGCGACATCGGCTGCGTATCCGTCGACGAGGTAGAGGCATAACGAGCAGTTGTTCGAGGCCGAAACTGGATTGGAGCTCGTCGTGAGGTAAATAGTGGGTTAGCCGGCGAGCTGAAGAGCCGTCGAGCTATTCGATGCGAAGATGCCATTGCGACGGGTCGGGGGTGGGCATAATAGCCCTCAATGCCTCGTGGTTGTGATGAGGTTGACTTGTTCCAGTTAGAGAAATTATAAATTCGATTCCATGAGCTGATCGTTGAATTAGCTTGGAAACTTTTGGCGTCACTAGTGGGGCAATCAGTTGGCCGGGCCGGCCGTCGCCGTTGTCAGCTGGCGCGTCATTCAATAGGATACAACAGTGAAGTACCATTAATGGCGTGTCATTTTAGGTACAACAGGTTGTCAGTCACTTAGTAGGTACAATCCAATACCAAGTCGGCGCACACTCATTAAATCACAATGGTTTAGATCTTCACAATTCTTTATCTTTACCTACCTCTTCTTTCTTATATGTCAAAATCACTTATATGACCATGGCTCCCCGGCTGGGGCTGAACTCATCTCTCGTCCTCCAGGTTGTACGCTACGGCCTCATATCCTCAATCCTCCGCCTTTACACGATACATAAGACAGGCCTCAACTCTATAGGATTATTCATAGTCTTATCTTTAGGAGCTGTCTCTCTTCTCGCTCAGAAATGGCACTCATCTGTTACAAATCATGCACCAGAACCCTATCTTGTACGTAACATACCTAGGTACTCCCGAAACGTCGTCGAATATAGAAACATCAAAAGCTAAGTCAATGCAGGATGAAGTATTCCATATCCCTCAAGCTCAGGTCTATTGCGACGGCAAGTATGGAGTGTGGGATGACAAGATCACCACCCCTCCCGGACTGTTAGTTTCCCCCGGTGTCTTTGAATTATACTCCAAACTGATAATGTGAAGCTATGTCTTAAGCATCCTAGCGAACTCATTGAGTGGGTGGCCGTGCTCAGTGTACTATCTCCGACTCTTCAACGTGGAAATCATCCCCTATCTAGCCCTAGCTGCCATTATGTCTAGAGCTCGACTCGAGCAGCCAAAGAGAGCGGAAAATACGGAAGGTCGAATCCAGTTTTCCGTTTACGCAGTCTGGACAGGGATCAACATCTCCTTGTTCCCCGTATTGTTCTTTTTCTCAGGCTTGTACTACACAGATGTCATCTCGACATTTATTGTATTGCTCGCCTATGTGAACCACCTAGGCCGAGTTAGTCAAGATAGAACATCTCTAGCAAACGACATTTACACGCTCTTCCTTGGACTACTATCTCTGTGTATGAGACAGACGAACATCTTCTGGGTGGTGGTATACATGGGTGGCTTAGAAGCTGTCTATGGTATTAAGGCCCTACACCGGGAAGCCGAACCTGCTCCTGTCTTTACTACGCTGTCGGAGCAAGTCCAGTTCTATGCGTGGAGGTACTCGGTTGGTGATATTCACGATCCGACCTTGAATTTAACATCTCCAATCGGTACGTCTCGAACTACATCTTCCAATATGCCGCTAATAGATTAGACGTGGTTCTTTGCGCAGTCAGTATTGGGATTGCAGTAATCTGCAATCTAGGAATTATCATCCGTCAGCGCATATGGCCACACTTGGTAGTTCTCGGGGCCTTTGTTGGTTTCGTTGCGTGGAACGGTGGTGTTGTTCTAGGTGAGATTATCCAGCAACTTGCGTTCTTGAATCATTCGTTATTGACCATATGGAGGGGATAAATCCAACCATGTAGCGACCCTGCATTTGGCCCAGATGCTGTATATCTGGCCTCTCTTCGCATTCTTCTCGGCACCCCTTTTTATCCCGCAGCTTCTGAACATGCTTACACTGGTCCTCAAACCATTGACATCATCGGCGAAAACTCCTCTCGCACGGAGCAGTTCGAAAGAGACAAATGATCCCAAGCAATCCCCTGCTCTAAAGGTATTCAATCAACTAGGGTCCAGCCACACAGCTCACTCTATCATCGTTCTCGCCGGTGCTCTAGTAGTGGCTACCTTAATTGTGAAATTCAACACTATCATACACCCATTCACTCTAGCAGATAACAGACACTACATGTTCTACGTTTTCCGTTACACCATCCTCAAAGCTTGGTGGGTCAGATACGCTCTCGTCCCAGTATACGTCGTCTGCGGCTGGCTGTGCTGGACCGCCTTACAAGGGAGCCCTTCGGACGCGACGCATGGGGCACATCAATTGATACAAACGCCATTCAATACCAAGTCTCAAGCTTCATTGCAATCACAGGCTTCACGAGCACCGAAGACAGCAAGCGGACAGCCCTCTGGCTCTCCGTCTCGCCCATCCCAAATACTGGACCCAGCACCAATACCACCCACCACCTCATCCGTCTTAATCCTTCTCCTCTCTGCCACGCTTTCCCTTATCACTGCGCCCCTCGTGGAACCGCGGTACTTCATTATTCCGTGGGTATTCTGGCGGCTTCTCGTCCCCGCCCGCCCTGCTCTCCCGGGATCAGATTCACTGGTCTCGCGATGGCTGGTCCCTTTCCTCGAGACAGCGTGGTTCCTAGTTATTAATGCTGCAACCATGTATATATTCATCACGCGGCCGTTCTACTGGCGAGGTCCAAGTGGCGAGTTTTTAGACGAAGGGAGAGTGCAGAGATTCATGTGGTAATCTTTATTTCCTCCATAAACCGAGGCAGCTAGCTGGACACGGACATCCGCGAGGCTTTGTGTCCTGAGCGATGATTTTAAGGACTCAGATCGCATATCACAATAGCAAAGAATTGACATTGTTCTTTCAATTAGTATTCATCTTCTAGTTGTCTTGAGCAATCTCCCTGAAGGTAGGTAGGGACTTATGTAGTGTCTTCTAAGATACAAGGCTTGAATACTATGCAGCGAATGTAAAATTCCCTCATCCCCGTCGTATCATATGCAACGCTGATGTCAATATGGTAAGATGATGATCTCCGAAGGCAGGGAGCATCAGATGACTTTCTTTTCTCTTTAAGTTCTTTTTTCCCTCTTGCTCCAGCATGCCCACTCGGAAATCATATTATCCGCAACACCACAAACGCCGTTTTGGAGAATCAAACCGTAACGCCATGCTGTGTCGCGGACAGCAATCCATCCACTCAAGTCCAGTTGTGTATTCCCAGTATCCATACTTCCCTGTAAACACCTCGTTGTGAGGGTAGCTATGTATTCATCCAAAGTATTCCATCTGCTATTTTTTTCGACCATATGTACCAGATAGCAAGTAGCCAGAGCACAGCCGCTTCATCTGACAATTACTGGCCTATTATCGTCCTTCATCCGAGCTCCAAATTATCGGACCCATGTGACCATTATAGACTCAGCCGGTCTAAGCTCAAGCGGTCCTGGCTGCGTACCCGCTTCACAACGCCCAGCTTGAAAAACCGCTCCTCGCCACCCGCCGTCCGGCCCCCGATGTACCATTTATCAGCACCTAGTACATCACGGAACCCCTCGCTACTGCTATCGCTACCGCGCCGCCGACCAGAGCCCGGAATGGGCATGCCAGGTCGGTGTGGCTGTGGGGAGTGGTGATGTCTATGTGGCGGAGACTGTAGCGGTAGTTGATTCATAACTCCGCCTGTTCGCTGTTGCGGTTGTTGTTGAGATGACGAGGATTGGCTCTGGGAATGTGAATGCGAGGATGACGAGATGGACCGCGCTCCGGATGTGGATGAGTTGGACGAAGGTTGTGTGGTGTGTTTGTTGGGCTGGGAGGTTGCGGAGAGGGCTTGCGGTGGCTGTTGTCGGAAAGCGGCCAGGAAGGATGAGAGGAAAAATGGTCGTTGAGATGAAGGCATATTGTCGGTAGGTGGCGGTGTGGTACGCGTGTTAAGATGGTAGCCGCGCTTACGGATAGGAAGAGGAGGATGGTTATGAGTACGATCCGCCGATGTTTCAATAGAGAGGACGGAGAATAATGCTTAGAAGCTGTTGTTGAAATGGCTCGGTCGTACGGCGATAGATGGATTAAATCACTAGCCAGCCGAGGATATGCGGTGTTTGCTAAACACGACGGACTGTGCGTTCCGGTACGTCAACCGTATAAGTGGTTGAGGTTCGATTTAACTTCTTTTGCCTCCCCGAGTATGATGACTACGTAGATGTTCCGTTGTAGTCGAAGGTAAAAGTCGCCTAGAATAGAATATTCGTGGAGGCGACCAGCGCTGATACTGAATCAGAGAACTGGTGAGAAAGTACGCAAGCTGCGCGTGTAATATGCGTCAGGATAATGGAGGAGGGGTAGCTAATCGCTATTCGTCGAAAACGAAGTGACTATCATTCAAATAGAAAGTCCCTCAGAGCAAGGCGACGATGGATTTTTTTACGTGGTGTTGACATGTGCATGTCAAAGTTGTATTGAAGTAAGTGTGTGCGAGGCAAAAAAATCCTGACGTCGAGGCACATACTTCAAGGTCTGTGACTGGCAAGAGCCCTCGGCCAATACCGGGTAACATGAGTTGTGTTATCGCCCCGCCCTGCCCGCGACCGGTAAGGTGGAACTGGAACTTAGCTGGCTTGGTTGGGGTGGGCAGGTGGGGTTTAGGTCTAGTTTTTGCAAATAAATGGGCGCTGATAGGCTCCTTTCACTTCGCTTACTTACAGCGCCTAACTGCAGTACTCCATTAACCTTAGCACACTCAACTAGGTACAACCTCACTATACCCGACCGCTACGTAGCCTGCTCTAACGGTTTTAGTCCCGGTTACCCACCCAGCCTGCCAGCCTAGCCAGCCCTAGCCAACAACGAAGAGGAAAACATTCGATGAAATCGCCGATCTGAATTTACATTTCTCCTTTCATCCTCCCTTTCTGTCTCTGCCAATCCTCGGATCCCTAGTGGCTTCCCCAGATTCTCATGTCTTTCCCCGCTCCTCAGCCCCAGACTGACCATCCGATCGAATGTTTCCTATCCCCGAGGCTCGCCGAATAACGAAGTTGATTCCACCTTTGGCATTCCACCTTTGGCGGCTTCAGTGGGGTTGTCCCCGTTCCAGACCACTGGTACCTTACGATGCGAACTTATAGCCATCAACGTATCATTCAGTGCCTTGCCCAGCTCCCTGTTCCCGTATGATGTGTCAGCCAAGCCGCGTGTAGTAAGCTTAAGAAGCTGAAGGGTAACATCTTAGTTAGAAATTTGCCAGCAACGTCGTGACGAGCTGCCAACTTCGTAACATATTTCCGTCCAGCATCTACCGAGCTGTGGACATTATAGGGAGAGGTGGTGATACATCCGACGCAACTTGACATTTCTACCACCCCAGCATGAATAAGCCACTAACGACAGCTCACATTACACGCCGTTACTCTAGCGGCAGCAGTTTTCCAAGATACAAGCCGCTATCCCGCATTCCAAGATGCAAACTAGTTTAATCTCCTCTGAGCTACCACTCTAACTCCAGACACTAGATCCTTAGGTCACGGTTTCAATCAACGCATCTTACTATGGTCCTATTATTCTATATCAACTATAGTCGTTAGGTTTTATACCTTGAAATTACCACTAGCTACGCGACTCAGTCATCTGATTCGTATTCTTCTAATCCATATTCTTCTGAATCGGAGGGAAGATCTTCCCACCAGTGATCGTAATAAGGTCCTTCATGAATGCGCCGTACGAAGCCGGGGTTAACCATTGGGTTATGCAATTCAGCGATAGTGCTCATGCAAGCTGCTGCGGGATCGCCGCTTGCGTCAAGGCTGCCCTCCCAATACTCATTACCCGGGAATGAGTTCCCGTCCCAGGCGTAGGAAATGACGAGAAGCTGGTTTGCTTCCTCTCCTTGCAATTTGTCTGCCGGCTGACGCTTCGAGAACTTGACTGTGATGCCTTGCTTCTCACCAACCTTGGTAATCTCATCTCTAATCTCTTCGGGAACAGTGATATATGCAAACTCGAGCGTCGCTATTTCGGTCAAAAGCCGCTTGATATATATCAAGGCATCGCGGAAGGCTTGAATATAATGAGGAGGTTGTTCATCGTTGTACTTCCACACCCCTAGGCCTAGGCCAACGACGTAGACATACGCCTTACGACCAGCATCCTTGGCGCGTTCGTGTGCTTCAAGAAGCAACATTTCGGCACTAACTTGTATGCGAGCCCGGTAGGCATTGAAGTTAAACTTGTCATTTGATGGTTTCGGGTTACGAAAGAAAGATTCAAAACATTTCTTGAGATCCGGATGGAGCCGTCTCTGCATCTCATCGTTTACCATAAAGTTAGCATCCATATGCTCTAGACGCTCGAAGCGCGGCCCGACTAGACCAATGGTGATACCCCTGGGTTCAAAGGTTCCCGGTACTCCGCGTTCAGCTCTGTTTCCTCTGCTGCCGTTGTTGATGAAATAACTTGGGCCGCTAACTGCCAGTAAACTAGCAAGCATGATCTCATCATAAGTCAAATTATCTTCCAGGACCTTGTAATCTGAATCCACATTATCCCAGAATGTTTTCCCACCCTTATACGGCTTGAAGGGGCGAAAAAGAGTGTGGTCACCAGAACCAACGAAAGCTAGAGGCCGCTTTGTGACGAGCCTTTCAACCTGATCGTAGACGCTCCATTTTCCCGAGTAGAGACGTTTCTCGTTGTCGCTACCGAACTTGAGCTTGTGGGTCAGGAACCAGTCAACGAGACTAGTAAATCTAGGGTGAATGACAATACGTGTGGCTAAAGCATCTTGTCGGATAACGTCAGGGTCGAACCTGTTAACTCGGTTGTGTATGGTGGGGAAATTGAGGCCGGTGTCCCTGAGGCCCATGGACTCCAAGGTAGGCCTGGTGATCTGGATTTCTTTCCATGGATGATGCATTGTGGGTGTGTTGTTGGGTGAGACTAGGGGCTACGGCGTGTTGGTGTGAGTTGCGAGGGGATACGCAGAAGAGATGACTAATAGTGGAAGTTCTAATGGAGCTCAGGTTTTAACTCTTAATTTTATATATTACCTAATACATGCCTTGATTAGAAACAACTTGAGAAGACAGGGTTAATACGAAAGTTGGCGATCGAATGCTCTTAAACCCGGCATCAGTGATAGGGTTGTAATGAAACAACAATGAAGAGCTATCTTCCCATTACAATAGCTTTGTTACAATATACCGTAGCGGCAAAAGGTGGGAATGAGAAACAGTTGATTCTTCGCACAACAATTGATTTTGTACATTACCTAAGGTAACGATTATCCCATAAGAATGGTTTTTCTTAGGAAAATGGTTTCTCGCAATCAACGCTATTGCTACCTTTATTGCCGTTGCTTCTGCTGCTGCTATTGTTGTTGTTGTTGCTGTATGCGTACGCGTTCTTGTGTAACTACCTTAGGAGGTACTTATCTAGGTATATAAGGATAGCCCTTTCCTTCTATCCTACCTCTTCTATCCTTTCCTTCTATATCATTTTTGGTCTTTGAAGATCTTTAGATCTTTAAGAATACCTTATCCTAAGGTAATATGTAGTCCTTGTAGCATTTGTAGCCCTTGTAGGTCTTATAGGTCTTGTAGTTTCTCTTAGTCTCGTAGCCGTAGAAAAAGAATAGCTGTGGTATTCAAGCTTTGGCCCTTGGTCATTTCTAGCCACTGAGCAGAAATTTCATACTAGATAAGTCCTGGAATCTTTTCCCTCGCACTAGAACTACTGCCTCAACATTCAAGGTCTTTCCCTATAAAAGTCTTGGAAGTTGAAGTCTAGGTTTCCTTACATAGCAGCTTCTAAACAGGTTATCATGGGCATAGTGTCTAAAAACTCAGATAAAGCAGGTTGCGGCGATCGTGGCGGTGCATAGGTCTTTTAGGTTTTGCCTGTGTGTCATATCCATATGACCCCTCAGATATCTCTGGCCTGCTCTGGGCAACCATCCTACTTCCACATCTATCGAATAACAACAATATTTGGCACACATGGTCTTTACCATATTACACTGTTCTAGGTGCCTCCGGTACTTTCATCAATCAAGCAAACCAACCTCTGATTGTTTTCCTCTTTACTCTTGCATGTGGGCGCCTTTCACCATCTCATAATGTCAGATCAGAGTCAGTCGAGCTCTATATTTAGATTCACAAATCCTCAAGGCCTTTTCAAACTCATAGATACCACATCAGGAGATTTTATCATTATTACCGGTATGTTAATAATTATCAAACCCTATTTCCATTGTTAACTGACAAATTAGATGTAACTCCTCGCGATTTCGCCAACCTCGATGAACAGCGAGAACTACGGGGGAGAGGATTCCGCTGGCGTCGATATTACGCGGACTCCCAAATTCTACTTGTCACAATACCTACACATGCCCACGAGATGCTACATCGCATGCTCTATGAGAAATTCTATAACAAAGTCCCTAGGAGAGAAGATACTTGGTGTAGCAAAGCCGCTACTACATTTAGAGCAAGTCGGGATGGGGGGGAAGGAGACGAGACTGGCGGGCCAATTCCCAAACGTTACGGCCGTGACAAATGGCCAACGTTAGTCATCGAGGCTGGAGTTAGCGAATCGTTAGCACAGCTGCGTTTAGATACGGAATGGTGGTTCGCGGCATCGAACCACGATGTCAAGATTGTATTACTCGCAAAGCTTGACAGCAGCCAGCGGATGATCACACTGGAGAAATGGGTGGAAGAGCCTGTGGCAGCTAGGTCAGCGGCCCTCCGACCTGTTTTACAACAGACGATTACGATTCATCGTAATGAAGCGACAAGTCCTATCTCGTATAACGTCACTAGGGGAGCGTTAGTATTAGAGTTTAGGCTCTTGTTTCTTCGAAGTCCAGGTTCGGGAGAGGGTGATATTATAATCAGCATCTCAGATTTGCAACGGTATGCGGAATGCGTTTGGGATTAAATAAATGCTCTATGTAATTTAAAAGACAGGGAGTGACTCCTTTGAAAATGACTAGAATTAACGACTCGGCACAGGCCTAGCTGCGGCATTTGAGTCATTTCGCCAAGGAGCAACTGGAATAGCATTGGCAACTGCTGTTGATAACTTTCGCGACAACCAGCGTGCCCAACGAATTGCTACAGAGCGTTAGGCAGAACTCGGAGGGTGGGAACTGACCAATATTGGTCTATTTTCCCCGAACGACAGCATCATTAACGGCATCGAAGACCAAGATACCAGCAAGTACACAGTGTGGCGGAACGTTTATGTCTTCATCAACGCTGTCAAAGAGGCTGCGTCGTTGGCGTCGATGGGTTAGAGACGGCAATAGAGGTAGCGGTTACTTAGAGGACGAAATATATTTCGAATGGGACGATGAAGATAGAGAAGAGAAGGAAGACAAATTAGCTGAAAAGGGTTACTTCTTGACGGACGCATATGAGTCAGAGTCAGAGCAATCAAAAAACTAGTCCACTTACTTCAAGTCTCTCAAACCTAAACGTAATAAGCTGAAATCTATCAACAAAATAAGTCATGCCGAATGCAGGTATATTGACATTTGAGTTTTAATATTTACAAGCCGTATTTTCGATATATTGTTTTAATAATATATTAAGTTATGTGTTCTATTATGTCCAATGAAAGGCAGCCCGTCAGTGCCAACTACATATAGAGCAGTTAAAGGCAATGGATGTTAACAACCAAGTAATACATAGTAGCTACCTTAGGGGCCTAAGTTATAGATGAAATTATTCCGTTTCTCGAGAGAAAATTCAACTTCTCTTTGTCCATTTAGGATTATACGTGAAAGTTAGAGCACATCTTTATGGCACCAAACGCGCGTCTAAAGACATATATTTCGATCATGTTGGTCTCAAAGTATGCATGGCTTTGGCTCAACAGCCGCGAAGTCTACCAATCGTGGGTTCATTTAAGATGATAGTGCAAACATCCTTTACATTACATTATATGGGTCGAAACTAACTCATAGTACATGATTTGCTAGGTAATGGAAACATGTTGTTGCTAAAATATATTTAGTTCGATGACTTCGCGCAGATGACTATAGATTAGCTGATATGTCACAAATGAATAGTAATTATGCAAGGAATGGCTACTAAGTAGTTTACTGTGAGTACTAACTACGTCTGTTGACCGCCGACATATTTCGCATCTCCAACAAGAGCAATGATCCCGTCCGGCTAGTGGGGTGATATTTACGGTCACCAGCTACACGTTGGACAGCATGGGGACATTCCTACCATCCTAGCTCCGAGTCGGATCTGGCTTATTATTGCGTTGTTTATTCGTCGACTGAATTACATAATCAGTCCATTCGGCTGCCCTACTTATGGATCTCTTGATTTGTTAGGTGGATGCTATATATATGAAACTCACCATCAAGCCACTTTTTCTACCATCCTCACCTAACGTTTCAAGATGGTCAGTTTCGATGTTTGCTTATGCCGTGGTATTGACGAAATTGAGACATAATTAATCAATGTCATAACCAACGGATGTTGTAAATGCTTGACCCTTACAATTTACGATAGCTAACTTCTTCAACAGGTCGAAGGATGCAGATTAGGTTACCCCAGAATATCTGACAGGTGGCTTAGTATCTCCGGAAATAGGAGGATTCGATTTCTTGCATCCTTCTTGAGTCTTTGGATAGTGCTGGTGAGATGGAATGAAACGTTCTCTTGTATCTAGGTACGATTTTCCAACTTCCCTTAAATGACAGCATGAACGGCTTTGCCTCCCTATGTTTCCATGCTTCTACCAGTCTGATTCCTTTGGTACCTAGAGTCCTACCTGGTTACTATCAATTCTAAGCTGTATGTAGGATTAGTCAATATCAGTATACTGTTGAAGATTGCAAGTATAGACCTATGATCTGCATGCGTGTATATGGATGTTTGAAAACTCCATAATACAAAATGTTATTTTCCTTATGTTCATTACTTAATCCACAATATATTAAGCAACATATAGAGGCATGCATCCATCCTGCTGGGCTTTGAGGTACATTACCCCGACCTTCCTACATCGGATATATGCTGTGCATCTTTGAAGTGCCGTAATGTGCGCCCCCCAGACCATCGCTCCACGACGTACTAATGAGTAGGTTTGAGAGCTAACTGGCCTGGACCCTGGATGAAACTAATTAATTTACAGAAATATAGTAATTCAAAGTTACGCGTTTTCTGTAACCCGGTAGAGACAACACGTGGCTAGGTGTGTTCCGATTTGGTGCAGGAGAGGGTGCGATGAGCAAGGCAATGGCTCGATTCAGAGATTGAGAAGCACACTTCGCTAGTTGGTATCGTAATACAATGAGGAGGGGGCAATGGGATCAAGTGAAAATGTATTTAAGTCTCACAGTCTTGCCACCTCCATCTTCTCTCGCACATCACCATCATCACCAGCTTTCTATCATCTCTCCTTCAGACAGAACCACCAAGACAAAGCCACCAAGGCATAACTACGACTCCTCACGCTCTTTACCAATCTTGAGCATCTACGACAGCTCGCAACCACTCATTCTCATCTGAGTCATTCTTTGCTAGACACAATCATCAATCCATTCAAGACTCCATCTAACGCGCGGAATCGACTCAACACCAAGATGTACGCCGTCGCCAAAGTCCTCATTGCTGTGGGTGCCCTCATTACCCCATCAATTGCTTTCTCTGGCGACATGACCTACTACTATCCCGGAGTCGGTGCCTGTGGTGGCACCAACAGCAACAGCGACAAGGTCGTCGCTATGTCTGTAAACCAGGACGGGCATTGTGGCAAGACAATTAAGATCAGCTATGGTGGAAAGACTGCCACTGCCGTAGTCGTGGATAAGTGCCCTGGCTGTGCTGGCGACAGTATTGACGTGTCCCCGGCTGTCTTCGAAGAGTTTTTGGACCTGAGCAAGGGACGTGTCCAAGTCACCTGGAATTACGTCTAAGGTCTTAAAAGGACTCCTTTTGCTATTGCAGCACTCACTCGTTTATTGCTGGTTGATCAGAAGCGCTGGAATTGCATATAGCATATATTCTTTCTCTTGTTGAGGTGGAAGCGGACATGGAAAAGGTGGATCGCAAAAAGGGGTGAACGGGTGGTTTCATAGCTCGACAGCTGAGGCCTTTCTCTATGATTGGAGGTCGAGAGGTCAGCTCCGGCTGTTTTAGCAAAGTACAGGCAAATAAATTATGCATTTTTGGAATTATATGTTTTCTCCCATCTGAAAATGCAACTTGAGATTCTCGCTGAACCCCTTTTCGAGAGTGGACTCCTCTACTTCGCCTACCACAATTGGGTCAATTTCGTCCGAATGACAATGACTTGTTTTTTAATTCGGCTGCACCCCCCGCTACATGGAGAAGCTGATGATGCATTTGTCAATTATGTAAGGAACGTGATTCCAGCAAGAGGGCAAAAAAAAAATCCCAAAGCCTTCAGGGGTGAAGAAACCCCTTACTCCTATTATCGATTAGGGGTAGTCCGTTCTACTTTGACCTGTAGCTCTTTGAAGACTAGAGCTTAATAATCCTTCTATTATAATATGTGAATTATAAGGATTATCATCTTCGGCTGTTCATTTATACAATCACAACTCGCCATCTTCACCCCACTTTGTCGGCGTCTCGCTCATCTCAAACCTGATCAAGCTCGCACGGACAATTTCTCCGTGCCGAAGAACAGGCCGGCCTATTGACTTCCCGTCTACACTTAACCCTTTCACAAATGGTTTAGATGTCGCACCAGGTGCTTCGATCACTAAAGTCCTCTCCTCGCCGTCTGTATAGCTCAACTCGCCCCCAGTAGCCACCCCGGCAGGCAATCTCAAGGTGATCCTCTCGAAGAATGGCGAGCCCACTACATATTCGTCTCCGGCCGGGTTGACGGGGTAGAACCCTAATGCCGAGAACACGTACCAGGCACTCATCTGGCCGAGATCCTCGTTTCCGCTTAGTCCCGCGCTGGTGGCGTTGTAGTTATCCCACGCGATATCGCGGATGCGCTCAGCTGCAGCGCTCGGGTACCCTATCAAGGAGTAGAGGTATGGGACGTGATGGGAAGGCTCGTTACTGTGCATATTGTGGCCACCATCGAAATGTTCGTCCAGCTTCTCCTTCATGCCTTGGCGACCGCCGGTAAACAAATCTGCCAATCCGTCCACATCGTGCAGGACATCGAAGGTGTAAACCCACTTGTCGCCTTCAGTCCAGCCCCAAGTTTCGTTCGCCCATGTGCCGTTTTCGTTCCGCGCTCGCATGAATTGAGTCTCTGCGTCCCATATCTTTGCGTAGTTCTTGGCTCTCTCCTCAAGGGCCGTAGCTTCATCCTCCTCACTGACTGCCTGTGCGACGACGGCGCACGCCGCATCATTGAATGCGTAGTCGAGCGTCCGCGATGCTGACTCTGACCACCTGTCATTATCGACCCATCCGTGATCCATGTAGCTGGTCAACCCCGCTCGCACTTCGTAAGGTGTATCTGGCTCGCGATCATAATAAAGTAGCTGTGTGTCGTTTTCCGGCGGTTCATACGCGTCCTTGCGCACTGCAGCCCAGGCCTTCTGGAGGTCGAAGGAGCGGAAACCCCGAGAGATTGCGTTGGCCAGCACGGCATCTGCGTTAGTCGCGATCATGATGTTCGTCTCGACCATATTAGCCCACATAGGTAGCCGCCCACTCCAGTCGAAGATCTGCAGCAAGGAACGCATCATGCTATTCACCCGCTCAGGGGCAAATAAAGTCAGGAGGGAGTGCTCGGCTCGGTAGGTATCCCAGATAGACCAGGATTGGTAGTAAGAATCATTACTCTCGTGGATGCTGTCTGTGTACCCGCTATAGAAAGTACGGGCACCGCTGACTCCGCTGCCTGTTGGTTCAGAAAAATCGCTTGGATATTGAAGAGCATGGAAAAGGCCGGTGTACCAGATGGTGCGCGGATCATGTTCTTCATCAGTTGAGTTGACTCCTTCAATCGTTACTCGACCAAGTTTCTCCAGCCAAGCTGATTTTGCATTCTCAATTGCGTCTTCGAATTTGGCGCCATAGGGGCTCTCGATATCCAAGTTTCTCCGCGCTTGTTCGATGCTAACAAAAGATACCGCAGTTTTTACTTCGATGCGTCTTGTATTCGAGTGGAATTTCACGTATGCACCTAGTAATTCTCCCGAGGCACTTGCAGCGCCTTCTGAGACGTTAGCTCCGAGAGAAGTCCCGTACGACACAAAGGGCTCGGAGAATCGAGAGACGAAATAGCCTCCGAAAGATGCGGGCTTGTCGGGCCCTAGTCGATAATCTTGGCGTTGCGGATTGCTGCCTGATATTTCATTTCTCCGAGGATCGATGTGCACTTGGCCAGTCCAGTTTTGTCGGGTTACTTGGATGGAGACGTAAGGTTGTGTCGGCTCTTCAGTCTGGGAATTGGTCGTGTCATGGAAGTCAAACCGCAAAAGACCTGTATGTGCATATGCACTCATTGCAACATGAATTTGGCGGGTGTAATTTCCTACGACGCCGTCTCTCTTCCTGGTGCGTCCGTTTGCTCCATTGCGGACATCGTCCGGAGCTGAACCAGCACCCCCAGGAACAGGTCCCTCTCCTGCAGCCTCTTCGGTCAAGTCCCAATCGTGTTCTCCCTGTGTATCCGCGTCTAGGATTACCTCATAGACATATGGAGTGCTGACCTCGTCTTCCTTGCGAAACGCTAGGCCGCGTTGCTCAAATAGAGGCTTCACCTCTTGAGTCCATCCGGGGGCTAGTACCACTTGACCTAGCTCTCCCATCCAGATAGCCGGCTGGTGTGTGGCTTGAAAGCCGTGGATAAAGGCGTCTTCGTCGTGATATGGTACTTGGGATATGTAGTTCTCGCGCGTCTGTGGCGTCCAGCGTGTCATGCCAAACGGCACCGAGACAGATGGGATCATACCCCCATTATCGTTGGGCGAGATACCATACGTTCCTATCTTGGGATTCACGTATTGTAACACACCGGCATTGTTGTGGTAATTGGGTGCGTTGTTATTTTGAGAGCTCGTCACCTTTTCTGTTTCTCCCGTCAATGCGGGCAAGGCCAAAATGTGGTGGGCATGGAAGCCGAGAGTGAGCAGTGAGATCATGAGATGCATTGGAACCTTTGTTAATGTCATGAGCAGAACGACCCTCCAAATCTTATGGTTCCTACCAAGTTCGATACTTCAGGTAAAAATACTCTAAAGCTGCATCAAGAATCAAATGATTCCATAACGCGTGTTCAGGTAGGTTCTATTACGCCGGCATCCTATATCCAGCTCGAGCTATGATATTTCTAGGTTGATCATAACTCTTGCAGTAGACTATATACAGGTAGATATCTTCCAAGCCGAGGAACAAAGACGGCTACTGCACCCCAGACCGAGCGTATATACTAGCACAGCTTCGGCGATGCGGGGAAGATCCTGGTCATGTTGAAATACCTGGTCGTTGGTAACTTAGCATGATAACCTAGACTAGACTAATCCATTACAAGCTAAATTCATTGCCATCCTCGTCCTGCTTGACTGATGATGGGCTGGTTGTCAAATTGGAAACAACATTCAACTGAGTTGCCAATTGGTTCGTAGATCTTCCCTCCAAGGCGGTTCTCATAATTCTCATAATTACAGGACGTAGAGTGTTGTCCGTCGCTCTAACCAGAGTGCGTTATAGCGTATTATAGCCCACAGGCCTTCTGATTAAACCGTAGGGTGATTTAATTTCACTCTATTCAAGCTGTTTGATGAAGCGGTCAGCGGGCATTTGCATGTGGGATTCAATTAGTCGTTTTACTATAGGGGATAATACCCTATCGGTTGCTATAATTACAGTAGCTTATAGCGCCGTACACCCTATAATTATAGTGCATGTCAAAAGTGGGTCCGACAGTGCGATTTTCATGTAATTCAGGGGTTAGGAGATCTAAGAGAAAATAATAAGTCTTATAAAGCTACAGATACCGAGACATAAAATAACCTGGAAATGTTTCTTCCTTCTTTGTACCGTTTCTTCGTTTTATTTATGCCGTCTATCATTTGCATTTGCAGTAAACAATCAAATCGCCGCCCTCGCATTTTCCAGGACACTCGGCATCACAATCTGCCCAATCAAGATAGGCGGACTTTGGCCCACAGTTACTGCTTCGGGAGATAGGTCAGTGCAAATCTCGAAGGAAACAAAGAAATTCCGGTATTGTTTAAAACAAGAATATGAATATGTTACGCACCTTTGCGGCATGGGAGTAGCGGCAGCTAGGCCTAAAGTTACGGTAATGAGGGCGGTGATGCTGACGAATCGCATGTTGATCGATTTCTTGAATATTAAAGCTGTTCTTTTCTACCGTGTGGGCTACCTAGTAGTCGAATTCATGGAAGGAAAGCTTCCTGGGTTAGTCGACGTTTAAATATCTGGAGATAGACGTAATTGACATCACTTCATCGTACCGTTTTTAATTATAGAAAAGCGAGTAAGTCTTACTAAATCCTTCGTTTAGCTGGGCCACTGGCAAAGATTAGCCTAGGCGATGAGGAACCAACTTAGTATTTAAACTAACACAGATTCGTACATCCATGGCAAATCGATGACACAACTCCGAGCCTCGCGGGATCCTTCGCAAAGCCTACGTATGACTTGGTCATGATAATTTACATGGACCGTGGAATGTTTCGAAGGAAGGATCCCCTTGCGTTCGTGCAACAAGAGTGAGATAGGGATAAGCGAGATCTACCAACGTGCCAACAACTGCCTCTTTCAACCTAACACACCAAGACACACACAATAGGCGAGCAACAAACATCTAGAGCGATTCTCATGTATATCAACTAGAATGATCATTTAATAACAGGGCGAAATGAAGTAGATTCAGTGGTTCTTTCCATAACTCATCTTCCGTCAACTACTATGAATGGACAGTCAATAAATGTCGTCTATGGGTCACAAGCTGAATTGAGTTGATACATGTTAATCGCCGACTTCAAGCATAGTAATGAATATAAGCGCTCTCAGTCACTATAATCAATGCTCATTGGACTAGATAATACTCCGATACGACCGAACAATGTTGGCAGTTCGATGTTCCATTCTATGTTTTCGAAACTGCCATCCTTGAAAATTTCCATTGAAAAGGGGGGCATGGAAGACCAATAGAAGCCCCTGTGTTAGGTACCTAAGGGTTGAAAGTCGTTCTACTTTCTCAAGGACACGTCGTTACCATCTTTCAGCTCTTCTACCAGTCTCCGATACTGATGGTCATCGCTCAGAGTATCCTTACAGGACCAGCTGGTAGAGAGTATTAGTATATACATAGGTAGAAACGCATAATTATTGTTGGTCATGGGGTTTCACGCAAATGAGAATCTGACATACATTTTCGCGAATCCGTCATCTCCCCCTGAGGCGAATACATACGGGTCCACGGGACTCCATGAGATAAAATTCGTGCGTATGGGATGATGACCCGCCGCATGACCAAGGAGGCGGCCGGATTCCCGGTCCCAGATACTGATGTAGCCATCTACACGTACGAATTAGTGCACAGGTACCTATAATATTGGATACGGGTCACCTTCCTTCTTCAGGCCTCAGCACCAAAGTGTCATTCAATCCTCCAAATGCAGATATTAGCCTATACACAGTCGCTGTGATCCCGGTGAAGTTGTGAATAATGGACCCGTCAGTGATATTAAGAAGTTGATGTGCTCCATTCGCCAATCCTAAGAGAATAAGCTTGGAGTCACGGCTGGTAACAACGCAGATACCTCTTGCGGGAAGCTTGACGTGATAGGCAAGTGATCGAGTTTCTGCCCAATAAACACACACCCCACCACGATCAGACATAGCCACGACATATTCATTGTTAGGTGACAGTGCCATGTCTTCGATACGGTAGTTTATAGAATTCCAGATGGAATAAGATATGTTCTCATTCGTCTCGAGCATAAAGGCTTGTACGATAGCTCGCGCCTTATCGAAACTACCAAGGAGAAAAGACCGCCCATGAGACATCCAGGCGCAGCTAGACCTAATAGATCAAAGAAACGCTTTATATCAGTATTCGACGTTCGCTTTCTAAGGATTGAACATACGATATCTCCCTAAATGAATGATAAGCAAGAAATTTTCTTTACTCACTGTCCCAACATTAGCTACTATACCATGGAAATTTGTACACTGTAGAATTCGAGACATGGCTAATACGTACCACTGGTTCAGAAAAAAGGTCTGTGGTATGAATTAGGTCTCCGCTCTAATAAACTGTCAGTAATTCGTATAAATACGGGACAGACTGAGCGTTAACTTCCCCTTACTGCGAACAACCTCGCATATTGGTCTTGGCAGCACGTCACAATAACAGAGTCATCGGGGCTCCAGGATGCTTGCGATACAGCGGCATCATGATGGAAAGTGGAAATAACTGCATCGGAGTGCACATCCCAGACTACGCATTGACCGTTCGATAAGCAGATTGCCAGAAGCATCCCGTCGTTCGAAAAGTGTATGCCCCAGACTTCTACTTCAACGCCATGGCCACGCGCTTTCACTTCATTAAATGAAAATAGGTTTCTTGATGACCTTGGCCTCGAAGACTCATTGGAGGAGCTATGGATGTTTGCCGATTGGATAAGCGCATCGTGCCCTCGGTATAGAGCCCACTCTACGGGTGTCCAACCATATCCATCTGGAGTAAGGAGATCAATTTCACTGTGATTTAACACAGATTTGATGATATTCTCATTTCCGCCTACCATCGCGAAATATGCGACACCCCAACCATGGGAATCCCGATAATTGAGATCAACGCCCTTTTGGTCCAATATGAAATTGAAGAAAGACTCGTAGCCGCGGAGAGCTGCAAGAAGAAGGGGTGTCCGACCTTCGCGGTCTTTTGCATTTACGTCAACGTTGGGGCACTCTATCAAGCGTCGCCAAAGTTCTATATATCCATTTGTCTCCTTCTGTGGTAAGACCTCGTCGAGTTTTAGTGCGGGTGCTATGTGCTGGTAGGTCGGTGCTTGACTGTCCCTAATTATTGAATTCAGGACTTCTTGGAAGATAGGAAACTCGATTTGCTGTGATTCTAATGGTCCTGGCTCATCTTTACCGGCTCTTTCTGTGATTGCACTCAAGAGCACATCCTTTGGGACAGTGATACCTGCATCTAGTAGGAGATCTGTGAGGCGAACATTTCCAAAGTTGGTAGCGATATAGAAGGCACGGGCCCCATGGTATGTCCCACCGTGAACCCGTAACCTATCTTCGGAAAGCCCCTTGAAGCAACTAACATCTTGGGAAGTCATGAGCAGATCAATTCCTCCACATTGAAAAGCC
This sequence comes from Hypoxylon sp. PDH2405, assembly GCA_023628415.1. Lineage (NCBI taxonomy): Eukaryota > Fungi > Ascomycota > Sordariomycetes > Xylariales > Hypoxylaceae > Hypoxylon > Hypoxylon sp. PDH2405. Next base: position 211,813 of record JAMAKT010000015.1, read on the forward strand.
ACGCTCAAAGAGTAGCCTCTCGTGACTATATGGGATAACAGTAATCTGGATACCAAAGTCGTAATATCCGTCTCACTACTATCGCCCTTGGCTCTCGACAGCAATCTCTCAGCATGTCCCCACAATAGGAAGCAGGCGTACGACAACAGTGGATACGGAGCTGCCGGCCTCTTTTCTGCGAGAATAGCATCGTAGGCGAGGCAGCTTTTGAGGATATACCAGTCGCACTCGTCAGTTCTTAGCTTGTAGTAAGACGGGAAAACCTCATTAGACTCCAAATACTCTTGAACAGAGAAGTGCGAGAAAGATACCACGGTCGCTTGGGGCGAGTGATCGGTGGCAGAAGGATGGGAGACTGTGACCAGTCCAGATAGGAAGTCCAAAACATCTACTAGATTGTGGAACCTGTTCTGGGGCATGAAAGAGACTCTATAGTCTTCAGACTCTGGTGACAAGGCCTCGGTGAAGTCGAAAGCCGCAATTTCAGCGACCTCAGCCAGCGTCAAAGGCTTTCTTGCTCGAGCAAGCCATCTCAGGACAGCGACAGCTTCCTTTCTATAGTTTTTAGAGTCTATCCTTTCGAGCATACGTTTGTATGTGTCGGCCAAATTACTTGGCAGTCTCCCAAGAGCTTTCTCCACGTCCACCAGACGCCGCTTTCCTCTAAGCTCCTGGATTTGAAGATCTGCCCAGCGAAAATTACCACCTGCTAGTTCAGAGATCTGGCTGGTAACTATGCTCTTCAGAGAGGTAGACCATTTCGTATATGGCAACTCTCCCATCAAGGTAGTAAGGTGCGAATGGATATCGCTATCTACCTCCTTAGTGTCAAAGGCAACTAACCTCTTCTCAATGGTCATGAGGCCGATTGCCTCTTCGATGTCTACCTCGGGCCGACTTGTGATGAGGAAATAGACATTAGTGGTGGCATTTTCTATAAGTTCCTCTACGAACTTCAGAACGTCGCTTCTAAGCTTTAATGAGTCGCATTCGTCCAATGCATCAATGACAATGAATGCTTTTGGTAACTCGTTGATGACTTCCAAAATCGTCTCGTCCAGGTCTTTCATTGATGGACTCCGTGATGGGTAGAAAACATTTCTAAGCTCAACAAAAGCTTTTGGTATATAACAGAAAGCTGGGTGTTTGTTGAGCTCTCGCGAGATGGCCTTGATCAATTGGACTAAGACGGCATACTTGAAATCTCGGAGACTTTGGACATCCTTCCTCTGGAAGGAGAAGTAGTAGTATGCTAGCCATCCAAGCTTTTCACTTTCAATGCTCTCGATGATAGCTGAGGTGAGGACAGTTTTTCCAGACCCGGCTACATTCGCGTGAATGATCATTAGTCTCTCGGCTACCCTACCTAGGAGTGACTTACCATCTGCATATAACCAAAGGAGAGAGCCTGGGCCTTCTGTCCACGCCCTAAACTCTCTGTTAATGAACCAATTACCCGCATTATCTACTATCCGTAGGGCGGAGGCCTCATTCTTGAACTGCTTTTGATCGGAGTATGGCAACCATTCTAGGTATTTATCTGCGTCTGTTATATTGACGAAACCTTGAATAGGTCGAATAGTTAGCAAAATGGCGCAGCTCGGAGAATCACAACTGACCAGCGTTTGGAGCAATTACCGCAGCGAACAAAGCCGCATCCAATTGTACCTCTGGCAAATCGAGGTATGCTTTGGTAGCGGCCTCAATTTCTGCGGTCTTGCGATAGTCATCTAGCTTTACGGAAGCCATCGCCTGTGACACATTAAATCGGAAGTATCGACCCCGGAGCCCTAGATCCTCATGGCTTCTAAGAAACCGACGATGTGTCTCCTCCGTCTCTGTTGCTATCGCTTTCAACGTGAGCAGAATGTCCTTGATATCATCACCGAAATTCCTTGCTGCTGGGACCCCAGTGCCAATGCTGACGATGGATTGGATACGTGATAACGCATCAGGCCAGATTTGCCGAGCTTCGTCTACGACGGCTTCAACGGGGTTATTCAACCCTGTAGCACCATCTACATATATTTGCCGATCGATAGTTATCGGGTCAAAGAATGTGGCTGCTGCCGAGGTCGCCCGTGCTGCCTCCCATATGCTACAGTCTTGAGTGGCTGAAGTAATTTTATCGGGGATGGTATATGTTCGAAATCTGGTCGGGACATTGAGGGCTTTCCTAAATGAGCATACGAATCTAATGGGCTAATGAGTAGGTTCATTTTATTACAGTAATAGGTTTGGAGAGACTCACGCTTTGCAGGGAGAGTTCGGATGGAGCAATTTCGCATCCTCGTTGCCTTCAAAGGCATAGGCGGCCTTCTTAAATTCAGCCGCAAGCTGATCGCCTTGATAAACACCTTCGCCTCTGAACAGACTTTTTGCTCTCCCTAAAATATTGGCCTTTGACCTCTTTGGGCGAAATGCGGCAGACGAGACGTCAAGATATTTGCTGATGCAATCATCTATATTCATTTGAAGACGACCTAGCATAATGGCGATAAGCCTTGAATGATGAGCAACTTTTAATGATCCATGTCTGCTCAGAAACAACGCTTACCCTCCTGTGCTAGTTCCGCCTATCAGATCAAAATACTCGCAAGGTTTTGGGGGCTTTTCTGAGTTCACTTTCTTCATCAAGTATTTCAGGATGACGAGAGATGACAGCCCGCGGATCCCACCGCCGTCTATCACACATAAGCTGATTGGCTCATTAGTTTGGCGAAGTTCTTAGCAACATGCTCACCTAGCGAAAGCAATTTGAGAGGCTTTGAGTCGTCCATTGCCGGAATATTCAGTGTTAGAGTAAAAGTGAAAGTGAGTAGCTGAATGTTCTGACATGGTCAGCCGTCGACAGGTAATAATTGCTCAATCAAATTAGTAAGACACCTTTCAGCCCAAGAGAAGAAGGACTTGGTGGAGCCACGTTACATTGATCTAGAGCAGCCAATGGCTGCAATGAATGATGAGTTCTCACTTGATCCCTAGCACCGACGCGATGGCTGTGCTAAAGTGGCCATGCTTCAATAGATACCTACTAGGTAGCTTACAGTCAAAGCTAAAGATCGTATCTGAATTCCGATGTCTTCTTCATCAATTGAGAGAAGAGCAACTCTCTTGATTGTGCCAATTCATCTCTGTCATTTTAAGCTGAACCTCTCAAACTGAAGTTACCGATTCCCAGGAAGTCTTTTTGAATTCCATGATGGGGACCATCATACCTACAGCATGCTTCTAATACCTTCAAAATAGATATATGCCCAAGTAGGCATTAATTAAAAGATGTCTCCTCTATTAGTAACTCGAATACTTCACTTTTCAAACCCCCAATTCGCCCCTTTAATCGATGCTCCTATTTTTGTGGTCCGTGCACGGTCAGTCCAATAGGTAGGTAGGTACCTCGGAGATCTACCAAATATGTCCTAATCAAAAATTTTAATACCCAAAACTCATTCTTGGAAAACGGTCCTTTCGATAGCTTCTTGATTCTGTTGATATTAAAGATCAGAGAAAGATCAGAGTCTATATCCGGATATACAATACCGTGTTACGTCACAAGATATACTTGTAACGATGTATCCTTCGCCAGCATCTTCTGAAGTCTTCGATGTACACACACCCAACAGGTATCATCGCCGTTCTCCAGTACAAAGGCTCTCTGCGAGTGGGGGCTTGAGCCATTATTCTCAGGACCATTATCTTCGTCAGAAATGACGTCGTCGTCTGCAAGCTTTTGGGACGGAACGATTGAGGCCGCGAGCCTTCCGGGCCAGTTCCTATGTGCCCTAATGATTCCGATAGAAGGTGGAGTATCTAGGACCTCTTCCCATGTGTCAACTGAAGAGAATTCATCCAGGGCAGCTTGTTTGGCGTCATCTCCATGCTGGCATATCCCCCTTCTACGTGGTCGAGAATTGGGAATGCGATGATTTCTTTCGTCAAATAGTTTCAAAACATCTAGATCTGCAACCCATTGGCCAGCGTCGTGCACAGAGATAACCGACTCCACGAGAAAGACTTGGTGGTCTATTATCCCTGTAGCGCCGTAATCAAGAGGAAACTCATGGGAGGTGAAGGATAAGTGGAGTGTCGTTCCTTTGAAATTATCCTCGCGATTCCCATCGAATGGATCATAATTAACCGCTCGGTAGCTAGTGCTCAAAGGTCGAACGAGTGCTTCAGTGCTGGGCGGCACTAGGAGACTTAGCCCTGGACGTCCAACATTACCAACGATTCGAGTAACAGCATGGTCAGGGACATTTTTGTAGGGGTCGCTTAGCAGGCGTGAGGAAACAAAGAGTGAGTTGCCATAGGACAGGGCGAAGACATGGTCAAGCTTGCTTGCGTCTAGGTTTACCTGGCCAGTCTCCATCATTGCTATGCAGCTGAACACGGCTGATCTCGTAAACTGGTGAGCCTGGTTAAATCTTGTGCCCCATTTCGCATCATAGATGCCTCGCTCCACTATGACTGAAGAGACTGTTGCTCCATCTAGACCTTTGTATAACTTTTGCGCAAAATCGAGGTTCTTGAGGGCTTCCGAAATACCTTCCATGCCCTTTCGTTCATTTTCCATTAGGTTTAAGGCTGGCTTCATCCAGCATCGGGGGTCAGAAGGATCTAGTCCTTCCAGATACTGCCAAAGGAGGAGAGGGTTTAGCTTCTTGGAATTTGGCTCCCAGTCTTCAAGTGTGAGGAAGGAGATAGCTTCATCTAAATTGACGAGAGGATCCGATTGCCCTGATCGAATACGTGCTATAGCTGTCTCAAATTTCTTCTGATTCCCGTCCTTAAACCCTGTGATGTATAGTCGAATTATGTCGAGGTCGTCTGTGAAGCACTTGTTGAATTGCGTTGGGCTCGTCGGGAACCAATCTAGCTCGATGGGGAGGATGGCTAGACAGTCGCATAAAACAGAATTTTCGATTCGTGACAAGTGGTAACATTTAAGTTGGTTTCTCTCAGCCCGCGCAGATCCCCGAGAACTAGTCCAACTGCGATGTTCCCACGACGACGGCCGTCGGACACGACCCGAACCCTCCCGCGACCTGAGTTCCGTGTCCTCCCCACAAACGGATATAGAAGGAGCCTTAGCCTTCGGGTCTATGTCTTCTATGTCGTCTATCTCTAAATCCGGAATGTTCGATAACGAGGGTGGCGGGTCTGTTTCGTCGACCATAGGATTTCGTCGTGCCACTGCTGTGTAGTAGTTGTGGATATCTATTTTCTTCATCAGATCGTCCTCCGCTGTGGAGTTAAAAGTTATCATCGCTTTGCCAGGTTCCAAGCCTCCAGATTTAGCTAACTGACGCATGTATTCAACAGCGCAGTTTTCAGCATCCTCAGTGCTCAGACTCTCTAAGATATGACGGCAACGAAGCCCAAACCAGGGTACGGACGAACTATTGACCGAGGATTTGGCCAAAAAATTGCGCCCGCGGCGATATCCAAAGTCTATCAGACTATAATATTCTTTCTTCGAAGTCCCAGTCGCCTCTATGAATTGTCGAGCAGCGTTTACTATAATTCCCAGCCACTGAGGAGGATGTAGCGAGCCTTTGACTCGACTAACACACTTCCATAATGCGACGAACCACTGAGCCGACAGTTCAAACTGTGTTCGTGGTGCGCTCCACTACATTTCTTAAAGTCAGCAGCTGTTGTACCGTGTTGGATCTAGTGCATTATGGAAATAGGATTGGGCCAGTGAGGGTACCCATTCTCCAAGAGATGGGTAAAAGAAATAGCTATGCGATGTTTTACTCACTATTCGGAGAAGGCTTCCTAGAGCAACAAGGTGAAGCTCATCCATGGTGAGCCTCGTATCAGCCTTTCCAGTGGTCTGCATAGGCTTGCCGTAATACCGGTAGTGTGATAGAGCAACAGACCAATAGATACCGGAATTCAAATTATTTTCCTCTCTCTCAGTCGTGATTCCAATGGTCAAGAGGCCTTCAGGCGGCATTACCGAATCGCCGAAATCAATCTTTTTTATCTCGCTGCCGAGCACAATGAGATTTGGAAAGATATGCCATGCTGAAATTGCCAAGAGGATAGCACCATCAGTTACACTCTGAGGTTCGCCCTTCAGTAGGCATTCTAGGCCAACCAGTGCCTGCTTCCAAGCGCGAATGACATCCCTATACAGATTCGCACCAGCTGTTACTGGGAGACTAATGTTTTTGAGAATCAGTTTTAGTTGAATACATTCTTTCTGCATCGCGGAGTCGGCCGTTTGAAGCCATGCCCGAACACTTGCATCCCAACAACGTAAGTCGTCTCGAGAGATTTGCTGGTTTGCAGCGTTCATTGCAGCTATCTGGGCAAGGTTGAGTATAGGGTTCTGCGCCTCATACATGATTTCGCGCTGGCGATCGGAAACCAGTTCGGCCCAAACCGATGTCGCCTGAGCGGGATCGCTGAAAGCTCGTGCCAGCATGCACGCAAGAAGATGGATCCCTATCGCGGTGCTCCCAGATGTCGCTGCCGCCCATATGGACGTAGCGTCAGCACCTACAAATTCAGCAAATGCGCCATGATGTTCGACATTTCCCGACGGGTTCAGCCCAGGCGTTTGAATTATCTGACTCGATCGCTTGCCATATGCGGCGACAATTCCGGGAACTGATGGGATCAATGCTTCAAAAAGAGCTCCCAACTTTCGAGCCGTCCTATGTGTATTGCCGTACTCGGCATTTTCTCTCCGGGTTCCCCCAAGAGCCTTGCCGAGAGCGGTGTACTCTTTTGGGGCCTCTAACTTGATGATGGAAAAGTCGAAGTTAAGATTTGCGAGTGCTATGGTATTTTCATTCACACCTTGAATAAGAGAATTAGTAATTTTTCCAAGCGACGCCATCGTGGTGGAGGGATTAAAACGTTTACATGAGAAAGAAATGCTAGACTTCGATGGATTTGAACGGGATGTAAGGCATTAAGGGGGTAGTGAGATGCACGATTCTCCTCAATTTGGAGATGAGATAAGTCTAGGGCTGTGCTGTACCTAAGGTAGTAATAGGCGGTTTACACGTTATCGTGACACAGCATGTTGAATATCACAGCCTGCTTCTGAGTTCGTTCTGGCTGTGCTGATTTGCTTATTCGGGGTGTATGATGCGTAGCGCAGCTGAATGCGACCAGGCCTTAGGTATAGGGAGGGGGCCCTTCTTTTGATGAACTTGCGGACTCTACCCACATCTTGTTCGAAGTCTTGGAAACTTGATACAATAACTTAGGAATCTAGGTAGGACGTTAGGTAACCAGCCAGATATCAATCAATTAGCCTGTAGTTGTATTTGATCGCTTGGATTCACAGAGCCGTTGGTTTTCCCGTCTCTCGGAAACGTCCGAAGGTGGAGGTTACAGTTGGAGAACATCGCCTAGGGTGCGCCCTACCGTACAAAAGCTCGTCTCGGATTTGGCCAAGAAAATACTCGGGGCAGCTCTATGCATCTGAATGAATGCCTTAAACATAATTGTGTTAGACTGCAATGGGAAACTTAATCCCTCCTGTGTTGGATACGCAGTCACCGATGTGGCCGACTCCCACGCATGGGGATTTTACACTTACCAATTTCATATTTGACACGGGTGAGACACTCTCTGAATTACATCTACACTACCAGACCCTCGGCACTTTGCGGATCACGACCTCCCGCGATGGGCGCACCACCACTAACGCCATGCTCATTATGCACGGCACGGGCGGATCAAGCGATAACTTCCTCAATGATGACTTTGCGGGTCAGCTGTTCAATGTAGGACAACTCCTCGACGCTTCGCAGTACTTCATCATCCTGCGAGACGCTATTGGCCATGGGCGCTCTAGCAAGCCGAGCAGCACTGGCTTGAAGACCCGGTTTCCGCGATATACATACAATGACATGGTACGCGCGGACCACCAACTATTGACTGAGCATCTCGGTGTGTCACACCTGCGACTGGCGCTCGGCACCTCGATGGGCGGCATGCACACGTGGCTCCTCGGGGGCACATATCCAGGATTCGCTGATGCGCTCATGTCGCTCGCTTCACTGCCCGCACCCATTACGGGTCGCAATTACATGTGGCGCAAGATGATCGTTGATGCGATCCGCACTGACCCAAGCTACCGGAATGGCGAGTACACCGCCGACGAGCCGCCTCTAACGGGGCTCAGAACAGCCGCGAGCATTATGTTGCTCATGGTCTCGGCGCCGCTATACCTACAGCATGAGGGCCCCACACGGGATGCTGCAGGTCGTTGGCTGGAGGATCAGATCGCGACTCGCATGGGATCGATGGATGCGAACGACTTGGTATACGCGCTCGAGGCGTCACGCGAGTATGACCCGCGGCCTGGACTACCCCGGATCGGCGTGCCCCTAGTCGCAGTCAATTCGGCTGATGATGAGATCAACCCGCCTGAATTGGGGATTCTGGAGCGTGAGATGGAAAAGGGGGTGAAAGAAGGCCTTGGAAAGGCCGTCATATTACCCGTTTCGAAGGATACACGCGGTCATAGTTCACATACTATCGCGGTTCTATGGAAAGAATATCTTGAAGAACTGCTGAATGATACCGCATGATCGCGGTGGGCTACATTGTCAGTTTACTTAACAGCGTCTGGTACCCTGCCATCCTCCTCGGTATACTTACGTATGACTCAACCAATTCCTAAGTGCAGTGTCTAAGATAAGCTGTTCAAACCTCGTACCGAAATTCCCTGTTTTGCAGATCTGTCAGATCCAAGAACTCATGATTCTCCTCCGGCTTATAAGTATTTCCTAATGCTTCTTTCTCCTGATCTCTCTGCTTGTTCCGCCTATCCAGCACCCAACGCATCACAAACAAGTCAATCGTGATGAGAACATAGATAATACAGATTGAAATCTTAGCCGGGAGGTAACGTGGCGCATCCCGAGCCTGGAAGGTCTGTGGAGAGATGATGTTGCCGACGGTATAGGCGATCGTTCCTATGCAAGCCACCGTGACCTTCTTCGTTGATCCCGCTACGTTGGAGCTCTGCAGGCCGAGAATCGTTGTCCAACCAATTGGAATTCCACCACTTGTATAGTATCCGATCAGAGCTGGAATACGTTCAGTCGTCGCCATCAAAATAGCACCCACTATAGCAGGGATGTGACCAGCGATGCAGAAGTACAGCCGCTGTTTCGTCTTCATCCCTCCGTACGTCAAACCAATCAAAGCCACAATCTCCCAAGCACCGAGCGGCGTTACCAAAAGCAGAGACTCCTCGCTTGAGTAACCAATACCCTTCACCAGAATATTCCCAAACGACGTCGCAATGGAGTTAGGGACATTAGCAGCAAAAACCCAGAACGCATAGAGCCAGGTCATCGTATCCGTCAAAGCCTCCTTCACCTGAGCCCATTTGAAAGTCTGCGACCCTATTCCCTGCTCGTTGTGCCTGATACGTTCGAGATGAAGCCCCTTCTGTTCCTTGTCGAGGAACCCCGCGACGGCGGGAGAATCCGGCATGACAAACCAAAACGCGATTCCCATGACCACGGTAAACAGTCCTAGGAAGAGAAAGATAATCTGCCAGCCCCTTAAAGCGGAGTTAGGGTCTTTACCAACATGTGTGGCTACACCGTATGCGAAAAAGCCCCCGAACATTTGAGCCACTCCGCACATAGAGAACCATATGCCTACTCGGAAGGCCTGTTCCTCCTTCGTATACCATTGCGATGTGAATAACACCCAGGCAGGTACGATAGCTGCCTCCAAGACCCCAAGGAAGAAGCGGCATGCTAGCAATCCAGCGTAATTCTTGCAGGCTGCAAGGCAGGCTAGAGTGGCTCCCCAAAGTGTGACGTTAACCGAGGTATATTTGGCCAGTGGGAATAGCTGTAGCAGGCGGATCGTTGGGAATTCGAACGCCAGTTGCCCAAAAAAGAAGATCGACGCGACCCAGTTGAATTCATTTCCCTTGAGTCCTATAGACTCCGTGATGCCAGTGACGCTAGCATACGAGATAGCGGTTTTATCTATGTACTGAAGGAAATCTGTTGCGCATTAGTAGAAATTCGAATGCTAGAGTCTACCTGTTTCATGAATCTAAAGTGAACAGTGGTAAGTGTATAGCAATGACTATTACAACATACTAAGGATATGTTAGCCTCTAGAAAATATATGAGAATTTATTCAGGGGCAGTTCCTCGTATGACTAACCAGATGATGCATATCAGCGGCATTACATGCTTGTCTATACGTCGGACAAGCCTCCGATTGGCTTCCGGATCCAAAGCCTGGTGCAAGCTGCCTGTCTCCTGAAGAAGCTGAAGGGCAGCATCAGCACCAGCCCTAGGTGATTGGTAGGCACTCGTCAAAGCTGGCTCCTTCACATGCTCTTCTGAACTCGACTTAGCTTGAACCGGCTTCTCGACTGTCTCCGGTGCCACCGCATCCTTATCCTTCTCAGATATCTCGGCCATCTTGATTGTATAGAGGCGCAAGTAACGTACGGTATCACGTCTCGGTCAGAGATTGCGAAGGTAACACAGCCCTTGCGAGACAGTATCAAATATTATTGAGCATCCTGTGAGAGACCTTAAGCACCGATCAATCCCCTAGTATCAAAGTGCGGCGCAACTCCTTATTATTAAAGGATAAATGTCCATTAGCCTCCCAAAAGACTGTAGGCCATGATAAGATAGGCTACCCACTTGATCCTTCATGGTGCAATGAAGTTGCACGATCTACCAAGCACGTCATTTGGCGGCTGATGATGCCACGGCACTGTCAAGGATCCCAAGGCCAAAATTTCGATTTTGTCCGACAAGATCTTTCAGCTGAGAATTCAACAGCTAAATCTCAGCAGACAGTATCGTCAACTCTTGTGTATGTCCCGCCATTTCATCGCTTTCCGACATGATGCCTACCTATCCCATCTAGGCGCCAAGACCGTGTCATAAAATTTTTGCATTTGGAGGTGTTCAAGCAGTGGAGCTTGATACCGACAGTGAGCATCTCATTCACACACGTTCAGATCAATGCGAATAGTAAACGAAAGCACAACGTCTGGATTTATACGAACGCTCAAGTCGGTTGGATTCTGGCTTCATTCAGTCCGCATCCTCTGCAATGAAATAGCCCTTACCTTACCCACGATCATTCTAGCCATAGGCATGAGGGATCTGGACTGTACAGCAACTTCCTGATGAATGAAAAAAAAAAAAAAAAAAGAAAACTAAAAAAAACTGGAGGAATTGCACTGGCAATTCGTCTTATCTTCACTCATTTTCAGCCCGCATCGTGAGTATCTGTCAAGGGAACTGAGTTTTATATAAGGGCAAGTGGCCAGGCCAGATTCACCACAATTTCCCCGCCTTGGGACAGGCGGCTTGTTACCTACCTAGTTTAGAGGAAACGGGCGGGAACTAGGTAAGAAAAGGATGGTCGAAAACACTAGGAAAACACGAGTCTTCTACGAGCCCCGTTCGTAGAATGTTGTAAAGAGTATGGTTCGGAAATGGGCTGATTGGCTATAGAAAATGTGTATTTCCTCATGAGTCTGCATGTTCTTCAACCAGATGCCAGATAATAGGTACCTCCTAGGTATCCACCTATTACTAACGAGGCATCTTCGTATAACTCGACGGGATCCACTACAGTAGACACTACGCATTAGGTAATGAAGTCGGGCAGTTAAAAGAAATGCTTCAGAATAATTAGAAACCCCTTACGAGAAATATATACTAATAAAGAAATTATCTAATACGTTCCAAAATGACTTTTGTGAATTATTGCAAATTTTGGTCGGCGTCAGAGTTATATGAAGACAGCGCTATTAGTAAGGAGGCTGGGCTTGTCACGGCGCTCGACGTTAACTGGCATCTAATGAAAGCCAGATATGTACATCAGAAAGTTGAGATCTGTAGTACTTAACTTACCTCTTATTACCTAATGTAGCTCGATATGCGCCCACGAGTAGTATAATACACTGTAGAATGATCATCGCAGAGTAGGTAGACATTGAAATTCCGAGTTTTCCCCAGAAATGTCATCCGACGGGCGTTTCAGTTTCATTCCAAAACTTGGCGATGAGATAGCTATCTACGGCTTATGTAATTCGGGTCAAATTTATCCATCGGATATAAGTGGTAGGTTCAGGTAGTCATGTTTAACGCCGCAGCGCTAGAAATGCAGACTGGATAATGATAGCATCATAGGAGAGCTTCATTGACAAACGAATAACACTGCACACCTGTTTTTGACATCCAATCCCCTGTCCTATACCCACAAAAGAGCAGCCCATACACTCTTTAGTAGCTACCTTAGTAGCTACCTAATTACTAAACACGGTATATTCCTGTGCAACACTGCAAGGTGAGGCCAATCATCTACGCGTTATGGCACCGTATAATTCGTGGCCGTTATTAAGTGCGAGATTTGCCGGAGCTAAGTTTGCGCCGCATGGCTATAGTGGTGCCCATACATCAGTCATTGGAGCGTACGATCATTATTCCTTGATAATGAGGCCATTTTTGCCTCGGCAGTATATATGTTCACGAAGTTCGTTAAGAATAAGTACTAGAGAAAAAGGAACCAGAGTGAAATAAATACCCGTCTGCCCGTTTGAAGTGACCACATTACAGTTACCTAAACATCCTACCCAAGTTCGGTTCCCCTGGATCTTTAGAAACATCACAGTGTTCACTTTACTCTACCCACCCATTCTTAGTTTCTACCCCTTTACCATATCACAATGGTTGCCAACAAGACCCTCGTATTCAAGAAGATCCCCACCGGACTACCAGTACCCGGGGAGCACCTGGTAGTCGAGGAGCGGCCTTTCGACCTCGACGCCGTTCCTACCGGCGGCCTCATCGTCGAGGTACTAAGCCTGTCGCTAGACCCGTACATGCGGAGCCGCATGCGGGACCCCAGCATCCCCTCTTACAGGCCCGCCTTCACTCTGAACGAACCAATCGTGAACTACGGGCTCGGACGCGTCCTCAAGTCTGACAACGATAAGTTCCGTGTCGGCGATGCCATACTGGCGATTCTACCTTTTGCGCAGTATGCTAGCCTCACCAAGGAAGATATCCAGAACCCCGAGAGGGATGTCAAAAAGGTTGACAATCCTTACAACCTGGACTTGGACTATTTCCTAGGCCCCTTAGGCATGCCCGGGCTCACGGGCTTCTCATCGCTGTATAAGATCGGCCAGCCGAAGAAGGGCGAGACTATCTTCATCAGCTCAGCTGCGGGTGCCGTCGGCTCCATCGTTGGCCAGCTCTCAAAGCGAGAGGGCTTGACGGTTATCGGATCTGTGGGATCTGATGCCAAGCTAGACTTCATCCTTAACGAGCTCGGCTTCGACGCCGGGTTCAACTACAAGAAGGAGAAGCCGTGGGACGCATTAAAACGACTCGCGCCGAATGGAATTGATATCTACTATGAAAACGTCGGAGGCGAGCATCTCGAGGCGGCACTGGAGGCCCTTAAGCTACGAGGCCGGATCGTGGTGTCGGGGATGATCCAGGACTACAACAAGCCACTCGAGGAGCGTCATGGCGTGCGGAACCTGCTCGAGATGTTCGCTAAGCGGCTGAGTATGACCGGTTTCCTTGTGACCGATGAGGATATGGGTCCGGCGTATGCGCAGAAACATCAGGAGACTGTGCAGAAGTGGATTGCAGAGGGCAGCTTCAAGGCCAAGCTTCACGTTACGCGTGGTATTGACCATGCCGCCGAAGGACTCGTTGAAATATTCCAGGGAAAGAACTTTGGCAAGGCGATTGTGAAGATCAAGGAGGATTAACTGATACGCCCAACATAAGCAAATATGGAATTTTGGTTGGTAATTGATCTGGAATGAAATGGTGAAAAGCAAGATGTATACTCAGTAACGAGGCCTATGGGTTAGTTTCTTGATAGGAGATATTCCTTCTAACTTTCTCTGTCGGAGTCCCCTCTTCGTTTTTAGTTTGTTTCCAATTCATTCTCTTAGCGATTCTATGGTTATAAGCATACCCATCCAAGTGACTGCATAGAAATGTCGACAAGTACATATGACTCATTAGAACCAATTGCGCGAAAAGGGGAAGGGGTCGAAAGGCCTCCCTTCAGTATTCGAAGGTAGGTACTTATTCACACCAATATATATCTACATATATGGGCTTATTCGACTACAATAAATCTACAGAACAGATTTATGTACCTGCATCCAGGAACAGTCACGCTTTTTTGCAGATTAGCGTAACTCGATCCGCATCCCTTAGCCTCACCAACATCTCCAGATCAACGTCATTGAGACAGTCGTTAACCCTCTTGCGCACCGCGTCATCGTTCTCGCCAGCATCCCTTTTTACCAGCAGGCGATGCGCCTTGAATAGATACCCTAGTACAGCGACTGCCTCGACCTCAGCGAACTTCTTCCCTGGGCAAATCTGCGGGCCTTCACCCCATGGGAAGAAGATGTGCTTGCTCGGCACAAGTAGTTGTTCGTTAGCCATCTGATCAGCCGAAGGCGAGTTCGCTGGCGCAGGATTCGCGATCCATCGCGACGGCTTCCAAGCTGCCCCGTCAGGCCAATATTGAGGATGCATTTGCATGGCACGTAGATTGACGGTGAGGTTTACTCCCTCGGGTATATTGAGCGTTTGCTCGCCAATATCGAGTGCCTGCGTGCCGTTAGAAGTGATTGATGGTAATGCCGGTACAGGCGGGTAAAGGCGCAGGATTTCGTATATAACAGCTCGGCAGCGCTTGAGCCGCGGGAAGAGATTCTTGTAGTCCAATGTCTCAATAGGCCTATCTTTGGTAACGAACGCGATTTCTTCCGCCAGCCATTCCTGCACATCCGGATGTGCTGCCAGAAGCAGCATGCCAAACGCCAGTGTGTTTGCCGTAGTGTCGTGTCCCGCGAAGTTGATGACGAAAAGATTACCGAAGATCTCATCTACTGAGAGTCCCTTTTTAGTAGCTCTCAGGTCTGACGTCGCAGAGTCGACGTGATGCATGTCGGCGGCGCGCACAAAGGAGGCCATAATGCCACCAGAGCCGGGTTCGCCTTGGCTGAGCGCTGTGGTCTCTTCATCGAGCATCTTCACCATATGTCGTTTGAAAGATATCCCTGCGTTGCCAATTCTAGCCCAGTTCCCGGGTATCATGCAGAGAACGCGGAAGGGCACAAGCATCAACAGGATGATGTTGTCAAGGACAGTCTGAAGAGAGTCACGATAACTTCCTATTTCGTCGACTACGGGCTCGTCAGAACCACGGAAGTCATATGATTTCCGGAAACCAGTAGCTGCGAGTACGTTGAGTGAGAGTGTCCGCGTGTCTTTCTGGTAACTCGACATCCCGGCCGTGGATGCTGCGGTCCAAGAATTCACCATGCCCTTTGCTTGGCGAACGGACTCTTCCCAGACGAACTTCATTATAGTTTCATTGAAGGGTGTTGCCATCACTTTGCGGTGACGAGGCCAATCGTCCCATTTGGCTGTTGATATGCATGGGCCGTAAAGCTCCAATAGCTCTATGATTGATCAGCTGGCTTATTCGTCTCTTCTTGTATATAACTTACTCAACTCTCTGGTAGGCCGTTGGAAATCGCCGCGTCGGGTCACGATATCTCGGATAGTGTCCGGATCCGCAAAGTGCAGGTTGATAGCCATGGGCGAGACGAGAGCCCAAACTGGTCCTAATTGGACATGAGCCTCTGCTCGTTCGGCAAAGTACCATCCTCGGCGGGAGAAGCGCACGAAGCGCGGGTAAGAGGACCAATCGAAGGGAAGCCGATCAAGGATTTTCCAGACGTGAGGTTGAAGAAGAATCCAAAAGACATTGTTGGCATCAATTGGAAGTCTTACTATGGGCACTTTGAAGTCCCGGGCTTTGCGCACATTCGCCTCTAAACAAGCGATGCTCCAAGCAATGTAGGCCAAGGCGCAGCCCAGCAGAAGTTGGCTAATCATAGTAGTTTGAACGGATGTGCGTTATACCTTTGCATCTCTACACTTATAATTGGTTTTGGGGAGGAAAGAATTATAGTCGGCCTGTTTCTCAGGAAATGGATGGTCTATTTTGTTACATTGTTTCCATCCCTTTATTCATCCCAGTCTCCCCATGCACCAACAACACGTTTTAGCCACCCCTGGTATGTCGTACAACCAACCTATATAATCCCTTGAAGCATTCCCTTTGTCAGCCATGTTATGTGCGCGAAACGGTCCCCAATATATCTGAGTATTATGATGGGATCTAGTAGTTTGATCGAATATTCAATGTGAGACTATGTAGGTAGTATTACTTTAGCGAGTATAACTTGCCAATTGACATTCACGACTTACTATACATCAAGATATTTATGGTAAATATATCACTATAATTAATATCCGGCCTATTAAACTATGATATTGTTCGTTGTATGGTTGGTTAATTAACGTCCGACGTTTCCATACATACCAACAAAATACAACATTTGATTCGTAAACCGTTTATTGTCTTCACGTAGCTTCGATATAACGGAGAATAGAAGGTAGTTACCTTTTAGGGAGGAGAGACCCGATAGCAGTTACGAGACCAACATCTCAATCGGAAGAAACCTTTTGAAAACTACCTCCCATATCAATACAAGACCTCCTACAAATACACATATGCTAACAATGTTTAATAAAAAGCTCTAAGGTCGTCCGAGGTATATGGGTTGCAATATTTCATTCCGTATTCATGCATTGCCCCTTCATATGTAGGTACCTACCTGGGTATCTAGGTGCATTATTAAGGAAGAAGGACTGGCTTGGCAGTATCAGCTTCCTTTCATATAATAAGGTATTATAGGTAGAGGCTGGCAGGAAACTTATAGGGGGTAACATAGGTCTAAGTACTCAACCCTTCCTAGGGAGTTGACTACATTTTCCTTGTCAATATCCATCTATTTCTACTTATTTGCCCTCTAACGATACTTCCCTTTAGGTGTGAGAGTAGGTATCTCATTGAATTTATTAGGTACAGGTATGTTTACACAAATGATAATAGCCTTAAGAACTTATCTCGATCTAATACAGAGAGGGAATGTGCCGAGTACCTTCACTATAACTATCATCACTAGTTTTGTAAATATTAAGATAAACTTCTTCGTCTTGGTCTGCGATGCTGCCTACCAAGACGAACCGGATGAGTTCTGCCTTGATCTATTTTCCGCTTTTCTCAAGTATTCCAGACAGCTCGATAATTATTGAGTTACGATAGTGAAGCAACTGAAGCCTGCGTATGCGCTAGGCTCCTTTTCCATTGACGGAATGTCGCTGCTTTGGATAATGTGGAATACGCCTACTAGCTTTAGGTCGCTGTATGTATCCGTCGACACGGTCTTCTAGAAGCAGTGCTTGTGTGACTTCTCGACTTAGGCAGCGAGCTAAACCAGAAAAGTTACGTGTAATATGCATATCAGCCTTCACGGAATCATATGAGATACAAGGGCGAGATACCAATGGATGGCTGACCCCTTGTCTGCCGTTGAGTCTTCTGCCACATGGTATGCCCAAGTTGAAAGTTTCACTCAAGTACCTACATAGCAACATGATAGGTCGCACACCATTTGACACCAATCATTTAACCCACGCCTTCAGAATACCCCGTCTAGGCAGAGACACGTCATCGGGCTGTACATCCCGATCTAGACGCATACCTACCTACTTCCGCCTCCTTGTTTCGTTTCGTTTCGTTTCCTTCCCCCGCTGGGCCTGCCTAACGTAGCATCCGCCGGCTAGCCACAAGGCTGCATTTGCTTCCTTTTTGTGTGACAGAATCAATCATGTTTCGTCAGTGACGCATCTACCTGGCCTATCGGCTTTTGTAGATGACGCGAAGTACCGGTAGGACTTTTGACAAATGTGCAGCCTCACTGTAACACAAGGAGCAAAAGCAATAGGATTCAGTTAGCTTACGTATAACACAGCATATACAAGCAGGTACCCCTGTGATCTCTGTATTGGCGGTGATAACGGATAATTGGGATGTCATAATTCTCTACTTCAATACTGTGGTGTGACTCACCATATCTTGATTTTCACAACACAGGGAACTTCATTGCAAGGTGTGTATCTATGGTCAATTTCGTAAAGATCGATCTGCGACGATCGACCTCGACTACACGACAACGTTTGCTACTTTGCTATCTATCGTGGTATCTCCTCCTCTAGACTTCAAAGAAAATTCAACGTGGTTTGTATCCTCCGTATCTTCAATAGAATAACGTAAGGTGACCCTATCTGCCCCATGGTCATTGAATAAACGTTTCTCCTTCTGGGTATGTCTCAGTAGTGGACTCTAGAGTCTCGAACGGAAACGCCTAACGCCGAAATCCTGTTATTTCGTAGTAAAGAGAAGTTAATTGGGTTGCTGATCGAATTGAAGAAGTACAGCAGTGGAGGTGACTCGTTTTTCTAGATCTGCCAAGTATCGAGTATAAACACGCCCAAGGTGCAATGGGCTCTTAGGACTCCGTATAGCGAACGTGTCGATCTGAAATATGGTACAGCTGAATATAGAATTAAGGAGAATTCGATTTCGATTTATACAAGAAAATTGAAATCGCGTAATAAAAACCGTCATGACGGAAAAGACGCATTGACAGTTTGTCACAAAAATCGCGACTGAATTATCCTGACGAGCTTTCAGGAACCACGGGGTAGACTAGATCCAAGTTAGATTTATAGCCTGCAATTTAAATGATAATAACGGAATTAACTTACACCACGCGCAAGTGGCAATGATGGCATACAGACAGGTCAGAATGAGACCCTCAAGCCAGTGACTCTTTCCGTCGCCAATGAGATAGTTGACCAGGAGGACCGAAACGAAAAGAACGATGACCTGGAACGTGTCGAAAGCCAGCGTCATCTCCTGGCTGCCCATACCCCAACCAATGATGACTAGTAGTGGAATCAGGAGAAGGGCGACCTGCATGGAAGATCCAATGGCAACACCAATGGCAAGATCCATCTTATCCTTGATGGCAACGGTAACAGCAGTTGCGTGCTCACAAGCATTGCCAACGATCGGAAGGAGAATAAGACCGACGAATTCTTCGCTAATGGCGCCTGTGGATGTAATAGCCTCAATACCACCGACCATACCCTCCGCGCAGAGCGCAATGATAACTGTTGCTCCAATGAGGGTGGCAAAAGCGACAACGAAGCTTAGCTGAGGACCTTCGTCTTCGTCGTCTTCCAGGTGACCAAGAGGGTTCAACATCAGTTTGCTGAGCTCGCCGTTCTCGTTCATATCGTGAACACCGATGCTAGCTCCGGCGCCTACCCTAGCAACTCCAGAGGCAATGGCGCCCTCCGGGAGACTCTTCTTGAAAATAGGTTTTCCCTCAACTTTCTGACTCTCTTCATTAAAGAGTTTGACGTGGGTCTTCATCTGGAAGAAGAGGTATGAGGCGTATACAATTAATAGGATAAGGGAGACACCGTGAGATAAGCTGGGGACCGCGTCGGGGCTTAGCTGGATCTCGCCCTGATAGAAGTCATCGGTGTGGGCGAAGACGGTTGGCACAATGAGACTTCCAACAGCTAGAGCCAGCAAACTGGCGGCAGTTTGGGCTACAGTCGTGTTGAAGAACTGCTCCCGGCGATTGATACCTCCACAGAAGAAGCACATACCGAGGACGAGAAGAAGATTGGACAGGATACTGCCAACAAGCGATGTCTGAACGACCTTGATCTGGTTCTGGGTAAGAGCAATAATAGCCACAATCAACTCAACAGCGTTACTAGTCAAAGTTAGTACATTCATGAAAAATCGGGGGTTTTCAAGCGATCTGATCCCTACCCAAAAGACGCGTTAATAAGTCCTCCAAGAACCTCTCCTGTTCGCATTGCGATCTCCTCGGTGGCATTGCTGAGCATTGCAGCAAGCGGGATAATAGCTATGAAGTTGACGGCAAACACAACCTTGCCATCGTAGTTTATGAAGTGTAGAGCAATACCTGCGGGTGCTGCTAGTAATAAAATATTGATGGGAGATCCGAAAAAGACGCGCTGGATTTGATTCCAAGGAGTGAAAGGAGCAGCTGGTTCAACATGCTTGAAGAAATTGCCGGTGCTCTTTCTCTTCTTCGACTTGTCTTCCTCGTTGGTAGTGTCGGGGGTTACCGGTATCGAAGCAGCGACGTCTTGGGTGCCTCGATGTCGAATACTAGCATTATCGAGTTCATTCCCGACAGTGGTCGCTTGAGATTCGTATGTCTCGTTCTGTTCGGGACTACCATCCAGTTCCTTGCTATTCCTTTGCGACTGTTGAATGGGGGTCAACAGACGGCCGGGCGCACTTGTGGAAGGACCAAGTTCCTCCGTTGCACCCTCGTCAATCGCCCTTCCTTGCTCTGCCGCATCCAGCGTACTTGCTCGCTTCGGATTTCCGTAGGCAATGTGTCTAAAAGGATTAAATCGGGCACTTCCACCCGAGTCGCGCCGACTCATGGCATGGGCCTTTGCCTTTATTTTTCTTATGTTGACTATTTGCAAATCCATCAGGTAAGCATTTATTCAGTAAACAACGTGATGCAAGTTCACTATTCGCCAGATCAACTGGCGATGTAAAAGTTCGGTAAACAATCCGCGAACAAACGAGGTAAGGGATGGTGTAAAAGTGTAGTGCGCTGCTCGATAGATATAGCAAAGACTCTGGGCAATATTGCTGTGTCTTTGTACTCGAGCTCTTGGTGTTTTTCTTGGTGTTAAATGTGGCAGAGCAGCGCTTAGAAAGCGTTAAGAACAATGGCCAAGGCGAGCAAACGGGAAACAGAGCATTGGTGACTGGGATGAGGCATAGTTGGCGCTAAATCCATAGCATAGAAACCGATGACGGGAGTGATCTGTTCTTCACTAGACGGGACGTGGAGAGAGTGACGAAGTAGACTGAGTATCCCATCCGTCATGGGGAAACAGGCTGTATCGTCCTTCAATTGCTTTGTATATGGCCGTGCAATTCATCCCTTTGTCGTCTTGACGCCTTGACGCCTTGACTGCCTTGCTCTGCCTTTGCCTTGCCCTTACTTTGTTCGCGCGTGGGTTGGGAGACATATGTAATTTCGGGTTCAAATCCGACCAAAGAATATCAACTTACATTCATCATCCATCTTGATAGGTTCTCTCGGTACGACCTTCAGCCTTATTCCTAAATATGGGATAGTATAGGTAGGCTGTCAACTGTATCGGTTGCCTTGCAGCAGGTTGGGGGCCGTTTTTTCGGGTTGGGTCCAGTATATGTACGCCGGTAGCCGTCCCGTGTTTGGTACCGGAGAGTTAGGCGACAAAAATGCAATTCCCTGATATCTCTTTCGCGTAATGGACTCCTCTTTGCGCCACCGAATCGAGTTGTCCTTATATCGACCTTGAGGGAACCGGAGAATTGAATTGCTATGAGGTCCCTCTTGACGCTAATTAAAATTAGTGGCTGTGAGAAGGCGATGGTGATGCTAGGAAAAAAAGGTATTCAAGGAGTGAATAAGAATTGATAAGGGGGCACAGGGGAATCAGGTGCTCTCTGCTTGAGGCAGCGTCTGCTAATGGTGGCAGGGCAGAATCCAAATAACGGCAGAAGTAGAAAAAGGTTGAGATAGATGGAACTTGGCGTGCGTTGGCGATTATTATGATTGCGATGGAATTCGCGTTACATACCTAGCTACCCAGGTACATAATATGAATAACAGGTATGAGCTCAACCTTGGAAGTCCCTGAATTAAACCTTCGACTAGGTCGACTAGGTAGCTTCCCTGCAGGGGTGTGGTGTGGGTTAAAAAAAAATTAAATTACCTGATGTAGGTAGCCTCCACAAAATAAACTAGGTACACCTACTCTACACTAACACATTCGGTATGTAGCTAGGTAGGGGTATATATGTAAGTGATAGGTAATTAAGCACTGCCTCAAAGCTGCACACATGTGCAGACACTGGTGGAACACCCCATACAAATAAGGAGGCCTCAATTCAACCGTATACTGCACTAACAATGACGCATATAACCCTTTTGTCTACTGTAGGACTCAACCCATTGGATCCTAAGTAACCAGAAATTTAGACATACATGTACCAATCAACTGACGTCTGCTCTGCGCCACTGATGTCGTCGACTTGGTGGCTGTTTATCTCGGGAATCGCAATTTCTCAGCAAAGCATGGGCCGTCATGAGCTCAGAGAGGGTGGATCATGGACCTTGCGATGGAACTTACCGTACATGTAGCATGATGATGCCAATTTGGGTCCCTTTCCGGCTCTTGTTTTCTCCGGGCGGTTATTTGCTACGCGAAGCCAGTCGACAAACCGCCAGTGCTGTGACAGCATACTACTCTACTCACAATCAAACTCTCATGATAATTGGAACTTATGATTCCTTTCCATGCCGGAATCTTGTTTTCGCTGCTTAAGACATTTGATACGTGGCAGCTGGAAAACCCTTTATCAGGCTTAAAACTGTTTCACAAGCTTAACCACATCGGGTACCTGTGGAAGAACCGTGGGTATAACACTGACACTAACACATACCGGTACATGTCTAATGATGTAAACGGTAAAGTCACTTGCAGAATCAAGATCAAGAAGCTTTTCCGCCAAGTCAAGACTAATGTTTTGGCACAACTTGGTCTATTTTCAAGCTTTTCAACCCCATTTCTCCTAACGATAACGGCGTACCTGAGTCGATGGATTGGTTCACTGCGTATGGCTTCTGGAAATCCTCCATGAAACAAAAACTCCGCAGTGTAGATCAATCGGTACCCGAAGGGATCGGTCTCTAACCGCGAAGGGAGACGACACGTTAATTAACCCCTGACCCGCACAGAGCCACGCACCACGGGTCGTAAATTTCTAACCAAGCAGATCGGTTGCAAAGTATTAGCTACCATAACCATGTTATGTTAGCTTAACGCTAAGATATAGCGCCTATATGGGGTACGTAAGATTGTGGAGGTCACAACTCAAGGTATCCATCCGTAGGTACGCAGCGCATGTTGTCGATACGACTTGTAAGAAGTTAAAAAAAAAAAACAATTGCTATTTTCAAAATAGATTTCCAATAATGAGATATGTCTCATTGGCTTGGATTGCTGGTTATATGACGGGAGGGCGAGACGCCGAAGAAAAATACCTTCTCAGGAACATGGTATAAAAAGCCTGTCAACCCCTGGACCCCATTCTCAATTACCGAGTTTTATCGAGCGAGACGCCCAACTTCCTAAAGCGAAAGCTCTATGAAATACACCTTTTTGGTAGCTCGAGTACATACTTAACCATCGTCCTCGTGCTAACCATGTGTTAACGTCCGCATATTATCTGCAGGACAGCATGGCCAGAAATCAAAGGTGGACGAATAAAAAACTGCCAAGATGCGGCGTCGTGGCCCGGACAGCCTACATCCCACTGGGCTGTGCCCGTTCGCATTCGGAGTATGACCTATCGTGAACTCTTACCTCACCGCCAATCCCCACTATATCGCTACACCTTTTTCTGAACATAAGCCCTGGATGAAGGTATCTAGGTGAGCAATACAGCAAACTATCTATTGCTTCGCCGTAGCAATATTGGGAAGGCTCCTTTCGGGAGGGAATATCTCACCAATCAATACAACATGGTAGTATTCAAGAAGAGCTAGAGGTTCGCCTTGCGGGATAAATATTAATTCAGACTGCATTGCGCGATATATGCGACATTATCTAAGGTGAGGCACTGCCCTCTTCTAGAGTAGAGTAATCTTTATATCTGAGCAATCGGCATCCATGGATTTTGACAAATATTCGGGAGGCCTCTGGATATTTCGGTGTATGCAAAAGTAGACATTATTTCTCCTAGTATGACTAGTAGTACATCACAATCATTATTCTCAAATCATGAGATAATGCTTCCATTAGGCATCTGCAGCCTAATGCTGGATGCTCCCTCGCCTAAATAGCAACGAGCCCGCCAAGTTGGGCGTAGGTCCTCTAGGACTGGCAGTGACACTGACACCTAACTCTGAACTACTGCTGCTATTACCCCCGAGGACAAGGCTAGGAATATTAGCATCAGGTACGGCATCAGGTCCCATCGACGCTGCCCCAACCATAGGTGTACCAGTTATACCCCTTTCCAGTGTCTCCTTGTAGAACGTTTCGAGGGCATTCGCATCATTACAGAACTTCTCCAGCGCGTCTTTAAGGGCTTCGGGCCCCCCAACGGAATTAATTTCTGACGGCGAACCTTGTGGTCCACCGGTCCCACTACCGCATGACGGTTCAGGCGGTGCTCGAGAAGCGAATAGCACGGGCCTAAGCATTGGTGATGATATCGGCGTGGGCTCAGCTAGACCGTAACTCGTATATGCGCTAGTATTCATAAGACGCGACACTCGCTCATTAGGCACTGCCTCTGTGCGTGCCTGTGTGGGTTGCGTAACAGCTGCTCGGTTACTACAGAGCCTGTTGGCCAGAACAAGGAAGTCGCCTTCATCAGTTATCTCAGCCAATATCATGCCTGAGCGGTGTATGTATTGGGAATATTTGTAATCCGGCTTGCCCCATGAGTAGCTGACGTCAACGTTACTTGGAAAGTTAGAGGCAGCCTCAACATCTAGCACGTAATCGAATCTCCTCAGCAAAGCCTTTTGATAGTAGTATTTTCCTGGCTGCGCCTGCGGACCAAATGAATTAGGGTCATAGTACGTAACAGGGCGCTGGGTAGGGGGCGGCAGTGCCAGCTTAATGCGATAGGGCCTTCGAAAGGGATTGAACTCTGATATGCGACAAGCCTCTGCGATGGGAACCTCTACAAGACGCAGGCCGTGCTGCGTTGCTATTGATGCCCAGGATTTAAGGGCATCCTCAATTAGTCTTGCTGTGACATTCATCCAGTCAATGCGAATGTGGTAACAATTATCGGGGTTATGAAGCCGGTCATAATGCAAGTTGATCCTCTCGGGGCGGTAAGACTTTTTACGAGGATCGACATCGTACTTCATCATCTTGCTCAGGACGACTTTGGGTTTCTTTCCGCTACTTGTTGCCAAAGTGGGCGTTGTACTACCCGAGATTGGGGAGATCTCTTCATGAATAGACATCGGCTTGGGGATTCCTGTCTGGCTAGGTCGAGGTGAGTCTTTTGGCGGGTTCTCTGATAGAGGTGTGGAAGGAACCGATACGTCTTTCCTTCTAGCATTAAACCAGCTGACTGGATGAGGCTTTGCATACTCGCTAGCGATTTGATAAAAGTATTGGCCGTCGCGAAAAGGGTGCCTCCTTTCAACATGGACGAATATGCCACGGTCACGATCCTTCTTCGCATCCTTGCCAGAATCCTTATCCCTCGGCTTATCGTCTTCGAGGACCATTAGGGAATTCCCCAGCTCAACCGCTTCTTCCCGACTCTCGAGATCCTCGAAGTTATCAAGCAGCCATGTTGTCATGTCAGACCCAATAAAGCAATAATAATGGATGCGGAAGTGCCATCGTCGAGTTTGCATTCGGACTCCTCCTAATTCAACCGGCTGTTGGATCGCTTCGGCAAGGGCAGCAATGTTAAAATTAGTTTTTGAGAAGCGCTCTTTGTCTGACACCAAGCCTTTGCGGTGCGTGGCCTCGATATTTTCAAATAGTGGGAGCGTCTCCATTTCAGCAGTAATTACCACCGAAGGATCCTCGGTCTTGTAAATGATGTCAAGAGGATTAGGGTCTCGTTTCTTTGCTCCGGCGCTTTGGAACTGGCGTTCGGAGGGCGACAAGAATCGATGACGCTGCCAGAGTTGGGCTAGTCTCTTAATACCCTCGAGACGTACTTCCTCTTCGTCATCCTCGTTTTTCGGCGCAGGAGCCGAGGACCTTCGAGGATACATCGGTATGAGCACAAATCGAGCCCGCCAAAACCTCAGGTTCTCAGTCATCTCATCTGTATGCCCAGCAAGGTACGAATCTATATAGTTCCAGTTGCGTTCCGGTTTCAGAGTCATAATATCAACATCAATACTGTGGTACGTGTCATCAAGAAGAGTACGAATTGCTGGCTTATATAAAGACGGTTGATCCATCTGCGCCAATGACTCCGTCGGCTTCCGCACGTAGATATTCACTTCAACTTCGGTGCCGTTAACACACGATAGTTGATGAATTGTGTTGCCAACGCTCATGAAGATACTTGTCCCATCCCCAATATTTCTGTCTATAGAGAAGACGTCCGCAATTCTAACAGCTTTCTGATCAAATGCTTTAGCCACTGACGGACCTGTCACGACCTGAAATCCATGCGAGAATCGAGCACTGACTAACTCCCTCAGAAATTCCACTCGTGATCTAGGTTGCTCGTTAATCTCATCGTCCGTTTCTTGGGAAATGTTGTATGGCTGACGTTGGTATTCAGTATTAAATTGGGCTTGCGTTGGGAAATATTCTGTTGTTAGTGGTACAGCTGCAGGACAGGACAAGGATTTCCATTTCATAACTCTCATCTCGGATGGTCTTGGGAAGACATGCTGCCATCTACTAAACAAGATCGAATCGTCGACCTTGTTCACGTTCGGGTTTGATGGGTTAAGAACTACCAACCACGGTGCCATAGCAGTGGTAGGCGAGAGTGTAGAGGGCAATTCAGGCACACCTCCAGCCCGTAATTTAGAAGTGTATAGCTTCTTCTGGTCCTCTTCCCTGAGAGCATTTGAATATCTGAGATCTCGATCATCGGGTCGTGCACTCCTAGCAACAGGTGTAGCTGGTATTGGGCCAGATCTTAATGTGCTGACCGGATCCAGCGTTTGTGCGGGGTTTCTTATTTGGATTGGACGGCTTGGTGTTGCTTGCGCAATATCCGTCCCCGAGTCAGACTGATGGATAGTCTGTAGAATGTTTCCGGTACTGGCTGCCTTCAAAGAGCCCGGTCGCGTTGCAGACTTGATAGGCGTCACCGGCGTCGTTCTGGAGGCCGAAGGGGAATGAAATCCCGACCCGGTAGTCTCCACTCGACTAACATTCTCCATTTTCAGTTCAACCGTTGCTAGTTTAGGGGCTGCGATGCCGAAACCACGTTGGCCTAGACTAATCTGCCTCATGAACTTGGGTGGCCTCGCCGGTGGTGGCTTGGGCTGGGCGGTAGAGTTGCGTCGAGAGGCGGTGGTAGATGTTGAGCCTTCCAGGCCGAGTTTACTTGACGAGACGACGCTTGAAGACAGCCCTGTCGATAGACCACCCCCTTTGCTCTCGCCCACAGACGTCCCGAAAAGGTTGGTATCTTCCACCAATTGTTTACCAGCGCTTTCTTCCACTTCTCGATAAGAGTTAGTTGAAGGTAAAGGTCTATGTGCTGGAAGCCGAGCCCTTGTTTCGTCAAAGCTCTGCAACTGCTTCCATAGCAATGTATCCCCGGCCTTTGTCAGCTTGTCCGGTATGAATTTCAAAAAGCCGTAAACAGGCTCAAACAGCGTTTCCGGCACCTTACGATTGCCAATGCGTGTTGATAGGCGGTTGTCGCTGCCTAATAGTTTCCTATCATTTCCTAATTTGCCAACTGTACTTGAATAAGCGGGATCAGCTTGTAAAGGGGTTGTCTCGATTTCATTGGTTTCAAGTACGCTTCTCATCTGAAGGTCGTACAGTCTACATCGAATGGTGAAGTCATCCTGGCAATCTTTCGGGGACAGTGCTGAAGCAGAGAGGGTAATGCCTTGGAAGGACAGGGCTTCTTCCGACTTCCCAGTCCAATAAGAGATATGCAGCCACTGTGGTACCGCAAAGGCCCATTCATCAGTATACAATGTGGAGCTGGCCGAATCAATCCGGCTAGATGAGTCACCCGCCTTCGTCGGAGACACAGATTCACCCAGCGTAGTATAGCTATCGGCTAGAGGTGTAGGCTGTTTCGGGGTGCTTTCACGACTTCTAATAGGCCGCGTTTGCAGCCTTTGGCTCGCCTCAACAAAATGGGGATTTCGATAACGAAACAGAGGAACGGAATGTAGCGGGATGTTCGGAATGCATATCAAATCAATGCCAATGCCATTGCCGACAAGGGCTTCCGTCGTTCGCCGCAAGGACTCATATTCGACTTCGAATACACCTGGACCCGGACTGATGATCACGATGGATATGCCGGTACGTAGAAGATCCCGATCTACATAGTCATGCGCGTATAGAGACGATGCCAGATTAATAGCCTCGAGAAAGTTTCCATACATAGCCAAAGATGACTGCGCTTTAATTTTATTAGTAGAGGTGCCCATCGCCGAGGAATCATCGGGAATCTCCATTGTATCGCCCATGGCATCTCGGTGATGTAAACTGATGTCACGCCGGAAGACGTTGAACTCCATCTTCAGCTGGTGTAATATCTTAGTCCACTCGCCGCTAGACATGTCACTAACAACGACGCGATAGAAGTCTTTGAACGGACGCCTGTCCCCCGAGGTTTGGAATCCGGTATAGTAGTCGTTGTGAAGGGCCGAATTTGCTAGTTCTGTAGTCAATCCAATATCATACTCGACTCTTGCGAAGAGCACAATACTGACCAAGTGCTTAACTTGGAGCAGGGCCCATTTCTTAAATAGGGCCGGTAGGAATCCGTTCACAACCTTGTAGAACATGATCTCACCTGAGCCATCCGAGTCGAAGTCCCACATCTCCCGTGCCATCTGTATGAAGAGGACGTATCTAGCGGACTCGCTTCGGAAGATAGGTCGGGTGTTCCGGCCGAAAAAGGCAGACTGGACTTTGCGACCATCGACAAAAACGGTACTCACAGTAGCCTTGATAGCACCTAGGAAGTACACCACTTGGCCTTTGTACACAGTCCGATCAGCCAAGTCGGCGACTGCAAGCCTCCACATATCCGCACGGGACAGGTACATATCCTTGAAAGTAAGCTCGACGTGAGATGCTTCGATAGCGGGCGCAAGGCGGTCAACCGGAGCAAGAATTACTTGCGTCCCCTTCCTCATATTGAACGCGATACCGATTTGTTTTGAGACGTACACCTCTATGTTCGGATGTCTAGCCTTCAATTCTTTCGGCAAGTCTTTTGCGACGAAGACATATCTTCGACTTGTATCGCTATCGGGTCTTGAGGTATCATCGCCAGGAGGAGGGACGCTGGACCCTCTGTGATAGGATGCCTGCCTCGACGTTCCATATTGAGGACCTTGTGCTCGATCCTGGTCTGACTTTAAAAGTGCGATGGACATTAACGTGCCAGGTTGAATGGCGCCTCCAAATAGATCAAGGTTCAGAAGCACCTCGTCACGAAAGACAGATTCGTTTATTGTCACACTACATATCCGTTCATTAATTCGTTTCGACGGGCGCGATTCTCGAGAATTTGGGTTATTAGCAGCAGTATCTGGCGATAAGGGCGGATCGGTCGAGGTCCTGTCGAAACTCGACTTGCTCAACTGTCGCAAATGCGAGGTCCATTGCGTAGCTCGGCGGGGCGCCGAGGGCGAAAAGGCAGTGTTTCGAGACATTGCGCCTCTATTACCCTATATCGAACACATTATGGCGCATCATTGTAGACAGACTGGTCGCCTTTGTACGGATATGCAGCAACAGTATCGAAAAAGATGGCTGATTTAAGGTTATGATGCAACTTCACAAGCAACGAGAAGGCCCTAATGGCAGAATCGGCAGAATCGGCAGAACATACTCGGCAAGATTTGACCGCCTTCTTTTTTTGTAATATTTGGGGAAAATACGTACCTTTGTACTATCCCAACCTCAGTGCTCCCAGCTTCCTTCTGTTAACATGTTCAAGTCAGTAATAACCATCTTCGCCGAAATCCATTCCAATGCCTTTATTCATTTGCATGGGTTTAAATGAGAATAATAATCAGCTAATCGATGGGGTTTTCCTTTTAGTATTTGTTGAGAAGATATGACCATCGTATGATAATGTATCTAATACAAGACGAGGACAACTTCATGTAACAGACTTGTGCTTGGTCTGTTCCGTCACAACCTTCCAAGTCAATTCCATCAGTTTATCCGCAAGCCCTTCGTCCTGCGAGAGCTTACTCCCCGACTCGGGCACCGATGGAGGGCAAATGTACTGACCCGAGTCCTTTGTGTACGTCGCAGCAAACATTGTCGATACGGCTCCTTCAAATTGATCCTTCTTGAAAGGCTCTATGCCGTAAGCCATTGCATACCCGCCCAGCGGGAATGGTTCAAAAATATCCTCTCTGCTCATCTTACTACTCACGAACCCAGGATGTGTCGCATTCATAAGCAACCTCGGATGGCCATTGTTGGTCACTTTCCGTGCAAAGTACCTAGAATACAAGATACCAGCAAGCTTGCTACGCCCATATTGGGCGTTCGGTCCAAGATCACGATTTAGCTCTTCTAAGCTCTCAAATCTTGTGTCGCTAGGTGCCGCGTGATGAGCATTGCTTGACTGGTTCGAAACCCGGACAATGTTGCCTTGTTCTGCGGTTTGCTTCATCAGCGGGAGTAAGTGAGATGTTAGGATTACATGACCCATATGGTTAACGGCCATGTGCCTGTCCACGCCATAATCAGTAAGTTGATAGGTCATAATGCCCCTTCCCGCGTTGTTGATCAGGATGTCAAGCCTGTCATTTTCCTTCTTGATCTCCTTAGCAACGTCCTTTACTTTCTTCCAGTCCGACATGTCGCACTGGATCCATTTGGTCCTATCTGCTGCCTCATGGCCCAATTCCTTGGCAACGGCGCCTTTAGCTCCCTTTACAGTATCGTCGGACACGGAAAGAATGTAGACTTTCGCGATGTTGTGCTTTAGTAGTGTGTACGTGCAACCATAACCGATACCTTCGCTGCCTCCTGTGACCACAGCGACCTTTGCTGTTAAATCTGGGACTTGATCCAAGCTGAACTGGTGAGTCGCGATATCGTGAGCCTTCCCACCTAGGTTCTCTCCGATGGTATTCTAATTACAATGTTAGTCAATCGGGAATTCGAACGCCCCTCATTGCTCTTAGCAGAACGACTGCATATGGTTAACGGCATATATCCGCCATGAGGAAGACACACCTTGACGGTGTCCATGGCCTCCAGGAACCATCCCCGTCTCAAACCCGCCCACTGCTTCGCCAACGTCGAAAATACCTTACGGCTCGATGCAACGTTCAATGAAGATGTCAAACATAGACTTGAATGATAGAGGGTAGGATGGATTCGAGCGGCCTGGCACAGTTTATTCGCCAATGCCTGTGAGGAACCATACATCTCAATATGGACGCCCGAAAGCTTTCGATATCTCAAGTTCACAGATACACCGGATTGTTCGCTTTTTTTCCAACGATCCCAAAACTCCAATGGGAGCTCTGGGACTCATCTATAAATCGTCCCTCGTTTTCCAGTTGCCATTGATATCAATTGAGCAACTACCCATACAGCCATAGTATTACGTAGTTGAGGTTAGATTAATCCGCTACACTGATGACGCTGAGACTGGTTTGTGCCTATCGACCAGAAATACATCAGGAGACTAGTGCAGAGTTAAAGCCAAGCACTAGAGAAAAAAGAAGTAATCCCTGATGTCTTGAGAAAGTCGAATGATGCTTATTACCTTATGTAATAATCTTAGTCTTAATAAGTCCAAATAACTCTAATTGTGTTAAGGCTAATGATTCACCTTCTAGGACTTTGAAATATTAGGTAAATGCAGATGAGGTACGGAGGTATGCAACTCGCTAATGTCCCAAACATTACCAACAACGGGCAGTTCTCCACATACGTGTATCTGGGCCATGGATTAAGGTACTCTTAGGGTCTCGGCGCACAGGCCAATCCGACTCTTCCTTTCACGATCTACTTCGTCGAACAAAGAACTCAGCTATTTCCCCAAACCAACCAGGCGAGTGGAATCTACGAATGTGATATTTGTACGACTTCGGCATCAGGGATCTCCTAGTGGTAGAATCCAGCTCTTAATGGTAGGTCAGCAATGGTTCCTCATGCAGTGCTACGGTGTTCCGATTTTTTATAGGTATTTTCTAGACCTGGGGAATAGATCTGAATCCATCTGCAGCTAAATCTGGCAGCTCAGTATGATATACTATCCGGGTCCTAGCGATCCGGTGGCCTGGATTTTTTTGTGACAGGCCACGACGCTTCTCTCCGTTCTTAACGTCGGCTAGAAATCCCCGCCGATATAACAAGACTCAAATTCCTCTTAAACTGCACCCATTGTGACTCGTATATGCCACTAACCTCCCGAATACAGGGTAGCCAAGATTGATACCAGTCCAGTATTCCCTTTTCTTGACAAGGAAAAACCACGAGTCAGATTCGCCCACATGTTCATTTATTAGGGTCTCCTTTTTTCCCGTCAGTGCAGAGACTGATCGTCCATCCCCTGGAGCAATTCATGTTTCGCTCTCGATTCGAAAATACGGGGTCGATACGCGTCTCAGGCGAATACCCCGGATAAAACCTCCCATGATTTTGTTCAATTGGTAAACGAGAGGTCATTGCAAAGGTACGTTATATAATGTAATTTTTTTTCTTTCGTTTCGTCTGATTAGATCCACTTTGCTATTAATAATGATTTTCCGTGACTCGAATCTTGACGGGGCAATCGTTAATTTTTCTCAGGTCACCCTCTATAAGGCCCCGCCAAGAACAGGCATCTACATAGAGAGAGGTAATAACTGACCGGTCGTTTAATACCGGACATCTCATTTCCCCAGGAAAATATTTCACTCATCCATTTCTTCGCCTGCATGATAGTTGCGGTCCCGGTTCTTTAAGACAACCCTCCGAACACTTCCAACCGGCCCCCGGATCCGAAATCCGGTGCAATCGACCGACTATGAGTATGTTAAAGCTTTCGTCGAAGCAGAAGCTTTACGCCATCATCTGCATTTCATTCTCATTCTTCATTGCGGAGTTGGTCGGTATGTGGTTTTGAATTCCTTCTTGATTTACCCTTGAGCTGACTTCGAGCTGCAGTCGCGTTCTATACCAAATCCCTGGCTCTGTTGGCAGATGCCTTCCATTATGTATGCAGTCCCAGCTCGCGACGACGCATCTAACTAATCATTTTAGATGAATGACCTGATCGGTTTTATTGTTGCCTTGGGCGCAATCATTGTATGTCAGAACCATTACCTATTTGTGTCTCGGTGCATGAATTAACTGGCCAAACAATAGATCTCGGAGCGCGCTGCCTCTCCGACTAACTTCTCCTTCGGTTGGGCGCGTGCCCAACTGCTCGGCGCCTTCTTCAATGGCGTCTTCCTTCTTGCCCTAGGCATCTCCATCTTCCTCCAGTCAATCGAGAGATTCATCTCTATCGAACGTAGGTCCTTGCCCGGCTCTCGACGCCTCCAGTTCTTCTCGATCATGTCGCTAACAGATTAACAAGGTATCGAGAACCCCAAGTTGGTACTTATTATGGGGTGCGTCGGATTGGCCCTGAATATCATCAGTGCAACACTATTGCATGAGCATCATGGCCACGATCACGGTCATGGAGGACATGGTCACGGCCATAGCCACGCGAATACGGAGGACGACAGCCATGTTGATGGTCACGGACATGATCACAGCCATGTTAACATCGAGGCAGGCAGACATGTGAGTGACAGCTTGGGCGGGGATCAAGATGAGGTTCCCCTGACTGTAAGTTCCATGAATTCGCTTCACATGGACCTCCATTGCTAACACACACCCAGGCTATCGGCGCCCACGCCGAGCATCGCCATACAATCGTGAATCTCCAGTCCGCGGGACGTGACCTTGGCATGATGGGTGTCCTGTTCCACGTTATAGGCGACGCATGTAACAACGTTGGAGTTATTATTGCAGCCCTGGTCATTTGGCTCACGACTTCCGAGGCCCGATTCTACGCCGATCCCGGTATTAGTATGGCTATTGCTCTCATGATCCTTGCGACATCGATCCCTCTCGTCAAGAACAGCGGCAAGATCCTCATGCAGAGCGCTCCTAAGGGAGTGGACCTAGACGACGTCAGGCACGACCTTGAGAAGGTATGTAGTCAAAAGAAAGATTCATAACTCGTAGGGAAATAAAATGCAGAAGCTAACAAATGTTGAACTTGACACATAGATCCCCGGCATCGAATCAGTCCACGAGCTTCACATTTGGCGTCTTGACCAGAAGAAAGCGATCGCAACCGCCCACGTCGTCGTGTCGAACAACGAGATGGCTGACTTCATGGACCGTGCCCGAACTGTTGGCGAGTGTCTACATGCCTACGGCATCCACTCGGCGACCCTACAGCCCGAGCTCGCAACGCCGACAGAAGAGTCATCTACCGCTGTCATCGGGATCAATCACGGCAATGATGGCCATAACAGCACAGAAGACGCCACAGCAAATTCTGCAGTTGTAACTGCTGGAACTGCTTCATCCTCGGGTGCATCGATTAGAAGGCGACGCGTCGGGATGGCGACCACAGCAGCTCCAGCTCATTGTCAGATCGCCTGCGGAAACTTGTGCGAGAGCCTGACATGCTGCAATACAAGCACTATACGTATTTAAACGAGCATGAAGAGAGGGGTTTATACGGTGCCTTTGAACTGGAAGCCATTCTGTTTGCATTTGGCCACAAATTTGCTTAGACTAGATAGTGTGATATAGTGCCCAGATCCAAATGGTGCATCTGCTCCTCGCAAAACGAATGAACGAATGAACGACTAATTTCATATACACTTGGCAATTCTGCTGCTGTGCTGTAAAATGAATTATATGCTTTATACGCAAGCCCTGCGAGCTGAAAGGACCCAATCCACAATGAATCATGCCATAATAACGGTCTCTACATAGTAATTTGCCATCTGCGTTTCAGCCTCACCAGGCCTCACGAGCCATATCATCCGCCTAGATACATGTAGCCCCAAATTTCAACATAAAGGTACCGGATCAAAGGGATTCAGCCAGCTTGGGACCCGAGCCCATGGCCTTGGTTCACGATATATAACCACAATAACACGTTCCATAGATGAGAATCCACAGGTCTTGGTCCATCGGTCTCATCTTAAGCCCAGTAGATCCCCCACGCTATATGAAAAAAGATATTCCCCAGTCTCCTTTTCCATGCCGGGATCGTGGGGTACCAACGTGGGGGGCAGGGTTCGAACGTGGGGGACATTCGCTGACTTTAACCAGGGCTGGACTTCTCGAAGGAAGGAAATCAATCCCTTAACGCACAGGTCGGTCTGAGAGGGGAAAAAAGAAGATTAAGAAGTAAGATATCAAACCCTTGCATATAGCTGCCGCAGGGAGAAGCACTTCTGCATACCCGGCCTGCCACTGGATCCTTCCGCGGTAGTGCATGTATCGTAACCACCTAATCACATATGTGCATCTTATGGGCGTGAAAGTTCTCATTAGCAACGGCAACGACCATGCGCGTCTCAAGCTTCTTCTTCTGAATAGAGATCATCTTGACATCATTTCCGAAGTCGGCCTATATCTATCTCACTTGACCTAGAGCATACGCATCTAATCTTATCGATCTACAACCCGTTTGGTTGACGAGAATGTAAGTGTGCATTCATCACAGGTTATGTGCGCCGTGAATGGTTAAGATGTATGTGCTTATGTGCTTGGTTAAGCCACCTGCTCAAGTCGGAAAGCGACCCGAACGACGGAGCCGCGAAGTGACCCTTTCTCGTAAGTACAGCCGACTTGAGTAACCACACCTCTTCCTGTTATTTTATCTCCCTTGTTCCCTAGCCTTGCCTTTTTTTCTTTTTCTTACATGTAAGTTATGTCTCTCTTTCAAACGACTCCTGGAGCTGTTTTCTTTCTTTTTGCTTCCCCCTTTCAGCCCTGCCACTTGCTGTAAATCCCAGTAACATCGCACATGTACCACCAGTCTACTGCATGCAGCAAAACCGCGGATGCCTAGCCTACGGATAACATACCCTGTCTGCAGGGTCCTTTTGCGGTCTGGCGGTCGAGGTCATCCATGGATGTATTTTACCTTTTTCACGGTACCGAAACCAAACATTGAATGTACCGTCAGCTTAATGATACCCGCGGGAGCAACGTTAAGACATTCGGCTAAAATAACACGGGCGGTCCCGGCCCGGGAAGAATTCCAGTCCTGTGATGTACAACACAAGTATGGCTTACGATCTTGTGTTACCTATATGTCATCATCACCACAATAATGAATTCGAATCTGAAAATTGTTCCTCAGTATATGAATTGCGAATATTCATACATTTGCCCAACTCCAATCCTCCAAAAGCTCCATATGTTAGGTAAGTGCAGACTATACTAGAATAGTCGGAGACTCTAGATTGACCATGTAAAAATCATACGATATGTATATGCAATATGTAGAGAATCATGAAGTTGTGTTCGCCGATTATCTTTTCGCTCCCCGATAATGTCCTGATGCAGTGACATTAATGTATTGAACTAGAGTCTACCTCGACTTGTAGAGATCGTGATTAGTAGTATGTGGATAGCGGAATACAGATCGGATGTAACAAGGCTCGTGGAATACATACTAATTCGAAATAGTATGTCGAACTAGGAAGTCCTCGGCCAAGTGAAATATCACGTTTCAATCCAAGTTTTCCTACTATATTCGAGGAGAAGCTAATCTAGCTGGAAGCTACGGCGAGTACCGGGAAGCCGTGAAACCCGTTCCCGGATATAGAGCCGAGAAAGTCACCATGGTAATTAGAAAAGACGTCGTCGAAGCGAATTCCGAAAACTAGCATGTTTAGGGGCGGAGTTCACTCTTACGGAGTATCCTGGTTTTGGTCTAAATTCACCTAGCTGAGAGTGTAGGTATCCATTCTTCCCATGCAAACCTATCATCAAGACAGCCTAATCGTAAGTTGCCGGAAAAGGTGTCTCATTGCTGACGTCAAAAAGGGGGAAGAGACCGTAGTATTCTCAGTATAGACCGGTGCACGTATGAAAACACAGACCGTTCAGGTTAGCTAAATGAGGCTCTAGGGCGAAGAAGCAATCATTTGAATATTTGTGGGGATGGAACTTGATTTATCTGATGGGTAGAATTTTATGCCATTGTGGGAGCGGCCCCCAAGTCCAAGAGAAACGAGAAAGCAGGCAAAAGACGATAACTTCTACCGCGCAGAGTTATTACTTCGAGTAACACGATGGAGGGGTGAAAGACGTCTATATATTAGTGCGTAAGTGTTCGATAACCAATGTCCTCGTTGGCTATGGTAATAAATCTGTACCGTATCGTACCGATACAGGGACCTTACATATGCCTGGCATCGTCTAAGCTCTCTGACTAATCCTTGTCTAATGGTTACTACTTTCGGAATTCCAATGGTTTTGTTTTCTTACAGTGGAAGGGGAAAAGAAAAGCACACCTTGCTAATAACTGGAAAGGTTTGCATACGTCATCTAGTCGCCGTGATACTCGAATGTAATGTCAGCATAACGAGCAACCCAGGCTGTCTAATGATATATCAAAATACGGTGAGGCAAATGTTGGCTATAAGAAATGGGGAAGAGAACGAGATGATAGTTCCTATTCGCTGACCTTTGACCAATGGTCTTCTATTGACATCGATGTTAAGTTGAACTCTTAAGACAGTTGGCGTAGTTTCACAGCGGGGCCAATGAAGACGTCGTGACAGGGGAATATCAGTCGTTGCCCACTTGAATAGCAGCCACCGCACTTAGAAGAGTGTACATCAATGGCGAACGTTTGAGCTATCATCTGCTCGTACCGCTCGACGATCCGTAGGCACAGATTAGGGCGGTACCAATCTCATGCGGAGGTCGGTTCTAACCTTGGAAGTCAGAGCAGACGAACGCACCGACAAGGGGGAACGACTTCTCCCCATCGATCGCCAATGCCAATTCTGGTCCATGCAATGTTCCAAATATTGATGATCGTCGGCGCTGCCCTTTGAGGGGCAGGAGGGGTTCTAAATGACTTCACATAACCCCACAAAATCTAATACGCACGCGGGAGGCATCGAGGAGGCGGCTTAGTGACACTGATCTCGACCCTGGATCTTCGGTTCAAAATGGTCGATCGAATCTGATGAGGATAAGATCATTGGAGTTGGTTGAGGTGCCTGAAAATATACATAGTAACATTGTATTGTGTCATCGATGACTCTGTTGGCGACGATGATGCTCTGGGGAAAGCCAGGGCACAGATGACGGACCAGCCCGAACAATGGTGATCTTACCTGGATAGCATGCGTCGTTTCCCAATTGCAAGGGTATTGGTGAGAGATCGTCGAGGGGCACGCGCTTAATGCGACAGTTGGTCAAAGCTTTTACAGAGTTTTCCACCTTCTCCATCTGATCGTCGTCTAGAAAATAGCGCATTTGATTTGCCGTTGGCTAGAACTTGCTAGCGCTTGGACCGGTAGTCGAAGCGCGCGGAGCATATGATAGCATCCAATGGGGCTTGAGTAAGGCGTAGTTTGAAGGGCTACAACTATACACTAATCGATAACTTTGGCTCCGCTCATATCCCGCAGCCTCACTCATTACGAGAAATGGGCTGATGAAAAGGGTCGAGCCCGCTAGATCGTAGCATCACCGTAGTGTAATTTGCTTTTCTTTCCGTGGGTCCACGAGACTAAGGAAACCGGCACGCAGTCTCTCGGCGTTGTCTGCACTAAAGAGGCCATATTAGCTACAATCCAGTTGTTGACTGTTACGAGACTGCAACGTGAAGCCTTGAATTTGGTACTCTTTTTTTAATAGAATCAAGAAGTGATCCGAATGCCAAGAACATTTAAAATGAGATTGGGACATATTGTTGAGTATCACTGGATAAACTACCCAGGTGGCCAAGAATTACATTTGCCGGCGGGAAATCATCACGGGCTGGGAGAAGACGGACCAAGCTGGTGGAGCTGACCGCCTACCCATGATTTGACTTACCTTTACACTGAATTCTTAATAGTAGGAAACCGGCTACGCTATGGAGGTAACTATTCGGCTGAGTTGAGTGCTTAATAGCATGAACCGGAGTTTGACGACGAGGGTTCTAGAAGAGGGCAATTTGAACCATGGGTAGACTACCCAGTAGGGGTTCTCATGGTGCTAGTCCTAGGGGTCCAGCCCCATTATCAACCGGTCCCCATTACGTTATTAGATAGAAATAGAAATTGAAAGGTGTCGTCGGATACAACACTACGGCCTGGTCTCGGACTTCGTACCAAGTAGAGCTGAGCCTCATCCCGAATCAGCCAAGGGATGCTTATAGTGGCACAGGTACGACAGCCGCGTCAGCAGCGGGAGATGGCCAGATGCAAGGCGTATATCCTGCCTTGCCGTCCATCCTTCGATCTTTGGGGCCGAATCTTCACCGCCGGGAGTTCGAATCTGCTGTCCGAAGAAGATGCTTACGTTTGGAGACGGGAAGGATGTGGATGGACGGGTTTATCGTCCGCGCTACCGACCTATGTGGCTAGCCAACCTACGATAGCCTAGACTACCTATTAGTTGGCGGCTAGGTAGTCTGGAACCACCAAATAATGATTATAGTATATGTCAACACAAGTAGATTCCATGCGTGTGCTGGCGAATGATGATTGCCCTAATAAATCCTGAACTGAGATGTTGCGGAAATAATGTTTCTGATGTTTCTGCTCGAGGGAAGATCCATGGAACACTAAACAAAAGGCGTTGGACATCTAAGGGGGCCGAGGGGTTAAAACCAGCGTTCTGAATATGATCGGACAGGGAGCAGTGACGGAGAATATAGCAACATACATAGCATGTACGGCGACATGATACAGGATGTGGTAGTATGTAATAGTGTAAGAATTTTACTGTAGAAAAAGAGAGGAATTAAAGTCGTGTGTACGAGTTCCGAAATAGGGATAAGCTCAAGTGTGACCGCCTTTCCCGAATTCATATGGCTCGAAACGGAAATGTGTGCCATGGCTACTCGAACACTGTTGGACCGTAATAAATGATCGAACCAACAGCCCTGCAAGCCACAGTTGGAACCGATGAAGCCCAAGGACGAGATTGGTGCCTTACGTACCGTACTAAAATTCCGTACATTATCTTGATAGTGATAGTATCCATGTTAACTCCCTATGTGCAATGTGGATTTATATCGACTGGACTTATCATGTCGTCCGGGGATAACGAACATGTCATGACTTGTCAGGACCTTGAATCTTCATAATATTTCCAAGGTTGTTTCTTTTTGAACCTGTTATATTGATGGCAATGATGACAAGCAGCAGATTTACGGTTAGGCCTAGACTTAAGACTTGTACTGTGCAACTTTGACCAAGTCCACTGAAGTCCACTGAGCTACTTAAGAAACCCTACCTAATGCAACACTTGCATGCGTTACCCGCTAACTGTGGATCCATATTGGACAATCGCCTACCGTAGAGCCGTACGTGCAGCAGTACCCCACCGTAGTAGATCCATTTTTGAACGTTTTTTCTCCAGGGCTAGGGCGTTACCTGATATAGCCTAGACTAATTTTCACATGGTTATCCCTGTACCTAATCCGTCACAGCGCAACATTTGAACAGTTAAAGCTGATTGATTACCAACCAAGTGCAAATAGGTGGTAATCTCTCGCTCATTCACCGCCAGATCGCATCGAATCCTTCAGACCGACTCCGGAACCAACAGCCTGGGAAAAGAATCGAATCTGCATTCTTCCAACCCTGGTTTTCTAGTCTGCTGCCATCATATATGGGGTAAGAGGTATATACCCTGGGGCAGCTGCTGACAGAGGTACCGTCAGGGTACATCAGTGTCTGGGGATATGGAGCTTCGAGAACAGGCACATACAACTATATGTCATACGTCTGAGCCCTGGAACTATTGAAATACCCAAGTATATCAAGCCTTAATATTGATATCACTGCAACCCTTTGTAAGCAGTAAGACTGCCAAGAACGACTACACCAGATATATAACAAGGTACAGGACTAGGTTAGAGAGACTGGCATAGCTAGGTAGTAAGTAGCACGTCAAAGAATGGAGGGATTTGCGGAGTCATGTAGGTATGTAGCGTGAGTTCAATGTTCTCATTAAATGTCAACCTTAGTCAAAATTGATGTTCATACAATGTTCCTCTTGGCATTTCTGGTACTTCGTACTGCACAGGTAAGAATGAACGTCATATGTAATCAAGAGGTCCAAGCTTCCTTCTCTCTCTTTTTTCTTTTCTTTTTCATCGTGCTTGCCTGCTAAGGACGCTATGTAGGTACTATAATGCTAGGTATATCATAAGGCAATCCACTTGGCATTCGCCTATTACATACATTACATGTACATGTCCACTCCCCAAAGCACCTACCGTGCAGGTGTCGCGAGGCATTCAACTCTTATGTACCTTGTTCATTACTCGCAGAAAGAGACACACCACCGCCTTCTCTTACTCTGTCGCAAACCTCTTGTTCACTACATTCTCATTACATTCTCACTACATCCTTGTGAACTTCGTATTCACATTCGCATACTCTTCTTTCACACCAATTCTTAATCGCATCCATGTTTAATCGAGACGGGTTCTACTTGCTAACGACGTGCCCTCGAAAGCAAGTCAACTAACAGATCCCTGCCTATCTGTCATCTCCGATTACGCATACTATAACCTATAACCTCGCTTTCACGAGTCTTGACACAACGGGACGCGTGCACTTGGTATTCAATCCACAGCCTTAAAGGATACAGCAAACAATCCTATAGATTACATAGTGTTGGCCCTGTTCGCCAATCATTCCGAGTACCATCGAAGACACCTCTAATTTCTTTTCCCTTACTACAGCCACTCAGCTGCTTGCCCACCGCCATACCTGCATCATTTCGCACTCATTATTGCGTTGCCTTCCAGTTCTGACAAACCTATTTTACGGCCTACATCAATGTCTTTACACGCCATGGTCAACGCAGCGGAGGGCCCTCGCCGTTGGATGGGAGCCTGTTAAGAGACGATCTGGTGGTTTCTGTGACCTTAGCGCTGTTGATTACATAGTCGACGCCCTAGGTTTTTAGACTACCGGATCCAACATGTTGGGCAAGCTTTTCAACCTGACTTCGGGAACCCCCGGGGGTGCGACGTCTCAAGAAGGATTTTTACCAACTAAACCGTCACCCGAATCAGTGCAGGAGGAGATTCATACCCGCAGTCTCTTATTTCCAGACACTCAGGCGCTTTACTATCGTCACGACCAAGTGTTTCCGTTGCCGTCCGCCCCCGGAATCCACTCCGGAGCTTCCGCCAACCCCTTTGATTATGATAGCGATATCGATATTGACGTGCGCGATGTCCGCGTGATAATCATGCAAGACACCTTAGGCTCAGTCAGTCCCTCCTTATTATTTGATAGTCACCCTGCTCCGTCGGCTGGTTCGTCAGGAGATCGACCTCAACCACCGAGTGCAACGTCTTCCTCCCAATCTCTCATGCAGGATCTTCGGCGAGTCCCTACGTCACCACGGAAGAGCAGTCTAGGTCAGTCTTCAAGACCGCTAGTCATCCAACCAGGCAGCCCTCAGCCTCGGCAAGGTGCATTTGATCGACGAGGATCTGTCCAATCCCGCACCTATAGTGCTACGGAGACTGAATCCCAAAAAGCAGCTAGGGAATATCGTGAAGAGCTAGCTAGCTTTTCGAGCTGCATTTTTGCCAACTCAGAAGTGATGTCTTATAAGGGAACATCGACTAAAGTCCATATCATCCCAAGTGAACCGCGACCACCGACCATATCTAGCTCATATGTAGGAGATGGGCGGGGATCTATGGGAAGATCGAGCATGCGGTCAAGCAGGCTGGCGCAATCTTTTACATCCGAATCAGCACATACACAATTCCAATCTTTCTCCACACCTCCTCGACAGCAAGATCGCAATAAGATCCTGGTCACTCGCCTATTTCCAGTAAACCTACCAAACGACGATCTAGATACGCCTAACCAGTCCTCTACTCCCCATGGCCGGTTTTCCGAGGACAGCGGGGGATTTCCGTTTCCATATTCCCCGGACGAATCCAAGCCAACCAAGAAAAAGTTGAAGCCTGTGCAGAAGAGGACGCCGATGTATGCTGTCGCTTTGGTACTTCAGCTTCCATCGTGTCCAAGCAATGTGGCATCAGCAACGGCACCAAGACCTGTGTTTCGAGGCCCTAGCTCTTATACTGAGCAGGATCCTTTCCCTTCCTCATTCGGATCTGCCCGTCGATCTGGTTGGACGATGGTCGGCTCTGGTTTCGGATCAGAGTCCTTTGAATCAACGTACAGTAACGACGTTGAAGATCGCATGGATGCGATAACCCAACACTGGGACATTATTATGAGGACCCTTACTCATCTCCAATCCGTTGTAGCTACTACGTTGATTCCGATGCTGAAGCAAGCGGATATGTCAGCCCCGGATCCGTATCCCAGTATATCGGCTCAGATCGCTCGAACTAATTCAATGAAGAGTCGAAGGGGCTCGGATCCT
The DNA here is from genome assembly GCA_023628415.1 of Hypoxylon sp. PDH2405. Classification (NCBI taxonomy): domain Eukaryota; kingdom Fungi; phylum Ascomycota; class Sordariomycetes; order Xylariales; family Hypoxylaceae; genus Hypoxylon; species Hypoxylon sp. PDH2405. The sequence continues at coordinate 255,168 of JAMAKT010000015.1, forward strand.
TCTCAGATGAAGCCTTCTAAAACGAATGCGAAATTAGTAGCGCTCCCGCCGAGCTGCTTAGCACAGGATCAGCGCATAAGTCAAGAGATCGAAGATGCCAAGATACGAATTGTATCCGGACTCCGAGCTACGAGAGTTGTCACTGGGCAGGGTCGTTGGGGACCATGGAGGGAAGAGGCAAGATGGGTCGCGAAGTGGGCTGGGGCTAAAGAGCAAGGATTCTTCTTTTTTAACTTACTGACGGCATTTCTCGCGACTCATACTGAATGGCTTCAAGCGTTGAGTCCGGTTTGGTATCGAAGACGAAGATATCAACAGCAGAAGGTGAAAAGCGAAGAAGATACATCTTTGCCTTCTCGTACGATAATAGTGGCAAAGGACAAGATGGCTGCCAGGAGGCTGATATTCTTACTCTCTGCTTTTTTACCTGCTAACCAGCAGTTGCCGACGGTCCGCGCACAACGTCCGGCAACGTCTGCATCTACCGCCGCCTTTGGTCATTCCCCTCCCTCGTACATAGTGCCTATTAACAAGGAAGAATCTCTTCGCCGGAAGATCAATCGCCGACAAGGACCTCGAGGTGCGTCTCACACTCGAAGTTTTAGCATCCAGTCACAAGCTACGACCAGGTCGGTCACCGGCATTCCGGCGCAGCTCGCACACCTTAGTATGGAGTCATCTATTTCAGGGCGACGGTCATCCGATTTGATCAAGCCTTCGAATCTTCTTATTGCTGGAAACGATTTCACCACACGGAAAAGCAGCGCAGCGACTGCAAATACTGTTGTTCCCGACTCGGCTATTCCACACTTCTCCATGCAGAGAAGTGCCGGAGGTCGCGCCCGACCCGGTAGCAGCAACAGTTTTGCCGCAGACGACCTAAAGCGGTCACTTAAGCGAGGTGATAGTATTGGCCATGCCAGCCACGGGAGTACAGACTCTCGACAAAGTTCGCGATGGGGTAGTGTTATTAGCACCCTCTGGAGCGCAAGACGGCGGGATTCAACTGCTACAACGTCACAAACTTTAGATATTCCTCTTAATCGGGACAGTCCACTCACGTCGCCTACTCAGACGACAGCTAGCGGAAGGGACAAGCTTTCAGAAATGGTCAGAGAAGCTCAACTTCACAATATACCTGCAGGCCCCCAGGCAGGTAGCGATCAAGCAGCATTGCAGCAGCCGGACACTCCCCGAAAATTGGAGGGCAAGCAGTCTGAGCCCCAGCCAAGAACCCCAGATCCTTTGGGCGCATACGAGTCCCCAGTGAAGACGTCTATCAACAATGATGACGGTGTAATCGACGTCGATGTTCAGTTTCCCGACTATCTCACTTCGTTTGAGACTGCCGTTAGTTCGCCCTCTAGTAGTGGTTACCTCTCGACTCCTGGGTTGGGTAGTGGACTTGATGGCTTCGAGCAGTTTTCGCGGCTGGCTATTGATGGAGATGTCCCTTTGAATGTTGCTGGGTGGCTTAAGAAGTACCACCCGGATTTCACGCTACAGGCGATCCCGCCACAGAAGAACCTCATAGACGAGGTGCGGGAGTCTCTGGCTGCGGAACCAACACCAGTAGTGCATCTGAATTCGATGCCAGAAGAATGGCCGACAGAGCATTGGGTTGACGTCAGTACCGCAATTATTGCCGATACAACAAACTTTACCATAAAACGGCTTCGATATCGCCGTTTGGTAAAGCCCAAGGTGCCGGTCGATCGAAACAACACCAGCTATCTAACGCCCTACGGCTCATATATGATGACACCGGCCCTATCACCTTATGAACAGCCGATCAAGGACAAGATTGAAGAAGAGGATCTTTTCAACTTCGACGAAGCTCTTATCGATGCTGTAGAGCGAGTTATTGCCCAAAGTAGTGATGTGAGCAAGGTCAGCTCTACTACGTCATCGCGATCCGTTAGTAAACGTAGAGGAAGAAGAGATAGCGAAGTCTCCGAGATGACGGAGCAGGAGGCACCAACGTGTCAGATCAACTTCCATGAGGTACCTCGTGCAGAGTGCAAGACGGTTGTCCTCACTGCGCTATCGGAAATCGTACAGGAAGTGGTGGATCAGCGAGAGAGAGAGACGCAAGAGACAAGCCCAACAATGCCCCACGAAGTCAACCGTGAAAAAGAAAGCCCGTTACGAGCGGCTGTTCGAACATGGCTCGAGCATGTTGAGCTCACAGACGGATAGTCCACCGACTTCACTGATTTCCAAACCGATGTCTTCGAAAGAACCTCGTCACTTTTCGTGTTTGAGGAGACATCCTAATGATAACGACAGTAATGACCTTTATTTCTATTTACTCCCCGTGTTCTATTTACTTCAAAGACAACGTAACAGACCACGGCGTCACGATGGAGAAAAACACAAATTTGTACCACCACCACAGTTTTCGTTTACAAGGAACGGAAAGATTAGAGCGTCGTGTTTTCCGTCAAGAGATACCCCAACCTGCATGCATGCGTCATATTTCACGGAGAGTTTCGTTTTGCAGTTGCATTTTTTATTTCCTCCTTTCCCCGTTGTCACATTTCAATTTTATTGGCGCAAAGGGGGAGTTTCATGGAAGATATTCCTACAGTAATTTGATGGATGGGCGTATTTGGGTCGGAGTCGTGGGAAAGACGAGGAAAGCGCTGTTTAACACGATGGAAAGGGATTTCTTGCAGCTCAACACTGGGTGTTTGGAAGCAGGACACGGGATGGATGGTACCTTCTAGGGTATAATGGCATGCTAGTTAGAATATGCTAAGCAATACAAGCCACAGCGTGTGCCAGATTTGACTTGCTTTTCTTCGATATACACCATTTTCCATCATCTAAGTAAACCGATTTGAAGGATGCACGTAATCAAGGGAAGGAATTCGTAACGACGTAAGAAATGTGGCTTAAATATTTAACGATTGCCAAATTCTCACCTGCAAAGCTTCGCAGTGACATGTAGTAACACGAATTCGGACGATCCAATAGTTGGAATTCAGATACCCTGTCCTGACCTCCTATCCTCTCTATTTTATCCATGGGTATATGCATAACCTCCCTTCGAGGCTAGCCCTTTAATTTTTCCCCCTTCCCTTCTCTTTTCCCTACCGTCATTTGCCTTCTTTTTTGGTCCCATGATACGAAGAGTTTTAGAGTTCGGAAAGGCCCAATCATGTTCGTCGTCACCACTCACCACTTACTAACGACGGCCTTCACACTCTCTAGCGGAACCTCTACCTCTACAAGCCTGGCCTTCTCCCCTTCGGCCGCTAAGCCTGGATGAGGATCCCGCCGCAGCGTCCACAGGCTGGCCACCCCCAGTGACTCAAGGTACTCCAGCGCCCGCGCGTAATTAGTGCCTACCTGCGCGATCCCATGGCTGTCATCCGACAACGTGAATCGCCCGCCGAGCCGCAACCACTCCTCCGCGATCTGGCGGCTGGGATACGGCTCCGCGAGCCCCTTCCGCAGCGCGCTGCTGTTGCACTCCAGCCACCCGCCGTACTCGGCCACAAAACGCAGGTTCCGCACGATGCGCTCCCACACGCCGGGCCATTCGGCCCGCACGTCGCGGCCGGGTTGCGAACTGAGCAGGCGCACGAGATCGAAGTGCCCCACCACGCGCGGCTTGAGGGCTTGCAGCATCTCCAGCTGCTGGTCGTAGTACCGCTGGTAAGCCAGCTCCTCGGTGCCGCCGGCGGAGGCGACAGCGCGGGAATAGTAGGATGCGTCGTAGTCGATGGGTACGCTGTTGATGTGGTGCAGGGACCCGATGAAGTAGTCTACGCAAGCGTGCGCGGAGAGAGAGGTGATGAGGGGCGCGTAGGCGGGGCGCAGCCACTCCCCCTCGAAGCCGATTAGGATGTGCATCTGAGAGGCGTATTTGGCTTGTAGGCGTTGGGCTTCGAGGAGGTAGGCCTCGTGACGCGGGAAGAGGGCTGCGAGGGAGCCTTCGGGGTCGTCGAGCTGGCGGTGTGTTAGTGGGTTTTACTTTTTTTAAATTTGAAGGTGAGTTTTGATGGTGAGTATTGAGAGGATCTACGTGAGATGGGAGCCTACTTCTTCGGGGTATAAGTCGTCGAGACTCGTCCGTGGCATGTGCTCAGTGAGTCCCATGGTCGTGTAGCCGAGGCTGATGGCGTGCTTGATAATGTCTTCTAGCTGGTCTTTGGCATGGCCTGGACAGAATTGTCCCGAGTGGGAATGTATTGTGAAGGCCATTTTGTCTCACTGCCTCTAGTGCAGACGGTCCTTTGAGACTTGAGCTGAGACTTTATGAGGTAGGTAGTCTGATATCGAGGCTTGGGTAAGTGTTATCCTAGTTATCTTAATCTAGTAGTACGTTGGGTGTGGATGGTTGATATCATGAAAGCCCAACACCTTAATGCCTCTGTTTGTTTTCTATCACTTTTTTTTTCTTTAGTCTTTAGGCTTAGTTAATTCAGGTTTATTATCTTAGACATCGACGACATGAATGTTAAAAATATCCAAGTGGATTCCACTTTTTCGATAAGAGTCAAAGCCTACTGCGCACAATACATGTACCTACCCGATCTCATCCCCAGATTCCCAGCTTCCCAGTGGGAAGGTAAGCTTGGGTACCTGGTCGGAAAACCCTGCAAGTTTCACCGCCTCGTCATTTTCGAGGATGATGGTTGCATCTACATCAATCTTGTTTCAAGCAATAAGGATCTATTGCGAATATCAAGGTCGTTTCTACTTGATTATTTTCATTTTAGACTAATAAAAGTGACGTTGTGATGAGAGAAATGTGAAATGTGGCAGTAATAACTTCCCTCCATGAACTTTTTACTGTTTTACATAACGCATTTCCCCACTTTATCAAAGTTAAAAAGCTCGGACCATGTGAAGTTGATGCCTTCACCCGTTAAGTGGGTAGGTACCTACCAAGGCAGCCTGGGAGCTTTGTTTGCTCAGTGCGGTGCTTTCCGCCCCGCCAAGCCCACCCGGGCTGATCCTGCCTGTTTATGACATCGCGTCGTGGAATTTTTCTGGAAACGCATCTCTTCAGCCTTGTCCCATTTTAGGTCGGAGCTTAGCTAACGGCAATTGCGAACAAGCTTTTGCTGCTTGCCGATGACTTCTTACTTCGCTTTCTTCCCGATTCAACTTCGACGCGTATAATTCAATCGGCCAATTCGCTATCCTTTTCACCTACAACACATCTTCCAATGTCTTGAGCTATTCCGGCTCAATTGACAATGTTGTTCTCCGAGAGCGACGCGCCTCTCCTCCGAGCCTGGATCATAAGGCGCCTTGCAAATACGTGAGTTTACTTCTTCAATCCCAAGACCTCTTAAACCAGTTTCACTGACCGTTGTTTGTCTGTCTTTCCCACATTTAGGTCTGACGCAGATGCTGATGTTCTCGCGGATTATGTCTTAGCGCTGTTGCGACACGATGGGGACGTTGAATCTATTCGCAAGATTTTCGAGGAAGAGATCCCTGATTTCCTCAGAGAGGGTATGCTTCACCCATTACTTTATCGAGTTGGCCGAATATTGTTGTGCCGCAGATGCTTACCGGCCTATAGATGCGACTGCATTTACCGACGACGTGTTCCAAGCTATCAAGTACCGTTCCTATCTCCCTGGAGCTCCTCCCGCGCCTCCCAGTGGTCGTCAAACTTTACCACCGCCTCCCGTCATCCCGACCAACGTTCCTCAGCTCCCTCAATATCAACCCCAGTTGCCTTACTCCGCAACTTCGACGATCCCGGCAGCACCTGGGTTTGGCCATGGTGGATCGCGGAAGCGCACATATAATGATCGAGACGATAACGACGTTGACATCATATTGAATGGTCAGGTCTCCTACTCTGGACCTCAGCCATTTAAGCAGCCCCGGAGAGGAGGTAGCTTCTCCCAACGTGGCGGAAGATTCGACGAACCATACACACCGAGAGACCAGCGTGGGTTTCCTAATGCTTACCCACCACCTTCTAACCCTGGTCGATTTGGACAACCGCCGATGCCACCTTTTCAACCCCCTCGTCATGATCAAGGCATGCCACCAGTGGATCCGAATAATCTAATTGATAGCATTCAGAGGCTACAACAGCTTGGCGTTCAGATTCCACAAATGCCCGACCTTCCTAAACCCGTCTATTCAGGAACCATACCGCCTCCTCGCCGAAGGAAGCGTTGCAGAGACTACGATACTAAGGGTTATTGTTCTAGAGGCAGTAATTGCAAGTTCGAACATGGCGCGGATTCCGTAATGGTACCTCCGCTTGGCCCTTCGCCGGCCGATGGTGAGTAGAGCATCCGAAGGTGGTAGATGTGCCGCTGATCGGCGTGCTAACTTCGAGCAGAATATGATCCACACAACGCAGTCTTCCCAATGCCACTCATGCCTAATCAGAATCAGCCGCAGTCATTCCAAGCTTTGAATCTACCTTCTTTCCCGATACCCCCCGCTGCTAATCGTCGCGAGCCTAACAAACCGAAACGGACAAAAGGGAGGCCGCCTTTTACTGTTAGTGGTCCTGTCAATGACAAGTCCAAGACTACAATCGTGGTACAGAATATTCCAAGCGAGCACTTAAGTGAAGAAAAGGTCCGCGAGTATTTTTCTCAATTTGGAAACATCTCAGAGATTACCATGCAGGGACCTGATCGACTAGCTATCGTTAAATTTGACACCTGGGATGCTGCTCATGCGGCTTGGAGTTCGCCAAAGGTGATTTTCGACAATCGCTTCGTCAAAGTTTTCTGGCATAAGGATGAGGCCGAGCCCGGATCAACATCATTGAATGGGAAGGCTGTGAATGGAATGAAGAATGGAGCTACTAACGGTAGCGCACCTGCTAGCGAGAGTATTGCGGAGCCATTCGATATGGATGAATTCTTGCGCAAGCAGGAGGAGGCACAAAAAGCCCACGACGAGAAGACAAAAAAGCGACAGGAATTGGAACGTCAGCGTCAAGAATTGGAGGAGCGCCAAAAAGAACTTCGGGCGCGGCAGCTTGAGGAGAGACGGAAGCTCCAGGAAAAGTTAGCCGAGAAGGGCGCAAAAGAGACATCTTCAGAGTCAGCAGATGGCACTTCCAAAAAATTTACTTCACAAACGGAAGCCCTGCGAGCTCAGTTAGCGGCCCTCGAAGAAGAGGCAAACGTCCTAGGAATCGATCCGGACGCCGTTCAGGATGACACCACATCATGGAGCAGCAGAGGTCGTGGCAGAGGAAGCCGAGGCTATCGTGGCCGTGGACGCTATACTCCTAGAGCCCTCAGAGGAGGTTATGGTTACCAAGGTAGAGGCGGAATAGAGGCTAGACACGCAGCGTATGCTGCGTATTCTTTAGACAACAGGCCGAAGATCATCGCACTGTCAGGCGTCGATTTCACAAACCCGGAGAAGGACGAGGCTCTCCGACAATACCTCTTCGTAAGTGAAGATATTTTCTAACGTCTGACTCTAGCTAACCTATCGCAGGGCATCGGCGAGTTTAAAGAGATTCATACTGATCCTACAACGACGCACATTACCTTCAAAGACCGCAAGACGGCAGAGCAATTTATGTTTGGTGTTTCGGCAAACAATGCGATTCCCGGGCTTGACGATAAGGTCGAAATCTCATGGGCTACGTCTGCCCCGCAGTCCGAGACGAAGGCAAATACCGATGGTGACGTACATATGACTGGTGGTACAGAGACTGAGCAAGCTGCCGGAGACAAGACTGGCGCTGAAGGCGGCAGCGCGAATGCAGGACTGGAGGATGGGGAGATTGACGACGCACATGCTCGCGATCAACATGATATGGATTACGAAGCTGGTGAAGATTGGGGCATGTCGTGAGCGGGTGCTTGCTCTAGCCAATAGTGTGCGGACCATGGATGTAAATTAATTTCAGGAGGTGGCCTATGTTAAGGCTTAGTCAGTCTGCTGGAGATATTCTGCTTCTTCGAAGGGACTTTATGGGAAGCCGTTGATGATCTACTGAACATAGTCTTTCAGTACGGGCAACCTATTCTCATGATTTAGTGTGCTTTGTAAACGTAAAGTCCAATCAGGGGCGCGTTGCTCAGTTTTTAAATGCCAACACAACCGTAGAGGTGTTAAGATCGTACCCTTCAAGCATTGAATTAATTTACTGTTTCCCTCTATTCTATCCTCTACTTATCTACCCTTTTGAAAACGTTATTGTGTATCTGATTAACTATATCTTATTTTCGAGTGCGGTGCGTACCCCTCTATGGTTTCAACGGGGCCTAAATATTTTTATGCTCGGACAGATTGATTCCTCTACATTCTATGCCATTCTCATGCATCATCTTCGGCCTGCAGTACATGTGCTAGACCAGCAGCGACGGAGCTTCCCATCATAGTCGCCACCGGCACGGCCTTCATGGACGTTGCGCAGTCGCCTGCCGCGTAGACTCCTGGCACATTTGTCGTATAGAACGGCGGCTGAGCGTCGACATGGCCCTGAGGTGCTAGCGTAACACCTAGATCGGCTGCGAAAGGGCCGCTGAGTTCGACTGCTGGGGCATGGGCCTATTTGAATTTGCGTTAGTTGGATCTTACCAAGAGGCCTTTGCTGGCGTGTTTGTGAATGAAGTGAGCTGGGGAAATAGGGGTATAAGCCGGCTTACCAAAAACATTTCACTATTCGTACTCCCATCTTCCAACGTGACAATAACGCCGGCATCGCCTTCAACATGCGGGTCTTTTGATAGACTCACAACACGGCGGTTCTCGATATGGAATTTGCCGGGGCTCTTAAGCGCCTCGCGGATCCTTGTTCCTAACTCTTCGTTTCCGTCTGTGTACACGATAACACGGCCAGCGAGCCGTGCAGCCATGCGCGCTATAACAGGTGCCATCAGTGGCGCAGACCGGCCACCAGCGCCTCCTAACATAGGGCCCATTGCCAGAACACCAGCTGAAGCGGCACCCCGCTCTTCGAAACCGTGGCAAAATAGGCAGTGGAAGCTACGTTTTCCTTGTCAATTCCAAGATAACGGAGAAAATTAGGGACTCGGGGTATAAGGAAACATGAAAGCGTACATTCCATATCCCCACAGATCCGCATAACCCCGTGGCGTCTCGGGCATAACATCTTTTACACCCATAGCCAACACAACCTTGCGCCCAACATACTTCTTCCCCTCCACATCCTCCGCCTCAAACCTGCTCCTGCCCTTCTCATCATCGTCCAGCTTCTTCACGCTCGCAATCTCCACATCGCGAAACTGGATGGTGTCCGAGTACCGTGATAATATGTCAGAGCGTGCCTTGGCCCGGAACGAGGCCGGGTCCGCGTGGTCCCATCCCGCGACGTTGTGCATGTGCTTCGCGCGCCCGTTGCGGTACACGTTGTGCGAGAAGACGATGGCGGTGTGGAGTTGCCGTGCTAGGGCGCCGGCTGTGGCGAGGCCTGCTGGACCGGCGCCGAGGATGAGGACGTCTACTATTGGAGTAGTGGCCATGGTACTATTTTTAATTGAGTGCCTGAGGTATGTACCAAATTAAATAGTTTTCCTGTTGGCTCGGATTAGATAATTGTAGATAAGTTCAAGGTACTAACAATAATAAGTTGGTGAAGTAGGAGGATTGGTATGAGACATGTCTTTAGAGGGCCAGTAGGGGCTTTATACTAGTGACCAGGAAGATCCTAACAGGTATTTACTATAAGGGCTATGCAGGCCGGTGCTGGTGTTCCTAGAACTTGTTGCCGAGCCCAGGATCCGCCCATAAGACCTTTCGGAGACTTACATCGGGGACTTTTTTTGATGCATCATGAGCGTTAAGCAGACGAGACGTATATTACATTAAAAATAGCCCTATATCTAAGCTGATCCCTTTATAAATACTTCGAACTCTAGAATATATAGGAATAAACCAAACATTTAGGTCTCTTGTGTCCTAGAATTCAGGGACGCATGCCTGCCCGGACTCGACTCCCGTGTGGGTCTCCGAAAAAGTTCCCGTCGCTAAGCTGTCAAGTCTCCGGCAGTTGGGTCCACCTACCAAGTTGCGCTCCGTGGTGGACTCGGAGGGACGCATGAAAACATTGCGACTTCAAATCATTCCGGTTTCCATGGAGTTGATTGGTGATTGAAACTCTTTCTCCCCTATTTTTAGTTTTGTTTTCTTATAAGATACCTACCTACTTGACCCACCCACCTCATGAATCTATTCGAATCGCGGCCTCCCATCTTCTACTCCTGAAAATGCCAGATCCTCTTCATGACGCCACCACCCATTATCGTATCTCCACAAGCTCAGCCCTAGCGCTGTGCCTGGGCATCCTCCCGGCTCCAATTCACGATGCACCTCGTCAAGACACCGCGCTACTTTCTTCGGGCCCTCCTCTTTATTCGTCAATGTATAATGCCCACGAAATGCACCCCTATCCTGTCGACTAAGCACATCGTGCCATTTCCCCTGTAGATCCTTTACTAACCCTTCCACTGTCTCAAGGCCCGTAACTGAAACCGCCACGCCGCCTCGTCACATCCGGATCGGTGGTCCCACAGTTCTGATTCCAAATGGCGTTATACGGGTTGCCGCTTCTGCTACTTCCGCCCGGATAGAGGGGAGTAAGGAGCCTGGTAGTGCGCGGAATAGTGAGATATGCGCGGCAACCAGGAGCAGCATAGGCGGAAAGTATCGCTCACGTAGCGCGCACACTGTTCGGTGATGTGCGGCGTCTGTTTGTAAGGAAATGATGCAGTATGTCTCTTCGTCTTCGGAGACGTTGGTCTTTGGTCTGTGGTTCTCTCGTCGTCGGGACATAGATGACGTTTTGGGCTTCTCTGTGGGCGTGGGGATCTCTGAGGCTAAGTGTCCTAGTGAGACGGGCGATCCGCTCGGTGCGCTCATTCCTATAGCTCGCCGAAGACGATTGCACATGGAAATTAATGGATTTATCTTGGGAGTAAAGGCATTCAGGATTTTTATTACTGTCTGTTCGACGAAAACTAGCTAATGTGTTTAAGGCACCTGGATTATCATGACGTCAACGAACGACTTAATCGACAGTCTAAGCAGAGAAGGAAATGCTTGTTCCATTTTATGATGGCCATTTGTTGATATTAATATTTAATTTAATATGGCCCGTGATACAGCCGATGCTCACTTGCAGAAGTGGTTCGACAAAATGTGCATATATGATTAAACCTCCCTTGAATGATATGAATTCACCAGACATGTCAACAGGCATAAGGAGAAACCACAGTAAGCGTAAAAAGTGGTTTATACAAATGGTTAGATAGTATGAACAGAAAGTCTAATGATCATCTGTGACCTCTAGTCCCAGACGGCCCCCCAAACCCCTTATACCACCAATCCTTATCCTCCCACTTCTGACCCCCTCCCCGATATAAGTTTATATACAAGAATGTGAACCCATTCCCTTAATGCAGCGCTTTATAAGCAACTTGACAATTTGGTAGACACCAGCCTTCCAAAATCTATCGCAACACGGCGAGAATCGCCTGGGCAAAGCTGTTGCAGTTGTTGTTATCGATGTTGTAGACCTTGTGGTCCTCCTCGTCGACATAGGACTTGGCCATAGCCTTGGCCTTGTCTTCTCCCTTCTTGGTGGTAGTGCCGACATATTCGATCTTCTGGTTGGATTCCGCGCCCCTGTCAGACCAGACGGGCGCGTGCTGCGCCGTCTTGCCGTCCTTGCCCTTGGTCATGTGGAGGTAGAAGCCCTTGAAGTCCTTGGTGGTGATACTCTTAGGCTTGCCCTTCTTACCACCGGGCTTGGTCCTGGTGGTCTCGGTTACCTGTCCGACTAGCACTCCGATGTGGTCGAAGCCAAGCTTCTGCTGCAGTTGCTGCAGCTCGGTCAAGGTCTCCGCATCTCCGTCCCTGACCTTGTCCGGTAGGGCGTTCTTGATGGTGAAGTAGTAGTACTTGTCTTTCTGCAAGCCGGGGTGCGCCGCCGCAACCGCTTTGTAGTTGTTCGTCAGGACCTCTTCGTCGTTTCGCGCAAGGAGGTCAGTTTCCTCGTCACGGCCGCTGGCGATGGGGCTCGCAATGGCGAGGGTAGCCAAGAAGGCGTTGAGGAAGTAGGTGAACTTCATTGTGAGCTTTTGAGTTGAATAGAGAAATATCTAGTTAAGTTGGAAAGGTTTTGAAGTGAATGAGAGTCTATTGAAGCAGGAAATGAAAGTGTTGATGCTGATAGAATGATTTGAGCTGAAGAAGACGGATGAAGTTGGTCAATATATACTTGATTTCATCTCTATTAGCCCTACTTTCGCCGAAATGAAGTTGAACTTCATCTCTACCCCTGATTCATGCCTCGGTTGATCGTCGTTGTACCTCCTCATTGTATCACGATCGTAAATTCAAAGACTATTGCCTTATTCCCCCTTTAGTTCAACTTTGATATTCCCTGCGGCGTATCAAGACTCCATATCGGCAAATAAATTTCGGAAGGCCAATCATTGGCCACGGTCTTAGTCAAAGATCCATGTGCGTGCTATTTCTGGGTATGAGGATATCAGGGAGTGCAAATGAGTTGACTATAGGCGTGACAGACAGAGCAGAATCTAGCATCATCCAGAGCCGCACGATTCCTAAACTAGTAACTCAGAACTTCGAGCGCTTATGGGCAATTCAAAACAGGAAACTGTTTTTCTATACGATATCTTTAGATGAATAAGCGATAAGCGAGTAAGACATGATGCCCTACTAGAAAGGAAATAAATCGTTTCGTGCTTTAAATTTTGTGGCTTGCTCTAATGCATGTCAGCAATAACGGAGGTGGCTTGGAATGGGTGTGGAGATGTATTTGACGAGAGGATGCCGGTGGTTGACAGCTGACTGGTATATGCGCTCCAGAATAGGAGGCACCAGGCCAATCGCGAGACTTCCCGACAGAATAGTGACACCAAGTTCTACGTCGCACAGCATAAATCCCCCTTAAGGTGCTTAGGATGTCTCAGTAGGTAATTGTTTATGTTTCTTTTAGATAGCTCCGAGTATGTTGAAAGCAAGATGGTACTTTTTGAAAGTGCCCCTTACGAGATGGAATTCTGGGGACAATCAGCATATAGATGTTTTGCATATTGCCTTAAAAGGATTGATGAGTTCTGGATATGTTAAGGATTAGCCATACTCTTTACCTTTTCTTAATCATATAATACCGAGATCGACGTCACACGTAAGAATTCACCTTGCTGTAATAACGGTGGGGTTGTTACCCGTCAGCAGTAAGGATTTTATTCAACGACGATCAATATAAAGTGCCAAGACTCGCGCCGCCCGCAGAACTGGGCGCTGTAGAAGTTCGGATGATTAAAATAGACATCTGGGGATTTACCTATTCGGAATTTACTGGCGATGAGGCGCATCTCTGTTCTAAATTTGTCTCCTGATTGCAATTTAAGAACAAAGCCGAAATTACTCACTTCAAATAAATGATTGTCTTATGTCGAATAGGCAAAAATCATTTACATTGCGTGAAGGTTTATCTACTCGAATAAAAGATTCCATCTTCTACTGAATAACTAACAAACTTGATTTTCTATCACATCTCATTCAAAGCACACAATGGGAGACGAAGACTGGGCTCAAGAAAAGATTAATGCATGGCTTGCCCAGGGCGCCTTGGCGCCAGAGAATATCATTTCACGCCTAGATAAGAATGTCGAGGACGCCATCCAGCGAGACGAAAGAGAACCTCTTCAAGCCGCATTTGCGTCAGCGAGCACTCCGGCACCCTCGGGCAATGGCCGAGTCCTGACCGAGTCGGCCTTTGTCTCTCTCCTGCACGCCAAGGCCGCCCTACCCCGCTGCCCAGAAGGGGTTGCCGCCGGGCACATCATCTATGAGACACTAGGGTATCTCAGCACACTGCCTTTCCCGCGCAGGAATTCCCAGTCGCAGTCTCAAGGAGATGGGCTCTCCTTAGCCCAAATCAAGCGTGCTCTAGCCTGGGCACTGCCGGACCGCTGGAGGTATATTGTAGAGCAGAGCAACTTCTCTCGCATGCGCACGGAACATGACAGACGACGGCTTCTTTTCCAAAGCCTAGCCACCGGCACCACTCCCTCTTTGGCGCAGGATGAGGTCCGGAGCCTTGCTCGGTCCCTCGCGCGCCGACACGCTTTCGACGTACCGGAAATGTTTATTGACTTTGGCGTCGTTAACAATGATGAGGATGGTGACGAGATCTACCACGACCTACTAGACGTTTTATACTCAACGCAGGAGATTAAAGACATATCACTGACGCCTGTACATCGGGACTCGTTCCGGAGAATCGCGAAGCAGATCAAGACGGAAGAGCAAATCCCGGATCTACACACCCTCGCGATCCCGACGCAAAGATTCAACGACCTTGTGAAGGTGCTCCTGGCATTGCAAACAGAGCCTGTCAACGAGGGCGATGTTGTTAAACCCTCGGAGTTCGAGGATGCGGCGCAAGCTGTCTGTGCTGCATTTACACAAGAAGGCGGCGCCATAACGTGGCCTTCATTCTCGCACGCGCTTGAAAATTCCGCGCCTTATCTCTTAGACCCCTTATACCGCCTTCTTTCACTCGCCTTACTAGGCAAAAGCAGCCCAATGGATATCCTCGACGCTCCCGAGGCCCCTTCGGATGTCCCAGAGGAGTCGATACTCACACTCCCGCGCGCAAGCCAGATCGTCTCAATCTTCGCCGAGACTTTCTACACTGGGGCCTTACAGCGCACAGCGCATTATACCTCCGCGCACTTCACTGCATCCTCAACTTTCTTACAAGCAATCCAAAACGTCCCCGACGAAGCAATAGTGCTATTCTCCGGTCGAATCACCGCGGGAGCATCTTCGCAGAATAGGGAGCTGTGCATCTTTGGGCTCTTCAGCCCCGCGCCTAAGAAAGATGGCTCCCGCATCCAAGCCACGACAGAGATCGACCCAGATAACGTGGGACAACAATCGTGTGCGCTGTTCCAACTCGCGCCCGTGCAGGACGTGTTTCGTGGAGTCGTGGGCGCGGCTGGATGGAGCCTTGTTGCTGATGCTGAGGGTGGTGAAAGCGTGGTGTTTGGACAGACTGGCGCCGCTGAAAGCACTGGGGACCAAAAAGGAGGCGTGACGCTGACCTTACGGGACGGGCTACGGCGTGCGGAGATTCGGCACTGGGGTAAAGGAGTGGAGGTAGATACTGATGGGAGCAGAGCAGAAGGGATAGTGTATAAGGCGAACCCACGTCGTGGAGATTGGGCGGTGGAATTTGCCGTGGAGGACATTGAGATATGGAGCGAGCCGAAGGAGTAGCTAGTGGAATACCATGAAGGATAGATGGATCGGAGTTGGTTGAGTTAGATCCATCTAGAGAAAGGCAGGCGCACATGAGCTAGGTAATAAGGATTCGATGACTACCTAGAAAAGGAAGAGGCGGGTATTGGAACAGGTGATACAAGAAATGCTCTGGTTGGTCAGATATCCTCGTCCATAACCCTATGTGTGTGACGCATCAGAGTAAATGTGTAACTTAGATTTATTCACTCTATATGCTTTTGTATAGTCCTTGCGTCAGATAGACTATATTTCCATGATGCTGCACCTTCATACAACCAGCACCCATTATCCATGTTTATCCCAAATTTTCACCAGCTAAATGCCTCGTCCACCAACTTCACAGTCCTGCCCTTCCTTCCGAGTTCGCATACGATCGCCCGTACCTCATCCGCCATTTCGACCGGTCCACATACGACGACCGCGGTCTCGCTGCCCTCGAGAACCTCACGTTCCAGGATTTCGCGTAGATTTAACCGTCTTCCCACTGAGATCTCAGCGATAATATTGGGATCTAGGACGCTTGGGCCTAAAACGGCCTTAACGGCGTCTACCAGCTGTGGGCTTCGCGCTCCCCAGAATAGACGCATGCAGCCATTACTACGGGTTCGGAGCACTGGTACCACGGCCGTAATTCCCACGCCTCCGGCTATGACGACGCAGTGTGGGACAGTACGTAGTTCATCGAGCGATGACGGAGCATACGAGGACTCGACTAACACGGGCAGTCTCTTTTTATTGTGGAGTGTCGCTGTGAGGCCGTTCCCACGGGTCGTGATAAAGAACGTTAGGCCTGGCTTGAATGACGAGCTTCTGGACGGTGGAGTGATATAACCGCCCGAGTCCGAGGCTGAGGAACGAGCAGGTGCCTTTTCCATATCACTGAAAGGTAGGCCGATGTTCTCTCCCGTCGTAGTAGTGCTTGGACTAGATGCCTTCAGTGGTTCTTGAGCCATTAACGTTCCCATAACAGAAAAGGGGTGATTTTCCCACACGCGCCAGCTCAAGGTTGGGAAATAGAGGTATGCATGGCCCTGTGCTGTAACACCCGGAATGTCGACGCGGATATTGTTCTCATCGATTACCGTGATCTCAGCCGTCTTAAGTCCATTCCTTGCTAGTCGAATGAAGCGCATCGTTCTGTCAAAACCCCAAATAGCGAAGGCGATGTATATCCATGTCTCGTATCCCCACTGATGCTTGAAACGGTGGAAAACGTGGAAGTAAACCCCCATCAAGGCCGTAAATGCGAGGATGAAATGGGAGCCTAGGAAGAGATTGTACATTTTCTGGCGTATGGGGAGGATGCTAGCCGGCAGCAATAGACAGAATGACAGCGTCGCCACTATCCCGCACACCCAGAATGTTTCCTTGCTCATCATGGCGTAGTCGCCTGCGACGATGTATATGTGCAGGTACATTGCCGAATGTATGCAGGCTTCGAGCGTGCAGAGAATTGCAATCCAGCGATGGAGGAGGACAAATGTCGAGTACGACCAATCTGTAATGGACAAGAGGAAATTGTTCCGACCCGCATAAAGAACTAGGAGCGGAAGGTTGGCGAGACTTAGAACGCCCGCACGGTTAGCGATGTAAACCAGTAACTGGTCGCGCTTCGTTCCATAGAATGCGTTGGGCAGTACTGGCTTATAGCCGGCACAGGATAGCACAACATTGATGGCAATGAAATATGCTATGAGCATCGCTTGACCTCGCGTAGGCATAATGGCGAGGTTGAGAACTGGATTCCGATGTCTCCGGCCAAATAGGGGTGGATCGATAAAGTGGGCGTTGAACCAACTGGCCATAACCTTGGGGAAAGGCACAAAGCGTAACAGAGAACATGCTATAGGTATGACAGCGCCTGTGATTAGGAGGACTAGGCTATACCGTTAATTAGCAAGAGGAAAAAGAATTATTGAAGAAAAGTGTCCACAAACCCGAACTGGCTCTGCCTGGTTTCCATCTGCTCGAAATAGAAGTGAGCATTATAGACGCTCAAGTACGTCTCCTCACTAACTAAAGCAGTGTTGTTCATCAACGTCATATAGCTAGCGGTCGTATTTGGCGGCGGGTCCGCATGAAGCAAAGCGACGGTATACGGCTCCTTTGGGACGGGCTGATCCGGAGAACGGCCAATGAGGAAAGTGTCCCAGTAACGTTCAATATCAGAAGTTGAAACGCCGGGGCAGTGGGTGCTAATACAGTAGCTGACGCTGCGGAGGAAATTGTCGTCGGTGGCATAGCAATCAGGTAAAGTGGTGAATGCTGGCCTATTCGTATCGCCCATATGGTGGTGGTGTCCGCCCCCATCTCCTGGGATAGAACAGCTGAGTTGGTACTCACTTAGAGCATCGTGGCATGCGTACGCGCAGGTCGGGTCGTACATGGAGATACCATAGCCGATTAGACCGTACCCCTGATAGCCAGCCATCTCCATGGCTGCCGCCGGTAGCGCGGAGAGGAGTATACTTACGCCGGTTCTCATCTTGTTAGTGAATCCGAATGATAAGAACGAATCTTGGCGTAGAGATCTTGGGTTTAAAGATCTCATGGCGTGAGACAAAATTTTAAATACCTACTCATCCGGCCTCGAACAGTGGGAAACCTCCACTTGCTGCCCTAAGCTCAACGTATCATGTTTCGCCGTGCACGGTGAGTAACGTATTAGCCTGAACGATGTACAAACAATGCTCTGACTACTGTGCGGTACCTACCTCTTTAGTCATGAGGGTCGCACATGTGGCTACTTACTGCAAGCCGGCTCTGGACTCGGTGGAGAGTGTTCCCATACTCGAAGCTTGTCTTATCTGATGGCCCGATTTTGTCCAACATCCGGGGAAAAAGACGGCAGATCTGTCGGTGGGGGCGTTTCCAAATTAAAACCTACGCCTTAGGTATGTACGCACTTACGCTTCGAAGGGCCACGGATCTGGTACTAGACATGTTAACGAGTGTAAGATGTTTGTGAACACATACTAGCCTGGCTCTGGACGTGATGAATGGACGAAATGGGGTCGCCTTACAGTATGTTACATGAGAGCCACTTTTGATGGAGCAAACTCGCGCGTTTGTACTCGGTGAATCTAGGAATATAGCACAAATGGTCGGATGGAAGGTCGTCTTTCCAACTCAGAGGCCATCAGGCGGCCTGTTCATGGTTTGAATCGCCAGTGGTAGTAATCTGAGCAGAAGATATTTTGAACGGGTCTCAACCGAGGTGGGGGGAAAGACGGCGGAGGACAACATCCTAGGCCTAGTGACGCTCCAGAAAATGACACTGTCTGGGATAGTTGATAGTTGAGATCGACCTTCCTAGTTCAGGGACACAGACACTAGGTACGTAGTCTTCGACAACGATGAGTGATATCTTATTATCGAAGCCCGACATCCCCTCAGTGCTTCGCAACCAATCATCTGTCATGGGTATTGTGTCGCGACAGCGTTCATCCTGATTTTTTTTGGGTATCCTGATAGTGTTACTCTCGGAGAGCCCGGGACCTAATAGCTTCCATCCCATTATTGGCCATAATGTTGTGATTGTAGTTCTCAATCTCCCGTCAGGAGTTGCCGGCCGTAGTCTAACTCGCTACTATGGACACGTACTTACGACAGAATAAATTAGTTAAGAATAAGTCTATAGAGTAAAGTAAACGAAGAATTGGAGTAAGGGCAGGGTTTATGCCGGGCTCAACATGAATTAGTTCATAAATGGTTACAATATTTCTGGGATGGTAATTAGGTCAGTGTAGTAGGTCGCATGCATATAAGAAAAGGGGAGAGAAAGGAAGAAGGAAAGGGAAAGGAGAGAAGGTAGAAGAGGTTGGCTTGAGCATTTATTTGCAGTAATCTGCCGTTAGTGACCAGGCAATATTGAAGGAGAAAAGGGGGGAAGAGACTCAGCTTGACGTAGCACCTATTTTGAGCAAGTTACGTATTACTCGGTAATAGTTTATCGAAGTGGTACGAGTCGGCCGTTTATCGCCATCATATTTAAGGTCCGCGTAGGTAGTGAAGCAATATAAGCTTAATTTGCTTCCCGAGACTGCCACACTGTAATCAGGATAATTAAGCAAAAGAGACAATGAATCGTAACAGGTACGTACTATACCATTCAGAACGGACCCGGATATCGGTATTTTTCTCCTACTACATACATCCATGTGAGCGGAGATGAAAAATTTGCGCAATTTTGCTCGATATCGGCATGGCCTATGCCTTAGTGGGTGAGACCTTGACCCGGGACTGCGGTAGTATAGCAAACTTACGTTAAAGGTTTACCATGACTGTGGTAGAGATAACGTCTCGATCACCCTGCCAATGTTTAGAGGCTCCTGGATATATTAGCGTCAATCGTGAATAGCTCAACATTGTTCGTCTTGTCGATGGTGAATGTTGTAGCCATGGATATGAAAATGTCACACACATCGAATGGTATGGGCATGGGAGAAATGAACGATGCTTAGATGGTAATGTCCTTTCTTCCCGTCTTCCATAAAATCGTTATTTCTTTTAGGACGTGGACGCCTACAAGCTAGACATATTGACTCGGTACCTGCGTCTTCCTCGTGGTCTTTGCTATCATTATTCGTGTAATGCTGGCGTTGAAGCCAAGTCTCGAGAAGACTGTAGGAATACAGTGATTAGGCCTAAGGGATAGCTGATATTAGGATAGCTGATATTAGAAGGCTAGAAAGATAAGATAATATGTGGTAGTGCTGTATGAAGACGTTGAGCTGCGTGGTGATTCAACACAAGTTTGAATAGAGCCTTTTTCGACTGTATGCTCCGATATAATATTATTAAGGGATCAGCTGAACTTAAAACTACTCACTATCCCCATCGTACTTACACTTTCTCAATCTGCCGAGGAGTATATGAAGATGGGTATATTAAGGTACCTAGGTATATATCATATTTCTATGCGCCAACTCTAACGGTGCGATGTACGATCTGGTAAGCTACATTAAATCCATTTCACACCCGTACCTGTTATTTGTGTGTACTTGGTTGATGAGTGTCTTGTCACCCTTGTCATCAGCTGGTTGATTCCTCGTTGCCTTTGCTAACATACCTAATCCGATAATCCCGCTTCGTGTTCTTTCAGGTAGGTTGGAGCAAAAACACCGGTGAAGCTTGCGCACACGGCCCCCGTAGGTCTCACATCGGATAAGCCGCCCGATTATGTTAATTTCTACCTACAGTCTGCCGGTGCATCTTCTCCGCCGCGGTATATCCGGATGGCCGTTTGACGGACTAACAAGACGCTCTTCTACGTTGTCAACACGCTCCGATATCTACATCAGAACAGGGGGCCGACCGCTACAGCGAAGACTTACAGTCTGCGTTCCCGGGCTGTTTGGTGTCTATAGTGTCCGCCTAACCAGACTTGACTATTACCTTTTCTATGAGACCCATATCGTCCGAGGCTCCGGTAGCAGGTATCATTTCTCCAGGCCCTTTACAAGTTACGTCAATTTCGTTCTCATAGCAGGAGAGTTTCTCACTACATGGACCATATAGGTATTTAATACATGATTCTTGAAGGCTTCATGATTTCGCAGGATTAGTAAATTAGGTATCTTTGGCTTATATGAGTCACTGATATCAACGCCTACTTCCGCAGTATCTTGTGTTTCACTTCGTAATATAACGTCTTGCCATCCTTGGGGTTGCTTTAAAGTATCGGCAACATCATTCTCAACTTGATTCGTGCCCTGCTCCATGTCCCTATTTGTGTATAATGTAATAACAACACTTTGAATCAACGGCTCATAAATGGACTTCCCCGTGAGAAAAGGGGTAAAAAGGGTGTCGCTACCCTTGCTTACTAAGAAGTGTCGAAAAAGATTGCAAATAGTACCTACATGTAACTATTTGACCTGTCATAACTTTATTCATTGCTCCATGTGTATAATACAGATTATTATTGACGCATTTAATTATCCAAAAGTACAAATCTTACATGTACCTAATAATATGTCAGACAATCAAGTTGAGTGATCAGCGCAGCGCAATTCAGCAACTTTGGAAACTTGAGTATTTTAATACCTATGTTTTTTTTGCAATTGTTGAATTGCTAGAACTTTGATCTGGTTGTTTACTGTTATTATTTACTCTTTTAACGTCAACTAAGTATGTAGCTATAGTTGCGCAATGAATACCTGTGATGTGCTTTGCCTGCCTCTTGTGTCAACCTGTGTTTGTAAGGCTTCTCGGATTTTGAGCTTGATGATATATACCAGGGTACTTCTATGGTAAGCAGCCGTTATACAACGTCGTAACCTGACGTGGCTTGACGCCGTGTAACTCAAGGAGATACTCAAGTTGACATCATAACAGGCAGGCTGCCACCAACTGCTTGGAGGTTGCTTGGAGATCAATGCACGATCCCTCCTCTTTGTTACCATTACACCATTACAACGTTATAGTGTTACAATGATCAAATCGGTACCTATTACTTATGACCCAAGACCAATGGATGAGTCCACTCTACTGTACACTTACCGCGTACCTACGGTAGGTAGGGACATACATCTTCAGCAGCGTGACAGGAAAACGGATCCCGGTCTAGATCTCTGTGCTACACCGGTAACCAATAGATAAGCCCGGAAATCAAAGCGATTGGACATATCGACTATGTGGGGCTCACATGCTCCATACCCTTCCGCTAGCGCACTCAACTGCAGGTGTCTTTCCTTTTTTTCTAGTTGCCGCTTCTTCACCTCTACCTCAATGTCGTTTGCATTATTTCACGTAAGCCGCCGTTTGGGTCCCTGACGATCTTCGACTCATTCTCAAGGTTGGCTCTGACCGGTGAAAGCTTCCTGTCTTAAAAATCGCCTCTTCTGCCCAGGTCATTGAGTTTTCTGTTCGATTCCCTATCATAGTCTGTTTCTAATCTGCCCCGCCGCTCTTGTGAACTTGCTATTTTTTCTAGTGATCAAGATATCCAGATCGAAGGTATAGTAGCGTCAGGCTGGATCTTCGAAATCTTCCTAGTTAACATCTGTGGTCTGTAGACAGCAAAAAGATGTCCTCCAACGCTGACAATAGTAGCAAGGAGAGTGTTGGTAAGCAAAGTCCTCTCCATGATATTGCATGAATTGCATTGGTCTAATAGACTATATCTGCAGACCCCGGCGTCGTGGTCACTCCCAAGGTATCGGATCCATGGACAGTGGAGAAGGTGCTAGCGACAATCCACCCTGAAGCCCCTGCCGAGACATCGAGTTCGCCCATTCCCTTCTTCCACGTCCTCGAACGATTAAAGACGGGCAAACGAGAGGGATGGCGGCGGTTCGGTATCAAAAGGTAAAGCATTTGTTTTGGAGTTGAATATACGCAAAATACTCACAATCAAGGCAGAGGCGAATCCATTGCCGACCATATGTACCGCATGTCTTTGATGACCCTTCTATGCCCCCCGACGCTTGCGCCTAAACTCGATCTCAATAAATGCATGAAGATGTGCCTCATTCACGACATGGCTGAGTCTATCGTCGGAGATATAACGCCTGTCGACGGCGTTTCGAAACCAGAGAAGAGCCGCCGCGAAGCTGAGACAATGGATTATATTTCCAAGAACTTACTTGGCAAGGTGTATGGAGGTCTCGCTGGAAAGGAGATCCGCGAGATTTGGCAGGAGTATGAAGACTCGAAGACTCTCGACAGCCTGTTCGTTCACGACATAGACAAGATGGAACTCTTACTGCAGATGGTGGAGTACGAGAAGCGGGTTGATAAGCGCCTTGACCTCGGTGAGTTCGCATACGTAGCGACCAAGGTGGTCTTGCCGGAAACACAAGAATGGGCGAAGGAGATTCTCAAGGAGCGCGATGAATTCTGGGGTCCGAAGCCGCATGTTCACGGTGAAGCCGGGGTGAATGGCGGTGTGAGAGAGGCCACGAGCAAGGACCAAGATGCCTACTATTCCAAGTAGGGACTCGAAAGGAGGACCTGAAAAAGCGGTATTACGAAGCCTGTTGTGACCCCGTGTCAATTATGAAGATCGCGTTTGCTATTTTGCCTCGTGTCGAACATAGATAATATCACCGCATTGAACTGGTAGAATGGGACGCGAGTCTAGGTGGAATACATACCTGGTAGAAACAAAAGAATTCATACAGTAATTAATGACGAAACATTACCTATCGATGCATTGCTATTAGTAATTCTACTTAACTTTATCAACGCCCGAAGGATAATAAAATAACCCATTGTTCTTGAAGACCGGTAATAGATGTATGCATATAAATGGTGGAGGTAGGCTTTGTCTTTGTTGATCCATGCCCCGCAACACCCCACTTAGTCCAGCTGTAGCGAAAGCCAGGACCCTGGTCCACTAGAAGTTAATCGGTAGCAAGCGCCCTGCAATCCCCACTATTCTGTTGATTACTTCTTTTCTCTCAGGTAATTCTGACCCGGCAACCGGCTCATCTCAACAATCGCACGAGCTCAGAATCAAAGTTCGTCTATTCATCACCAACATTCGGGGTCTTGGATGTCTAAGACCAACCATCTAGATTCAATAACTACCGTTACCATTTCCAATCCTGCGCATCGACAAATGCTGTTAGTTTAGAATAAGTCTTCTATCTTTTTAGAAGCTGTTGCGTTGCCACGTCCCTACTGGGGACCTTTCGTCATACGAGCCAGCAAATTCATGCTGAGAAAGCAGTCGTCATAGCATCTCGGTCGCGGAATCGGGGTAGAGAGAGAGAAACGATACTGCCAACAAAACGACGAAAAACGGTCTAACCTAGGCTATATCCTGCCCCGTTCCAAATTGCTACCTCAATCATATCTTGTCGCAGACCTAGCTTTATCAAGCTACCTAGGCAGACGCGGGCCAAGTTGGAAGTGAGACAGGCTGACAGCTAGAGAAGCTAGAGAGCTATCCGATTGGCAATTAGATCCCTTGCCGGCGGCGTCACACAAGACATTAGCAGGGTGCAAGGTGTACCCGCGACCACGCGAACTCATAAAAAAGGCTTGTGATCACGAGCTCCAAATCTCATCCCACCCTCCTTTGCATTTGATTTTCCTTTTTCTCCTTCATATCCTCCAAGGAGACCTACAGCTACAACGGCAACCCACCGTGTCACGTCAAAGGGCGTAGACCGCGACACGGCAAATAGCAGGGACAAAGGGTCCAAACAACTCTCATTTATCCGGACCTCTGCTTTGTATCGCAGGATCGCACATTGTTGACTATCATAGTGTGATAACAAACGCATTGTCATACCGTCTAATCCGACCTCCAAGCGCCTGTCAGCCTCCAAAGAACTCCGACTCTACAAAGTTACGCGCATCTTTCTCTAATTATCATTGAGTCTCAAACTCATTCAATACTCTCCGGCTACGATTTCGGCCATATATTAACCTTACATCCCTGTCACATCTCGCACACCCCAATACAATGTCATTCGGACCACAGGTTGTTATGCCTAGTGCGTTCCATTTCGAAGCTCCCAACGGTAGCACTTTGTCCGGCGTCCATCCGGGCATGTTCCGACCTCCTATATCTCCCTCCGCTTCCAGCTCCACCTACTTAGGGAAATCTACGGGAAGCTTGTACTCTGATCCGTCGACACCCGCTCAAAACGTGAAGAGAAAACGACGGGGCTACGGAGAATCCACAACAACGAATAATTTGGCTACGACTACGAGTGATGCGGGGCTGACCTCTGACGGCGTAGGCGAAAATAGATTCTACGGAGGACGGGAGAGACGATACGTGCTGGCTGGACAGATGGAAACCCCCAACGGGGTAGCTCCCAATGATATCAAAGATGCGATGGAAGATAGCGTTTATTCTGATATCGATTACAGACGTGCACTAGCTTCCAAACCCCTACACAATGAAGTTGAATTATCCAATTCCAACTACGCGGTCACCTCGCCTCCATTTCCCGCTCGGACGCAACACACCAACGGATGGGGATCGGCTGCTCTTAGTAAGATTAGCGGAGTTGTCGGTAAAGTGTTTCAATTCTGCACTGCTGGTGTCTTCCGTGGTTTCTATGCGGGAGGAGGGAAAGGCTATGACATAATGGAGATGACAACTCCAACACAACAGTCGACTCCAAATGGACAGGCATGGTGTAACGAACACGATATTCCTACCCTTCCAACTCTAGGCCTCGGTGCGACTCCTGGCGCGTTTCCCGAATCGGACCCCTCTCCATTTCAATATGAGCGAGACACGCCGGAGTCCTCGCCACCACCGGCAGCAAAGCGACGCCAGATTACTGATGGGTTCCCGGGTGATGAGCTTCGTAGGAATTGGGTCTTAGTCCAGGACACACCTGAAAAGGCGAGACCGCAAAGTAGGGCGTCTCAAGCACCGATGAGCTACACACAACAGCAGCTTTTCCCACCGGCTCTTCGTCGCCGTATCAGCAGACCCGTTAGCCGAGTGAATACACCAAGTTATGCACGACGCCAGTCTAGCAAGATAAGCCATGCTGGAGCTCCGTCACTAACCACCTACGAGCCAGCAAGTTTTGCTTCCCCTCGAGCTCAATCACCAGTTCCATCCTACACTCCTAGTAGGATCCCTGTTCCGAGCCGACCGCAGACGCCTACTATTTCCCCTACCCGTTTTTCGCAACAGCCTTCGTTTATTCCCAGTCCTAGCATCCACCCGAAGCGTAGTCACCGGAGGAACCATAGTACGGCCTCGGCAGCATCTGGTGCGTCTAGCAGAGTAAAAAGGCGTGAATCGGCGCAGGAATTTGAGAATAACAGCCCTCGACTAGATGCGGAGGCGAAGAATCTGGCTGCTAAGAGGATGCAAGAAGAGATGGAAACTGACCTACGCATAAATGGTCTTAACGCAAGGTTACGAGATATGATCCGACAAGGGAAGCAGGCTCTCGGAACGAAGGTGGAAGTGGAAATAGATGGGATGGATGGGATTGATGGTGCAGATCCCTGGGAAAGTGAGTGAAGCTTGATGGGTCCAAGGAGTGGTAGGATGTCTCGATCGTCTTTATTGCGAGGGTGGATGATCACGGCTGCAAGTTGCAGCCAACAAAAAAAAGGGCGTTAACGGTTGCTTGTCTCCCTGTTTTTGGGATCATGATTCGATGCCGACTTGATACCAACTTTTATGTTTATGTTTTCTGTTTTGATTGGGATTACAGCACCTATTTAGATACAGCTGTACGCTCCGCCCATCCGTTGGTCTTGGGAACCGCGGGCTGTTGTACAAAGTTTAATGATTGCAATACGAACTACTTGATGTCTGATGCTACGAAATCTTCTTTCCTGCCCTAAATCATCTGCGTTTTCTAGCTTGTTGCACTTGATTGCACTATGGATGTCTTAGATGCTACACGTAAGGTAGCCCTACATAGGTAGTGGTTAGGAGGAGCCTCGCAGACAGTGACTGCGAGGTAATGTACTCCACGTCACGGAAATATTTGATACGCCTTAGTCAGGATAAACCATGAGACCCTTGTCATAGTAAGTTTAAAAGCTCAATTTGCTTCAATCAGACAGGCATAGAATCGAGACTATTATCATGAAAGACAATGTCATAGTGACTGAGAAAGTAACATGTCATGCTACAACATAGACACTCTAGACTTCAAAGGGTTTGTGTAAAAACAATCACAATCGACTTTCCTTAGTCACTGACCATACCTAGTCAGGGGTGCTTTCATACCAAAGAACAAGGTCATTGACTCAGATCTATGACTTGACAATCGCTTTGTGCTGTACAAAACACACATATAGTGACGCGATATCCTCATCCCAACAACCTCTCTGTCATGGCGCAATATAGGATGGGGGTGATAACGACATTGTTGCGCGAAGGACTACAAACTATCTGATCAGAGGTCCTGGTATAAATACAAGAGAGTCCTTTGTCCTTGACCTAAGACATACCAATTTCCTGACACTCTCTTTCCGATACTCTGCATCCCATTAAGCAACCTATCTGGCTACTTCGTCCCTGGGCGCCAAGACTCGTAAGCTACCAAAACAGCACATCTGTGACAAACCCATAGGGCGGTAACAGATACAAAAAAAAAAAAAGGAAAATGGGCCAGAGTCTCAGCAAGAACAAGCGGAAGAGCAAGAAGTCGAGACAAAAAGAGTCATCATCCGACGACGAAGACCAATGTTATGTGATACGACACCCACGATGGGAGTTCCAGGATCCCTCCAGCAGTGAATTCTGCTATTCCCCTATCTACACTAGTGAACGTAGAATACAGATACAGATTACAAAGATAGCGAATGAGAACCAGCAGCCGTACTATGTGCGTCGGTCGTAAGCAAAGCAGCGAGGGAAACCTGTCGTTGGAATGGCTGTAAGTAACAGTGGTAATGGCGATTTTGATTCGAGTAAATTAAACTTGCCGCTGATTTGATTTGATTCGATATCCGGTATCCTTTCTCCTCAACTAGCTCTAGATATTTGGTGTTTAGGTTGCA
Source organism: Hypoxylon sp. PDH2405 (assembly GCA_023628415.1). Classification (NCBI taxonomy): domain Eukaryota; kingdom Fungi; phylum Ascomycota; class Sordariomycetes; order Xylariales; family Hypoxylaceae; genus Hypoxylon; species Hypoxylon sp. PDH2405. The sequence continues at coordinate 282,879 of JAMAKT010000015.1, forward strand.
CTGTTATAGTCTTTTAGTTAGGTAGTAATCTAGTATCTGTCTGTTTGCTTGCACAAGCGTTCCTACCTAAAACAAGTGCTGCATAATGTGTGGCCACTACATGAAGTTTGTATGACATCTTGCGAGAATGCCTTCAGTTGATATTGTCCAATTAGTGAAAGGTTCCCACGTAAATGTTCCAGGATTCAGGGTATTTCAGGGGCTAATCTTAGCGCATATTTGAAGCCTCTACTTACGCTTTACACGACAATTGCGTACCATCCTAGACTTTAACAATTGCAGAAATAACCTGTCGTTGGAAGACTGACTGCACATAGAATGGTCTGAACACTTGTGCTACACTTGACGAGGAGCCAAGATGACGAATTAGACTGGGTGGTGTAATGATGTGTCCAAAGCAAAGACCTCCTCTAATCACGTTGGTGACGAGGGCTCTGGTCACCTTCTCCTATTCAGATATCAGGCCTGACTACCTAGTCACCCACTCACCTACCTGAGTGCAAAATAAGTCGCAAAGTGGCGCGTTCTAGGTATTCCCTATGTGGAACTTTGAGAACGGGAATGTCATAGAATCTACATAAACCAACTACCCAACTCACGCTTTCTTCGTCGTATTTTTCGGATCAAAAGTCTGTTTTAACTACCATAAGAATCGACAAAAGCAACTTCAACGTAACAGAACTTTATTATACTACACCATCAGTGCCTTCGATAATCTCGCAGCACATCTTTGCCCACGACAAACCTACATACATCACAGCAACGATTCCGAAGGCAAATCTGCGACAATGGGCTCGTGCTTCAGTTCACCCAAGCCCAAACATTCGAGCTATATAAAACGCTCGGAATACCACACTGTCCCGGGAAGGCCGTACCGAACGTCGGGCATGAGCCGCAAGGCTAAGCATTCCGGGATGTCGCCCAGCAGTCATATGGACCACTCCGCCCATGCGATCAGCCTCGCGGGACATCATGGGAGCGGGCACGCGGGACTCTTTGGAATGTGAACGAACTTCGATCCCGTGTGGCCGTTTGGTGGTTACTAGGAGAGATTGAAGTCATCGTGGTTGGAACGATGGGGGTTACATCACGACTCTTGCGTAACGAGTTATGGCGAGCAGAATGGAGCTTTGTTCGATCTAATTTCGGGACTTTGTGGATGAACGTTATTTATTCTGCGAATCTATAGTTTCAGATCATGACGTCGAGGTATGAATTACCTACCTGCTTACGTACTAAGGCCTACCGACTGTTATGCGATACGTCAGCCATTTATGGTAGTACTACAGCGGACCAACCCATCCACAGCAAATGATGTCCGGAAGACGGTTCCTTCCAACTGCCCTATATCGTAAAAATAACAAGTGGTTCCGTCGAAGCTAAGCGCTGGTGGACTTGATCACCTCTAAAGGTAACCTAGGTAGTCTACTGGTGCTTAGCTTAATTATTGTGCTCTGCTTCACTCTTGCTTCTTTATTTCAAAGAATCATTTATATGTGTCAATATTTATCTCCAACTAGAGAATTTCTCTATATTTCACTGCCTGTAATTCCCGCTGCGGATAGATATCTACGGGCGCCTAAATCTTTGGGAGGGTCCGAGTTTAGAGGGGAAATTGAGCAGGGGTGGACCCCCAAAAGTCTCAAACTTGGGACCGTTAGAGACCTGTACATCCACTAAGTAATTGTAATTGGCACTATAAAGAAAGAACATCGCCGAATTGCAGTTTGTTCAACTCCCAATACACTACAATATTTCCTCCCCTTCAAACCCAAATGTTCTCTTTTCTCTCAAATTAACAGCTACCCTTAAGGGGTGGCACGATGGATATACATATTCATTATATTGAAAAATTCCTACTCGGGAGGTATCTAGTTGTGCTAGTCACTTGTGTATATGGATGAGCGGTGATTCGACACTACTTTCGCGTCAAACTATCTCGGCCACTGGCCGCTTACCGTCTTTTTGCTTAAGAGTATGGATAAGGAAGCAGCCGAATCATCGTAATTGGCAGTCAGTCACGAGTAAGTAGCTTTCCCTTTTCCGGCAACTGGTTGTTCTAGCCCCTGAGCAAATTTTCTCGGTCCTACATGGCGGCTGAGGCCGGGTGAATAATCGGACAGTCTCGGCGCAACTTTCAGCGTCAACGAGCCTCGAAACGAGATTATCTGTCATCCATATTGGACTATGAAGTTTGGTTAATTAAATTCCGGCCTGCTAATTTAACCAATTAAGTCTTTATAGAATCTCCCATAAAATTCGAGCAGCATCGTCTAGCCTTCGTACTCACTCGCATTTTTTTACCCCCTATTAACGCCGAACATGCAAACCACCTGTCCGCAACATCAACCCCGGATTTGACTGTGGATATTTACATGTTGGTACAGCATCCTGAAAACCGTACATCGCTATGGTTCCTTCTTGAAGAGTGTGTTCTTTCGGGTCTCACTGCTTGATCTCCTGCTTTTGGAACAATCCTAGAGGACGCAACGTGAGCGGGCTGCACAATATCCCAATTGGAGGGAAGACTGTAAGCTTACTGACCTTCAATCTCTGGCATCCATGGATCCCTTAGCTTGCAAAAGAACTCGCCCTTCGGTTCGACTTGGCCACGAGCGTGGTCTTCCATCGTGCCGTAGAAGACGTAAATGTTATCCCCGGCGTTGGCCTATACCAGGTCGTTAGTATGCTATATAACTAACTGAGTATGACCGCTTCTCCTGAAGTTTGCCGTAAATAATTAAAAGGGAGAGTTTAGACACCCACCCCATACTCCAACAGCGGCCCTCCACAAGTGTCACAGAATTCGCGATGTAGGATGGCACCACTCCCGTTATCCGCCTCGTGTACCTTGATGTGACCCCTCCCCTTCGTGATCTCGAAAGTGGACTTCGGGATCTTGGTGGTGATTCCATGCTCGCCGCCAGTGAACTTTTTACAGTTGCCGCAATGACATATGCTTGTACGTGCTTGAGTTTCCGGATCCTCTAGATTAATGACGTATCTGATTGAGCCGCAATAGCAGCCGCCGGGAAGAGGTGTCATCTTGGATATTGATGTATTTTTGGTGTTTGCGCTGGTCGAATAGTTGTTTAGTTGCGGTGATATCGCTAATTTTGTTAGTTGGGACGAATATGAGAGAGTTGGAAAGATGTGATAATATTCGAAGAAGCTTGGAAGAAATGCGATAGATTTATTACGTATAAGGACGCTGCAGATTCGAGCAGTAGACATAACAGACCTGCAGACCTCAACCGATGATCACACCACTACTCTGTCCGTAGTGAAAGAGCTGCGAATTGGAAAATATCCTTAGATTTTCCGTAGAAATCCATTTGGAGACGTTTTACTACTTGGTTTGCACCTATGCAAGATCTACTGACCTTGCTCCTCTTCAATGACGTCGCATAGGCGTCATGGTTCACTCCGCGTTGGGGCTTGCCGGGCCCCACTTGGCCGGGTCGAGTTTGGCATCCGCGGCTCGGGCCGCCGCCTTAAATCCGGCTTCCCGTGTTCAAATCGGAATTGTAAGGTGAGATACTCCATATAAGTCAATGTATCACAATTACTACAGTGACCGTTACAGAAGTGATTGAACAGCTGCCATCGTTGTGAGTTATGTGGATGCAATTGGAGAGGCGGCATCATAAAGCAAGGAGTCTCCAATGTTCCATCCCTGTTCAGGCGCCTTTCTTGGGGGTAGACTGCGCAAGTCTCAGTATAGCAAAAATTTGCAGGAGTATTGATAGTTCAAGTTCAGAGCCATAATCGACCCATCTTCATGGTACTTATTGCCACAAGTGAACTGTCATCCTCATTATATCCGGAGACTTCACATATCATAGTTGTATCCATCAAATAGCCAGGACTTGGTCTTACCCGGCTTTAGCTAAGACAGGTTTACCATTCTTCAAGCAGTCCTGACATGTCCTGCCGACGAAATAATCTTTATTTCCCTTGTCTTTCTTCTTTCCGCATTCCCTGCAATGCAGATGACAGAGATAGAGATCGCAACCTTCAGCAACACATTCCACCTTCCATCGGCAATCTTGGGTAAGATGTTGCTCCCCACAAGGGCACTTCTTCAAGGAGCATTTTCTTCCCGAATGGCCTTTGATGCCACACATGCAACAACGGTAAGAGCAGAGCATCGCATTTTTATGTTTGAAATGGGCGGGGTGGTAGGGACATCCACACCTTCGACTGCAGCGAATGTAACATTCCAAAGCAGTATGGAATTGTGGGAAAGGTTGGCATTTACATCGGTTAGTTACTTTAACTAGGCAAGCGCTCGCCTTATGAGATAGAGAGTGGCAATATCCACAGGGCGAGGAACAGTGTTTTGTAAGATGAGTAGATTGGGCGCAATTGGCACATGGATGTGTGATCGCTTTCGAGGTTTGCTTCTCGGCAGGCTTTGTATAATACCATTTCGGTTTGTCTGTGAACATCGCTCGGATGTGTGTTCGACTCAAACTCCTCCGACGTGAAATCTTATCAAGCTCTGATAAAGGGCGATGGGGGAAGTAGATGACCCATTTCTCCTCATGTATTGAACTGTTTAGGCCTCCAAGGCCTGCTGAGCCCCACGAGCCGGCCGGAGGGACACTGTGAGGTCTACGTGGCCTTCCACGATGTATACATCCGATGTGACTGAGTGGAAATTTCCAGGTCGGCTTTCCAATGGCTTTGCGTTTTCGGTTAGGGTTTGGAGGTAACGAGAGTTTTAATACACTGAACCAGGAAGGACCAACAAAACAAGGGTCAATGGAGAACTGAACGTTAGCGGGTGCATCAGTTGAGAGATAATGACCACCAGAATACAAGGAGTATTCATACTGTGCTCCTGATGCAAGTTGAAGCCCTTTTAAATGCTCGATCATGTCTTTCTTCCAGCCTGGGGCATGTTTGGACGTCGCGTTAGAGCAATTTCGATGAAAGAATTTAAGCCATATTCGCATTGAAGGATCAGATTCGAGGTAGTGTCGTTCAACAAGTCCCAAAATAAGTCTTCCGAGATTAGTATTGTATTCGGCCATGTTAAACACCTCGAGAATATCCATTCGTAAATTAAATAGTTCTGGATTTCTGTTCAAACGGGTGAATACGTCAAAGGGCACCGAGTATAAGCGCCGTAGCTCTTCTGTAGTAAATGGCCAATTGTGGTCGGTGTGTAGCATCTTCCACAAAACTTGTATGTCGAGAAATATTGTCCGGTCTCGGCCTTTCAGTCGACCGAGTAAATTCTCGTCAAACAGCATTTCATAAAATGCCGCTCTCAGTCTTTTGGGAGACATATAGTCTTCCATCAATCGGTTGACCATGATATCGCGAACACCAAGGGGTCTATGTTCATACCGGTTGAAGTCTAGATTGGTGCCATTAAGGGGGTAGTGTAAAGTCATCTTGGGAGATGATAAAGTTTTATGAAGCCCTTGAATATTGGTGGTAATATCTCATCTGCCTGATTCTCGAGAGATGAGATTCTATAGCTCTGATTGGCTTGTCTTTGGACGATTGTCGGTCAGGGCCAAGGTGCCGTTAACTAAGCCTAACCAATGACGTTGGGTGTACCAAGAAGTCTTTGCTCAAAGGAGGTACTACATTACAAGGTCTTGCTGTATGAGAGGCTTTATCTTGGTATTAGAAGCTAAAGATATCAATATTATCGTGACTTAATATGATGTTGAGTTTTAAGAGACTCTTTGTAAGCTTTCGGGTCGTGGCGAATCGTGATGAGCAGCCAGTTGTCCAGGTCCCTGCTTAGTGGCTTGATGTGGCTTGAGAGGTACGGAGGTGGCTCGGCAACTGAGCTTGGTCCAAGTGGGAAACCATTTATATTACTAATCAATTGTTCTTCAATGGTTATTGTGGCATCTGACGATGTGGGCTCTGCGGGGGATTAGCTGGAGATGCTGGGGAAAAGGAAATCAAGATCTTCAGCTAAACAAGCTAAAATCGCTAATTTCGGCCCGCGGAGCAGGAAAGCATACCTCCGTTTTACGACACTCCGTCGACAGAACAGGCAAGTCGTCCTTGATCAGGGCATCATCGGTCTAACTCCGATGTCCATGTCCCTTCGTCCATGCTACGTCAAATGCTCCTGGTCTTCCAAAAGGCCGCGAGGCGACTGAGTTTTATCGTGAGCTACTGGGGGTTGTCCATACGGAGACGTTCCCTTGCACGTTTGTCAGCATGTAGGGGGAGCTGAATATACCATGCCCGCTGCTTGGCCGTGGGATCACATTCAAGGCCTAGAACGTCTACTCCAGGCCTATAACTCCTTGCCTTAGGTATCGGAGCCGCGCTCAGCTTCCAGGTTTTCTATCTGCGCTCCACCTCACCCCTAGACTCCGCGCTTGGTCGGCTTCTTTCGGTGTGCTTCCTAGGAATGTCCGCCCTAGATCATGCAAAGTGACCGTGGTAGCGCGATGCGAGTACGGGAGGAGGAATTTCCTCCTATTACGTAGGGTATCTTAGACACTGTAAGTATCTGACAGGGCGTTTAGTCAGGCCTCGTTTCGGAATGGATTTCCGTCAGCCCAGTTCTGCTCATCAGTTTCATTATGTGATCGTATATAAGCCTGTCCTTTGAACGCCGTCTTATGAAATTGAGCTTTCTGGTTCCTATAGCGTGGAAACTTGGTGTGATACTTCTAACATCATGGGTCGCTTCGGTCTTCTCGCAGCGCTGCTGCTTGCGGCTGGTTTAAGTGAGCTACTCTCCACATGACGGCTTATGGTGATTTACTAATGTCACGTAGACTTCCAGCAATGCCTCGGGCAAGATAGCACCCCAACCGTATACACAGACAACAAGACCGGTATCATCTTTGACACATGGAACGTGCCGGATACAGCAGATGGCGCCGGTGGTGTCTCAGCCCTGGGCGGTCTCACTTTTGGTGTTGCTCTGCCAGAGAACGCCCTGAGGGTCGACGCCAATGAGTTCATAGGATATCTAGTTAGCATACCCCGAGTACAAACCATCACTTAGTATGCTAATGTTCCAATTAGAAATGTGGTTCTAATGGTACAACTACAAATGCATGGTGCGGTATGTCATTTGGAGGACCAATGACGAACAGCCTGCTTCTCATGGCTTGGCCATACGAAGATCAAGTCTTGACGTCGTTTCGTTTTGCCAGCGGATATACTAGTCCCGACGTCTACACCGGCAATGCCACGTTGACTCAGATATCATCTACCATCGATGAGGATCATTTTACTCTAATCTTCAGGTGCCAGAACTGTTTAGCATGGGACCAAGAAGGGGCGTCAGGTTCCGCTTCGACTAGTGCTGGCTCACTGGTACTTGGCTGGGCTAGCTCACTCCAGTCTTTATCCAACCCGGCCTGCCCAACCAATGTTACCATTGAGTTCCATAACAACGGCCAGAGTATCTGGGGAGCTACCTTGGACCAGAACGCTGCGAACCCTTCCTATTCGAATTGGGCTTCTCAAGCTACCGCCACGGTTACTGGAAGCTGCGGGACAATACCTACGACTACCTCAACGACTACTGCTCCCACCGCTACTGCTACCGGAGTCCCTGTGCCAACTGGTACCTACGACTATATTGTGGTTGGCGCGGGGGCTGGTGGCATCCCTCTAGCAGATAAACTAAGCGAGGCTGGGAAAAGTGTCTTGCTCATTGAAAAGGGGCCTCCATCTTCTGGACTATGGGGTGGATCGCTCAAGCCAGAGTGGTTAGATGGTACCAACTTGACTCGTTTCGATGTTCCCGGCTTATGTAACGAAATCTGGGTCGACTCTGCGGGCATCGCTTGTACTGACACGGATCAAATGGCGGGCTGCGTCCTCGGCGGAGGCACGGCTGTCAATGCTGGTTTATGGTGGAAGGTTTGTCATCTTCTATCAACACATCTAGGAAGGTTCTAACTATCAGATCTAGCCTTACACCTTGGACTGGGACTATAACTTCCCTACAGGATGGAAATCAGCAGATATGGATGCTGCAACTCAGCGAGTCTTCTCTCGCATCCCTGGTACGGATCACCCCTCCATGGATGGTAAACTATATTACCAGCAAGGCTTCGAAGTCCTTGCTGGTGGCTTGAGGTCTGCCGGATGGGCCGAAATCACCGCGAACGACGTACCCGACCAGAAGAACCACACCTTTTCTCACTCCCCGTTCATGTTCTCTGGCGGCGAAAGAGGTGGACCTCTGGCGACTTATCTGGTCTCTGCTAGCCAGCGTAATAATTTCAGTTTGTGGATGAATACGGCGGTGAAAAGAGTCATCAGAAACGGAGGTCACGTTACCGGTATCGAGGTAGAGCCTTTCCTGAATGGTGGTTATACGGGAGTTGTCAACGTCACATCGGTTACTGGCCGGGTTATCCTCTCTGCTGGCACGTTTGGGTCAGCCAAGATCCTCTTAAGAAGTGAGTTTCCTAAATTTCAATTACATGTGCCTGTGGTGCCTAATCCTTCTAGGTGGGATCGGTCCTGCGGATCAGTTACCCGTTGTCCAGTCCTCAACTGACGGCCCAACTATGATTTCTAATACCTCCTGGATCAATCTACCTGTCGGCTATAACCTAGAAGATCACACAAATGTATGTTTCCCTCTTACTTGCTCAACACGTGTAAGCATTCTTGAATACTTACTCTCTATACAGACTGACACCGTTATCACACACCCTGACGTGGTATTCTATGACTTCTATGAAGCTTGGGATAACCCCATCCTTGCTGACAAGGACCAATATTTGAGTTAGTTGCCTCGTATGCAGGCCTAAGAAGCGAATCAAGAACTTACTCTTCACTAAAGATTCTCGATCGGGCATTCTCGCTCAAGCGGCGCCAAATATCGGGCCAATGTACGTCACTAAGTCTCAATCCAAACTTACATTATCTAAACATATTTTAGGTTCTGGGATGAAATTAAAGGCGACGACGGTGTTGTTCGACAGCTCCAATGGACGGCTAGAGTTGAAGGAAGCGCCGGTACTCCGAATGGATGTAGGTAAAGCGATCCTCTACAATCATTCGTGAATTAACACAAGCAGACGCCATGACTATGAGTCAGTACCTTGGAAGAGGTGCCAAGTCGAGAGGCCGAATGACCATCACGAAGGCTTTGACCACTGTCGTCTCCACGCTTCCTTACCTTCAGGATAAGAACGATGTCCAGGCAGTTATCCAAGGAATCAAGAACCTCCAGGCGGCGCTGGCAAATGTCAACAATCTCACTTGGACCTATCCCCCATCGAACACAACAGTTGAAGACTTCGTCAATAACGTAAGTCTCATTATTCTAAGCATAATAGAAGACAGGGGTAACAGGTTTAGATGCTCGTCTCGTACACTAACCGGCGGTCGAACCATTGGATCGGTAAATCCCCTATTACACCCTCGACTCATGGATAGAACCTAATAGTATCCACCCAGGCACAAGCAAGTTAGGAACCGACGATGGCCGAACGAACGGTGGTTCGGCTGTAGTAGACCTTAACACCAAGGTTTATGGCACGGATAACCTGTTCGTTGTCGATGCGGGTATCTTCCCCGGCCATATTACCACCAATCCCTCTTCGTATATCGTCATTGCCGCCGAGCATGCGTCCGAGAAGATCCTTACTCTAGCGCCGCCCCAAGCGCAACCGCAGTTCGCTCAATGCGGTGGTCTGCAGTGGACTGGCAGCTTCCAGTGCGCCGCCCAATACACTTGCAAGTACCAGAACGATTCCTACTCACAGGTAAGGAAATGGCTTGTCAGAATTCGGTAAGTTCAGTGCTGACTTGATGGATACAGTGTGTATAAATGATCTGCGCCTGGTATAACCCGTCATATAATAACTAGATATATCTGAAGGATGTCTATGTCCTAGGCAGCTAGGATATGTGTTTAAGTAGACAATACAAATTTTAAGCCACGTTAAAGATGCTACAATATCTCGTAAAATCTGTGCTTACTTAGAAGAAGACAGCTCCAGTAAGACTGGCTAGGATATCGGATAGGATCTTATGTGAGAGAAGAATTCCATTCATTAAATGTACCTGGTCACACAACGAGCACTGGTAATAACAACACCGGTCAATCATGGTGTTTTAAACTGTTCAGAATAACCACGGGACCCTAGCTACGTGTACCGACACAAGACTCCCGACGCCGCACACGGGTCGAACACTTCAGCCAGTTACCTACGCCCCCTAATAGGAGGCCGTCAGAGCGTGCCGTTCAATTCGGCACTCAAAAGTCATGCCTCCCACGCTGTAAACCCAGCGATTGACATCGGCGTGCTTACACTCCAAGTAGCTTGAGTAATCCAGACCTCTGTCATCTGTAACTGCCTCCTCGAAATCGCTCTCACTCAACATGTCGAAGGCCATCTCCTTCTTCTCCTCCTGCACCTTCTTCTGGGCATCTTCGAGGGTTGTGTAGACGCCCATACTGACGCTCTCGTTGATGATGCGGTGCTCGGTCACAAGGTACATGACTACATAGATGTAGGGATGGGCCTTTGGCTGCGAGATAGATGCATCGTTGCCCTCCGAGATTGTGACGTGATGAGAGTGCGAGTTGGCGGGAACGAAGTCTGTGTCTGCGAAGCGCACGCGTTTCTTCTGTCGCTGGATGGTATGGCCCTCAGTTGTCGTGAATCCAGCCTCGGACGCTGTTCGCTTACGCGACGCTGTACTCATTGGCGTCATGTAATCCATGATGGCTGGTCAAGTACTCCGTAGGTAGGTGTGAACGTATAATATTGTCGTAATTGAGGTCGGCTTTGGAGGAAGATCAGGGTGGAGCGTACTGCAGCACTTATCGCAGATCACGAACAGGTAGAAACAAATGGCTTTAACGAATTTCGAGATCTCTTCACTCTGGTTCGGACCTAGTAGGAAGCGCTATAGTATTAGGCAATGACTCAGAAAAGCTTATTGGAGTAGGGAGATACCTGGGTAGCGCCAACCAACGAGTAGGTAAACTTGGTGACCGACAGCAGAGTAGATACCAGGAACTGTAATTCTTGGATGTCAGATCAAACGATAATTGGGGGGCTTGACGAGCCGTGATCCGTACCTTGCGTTGCGAGAAGGGTTTTCGACTGGGACTCAGAACTGCCGTATGTAGCTTACACTTATTCCTAATCCGTTACTCAAGGCTGGGTAAATTTGGTCTGTGGCATCAAAGTTAAAGAGGGAGTTGAAGTCGACATTCGTAAAGATCGCAGGAGTACCTAAGAAACTTCATCAAGGCATCAATGTGGACGCCAGTATGGATGGAAGGTTGTACTGTAAAGGCGGGTACTTGCCCTTCATCCATGCCCTTTCTAAATGGAAATTCGACGACTGGCTAGTTACGACTCAAATATTGACTAGTCTTTGGGCTATCCTGGCTTCTAGAGGGGATTGATCTCTCTGCTTTCTTCTCTGATCTAACATAGTATAGAACTTCTACGGTCTGAATATACCGTCTTGTCATCATTATAGATCGAGGAGTTGTTGATGATACTTGCACTAATTCACGACTAGAATTACATTGGCAATCGATTCTTGAAGTTTGTTGCTTCATCCAAATAAAAGAAAAAATACCGTTCATGCTGTTGACTTCATTGAGCTCTGCAGGGGTTTGGATTATTCTATTGATAACCCGTTCACTGAGATTGTGATCGAATGTGCTAATTTGGATGAAGGGAATCAACGGAGTTTTTATCGAGTATACGATATGCCTCCCGTGGTAACTACCATTGTATTCGGTCTAAATGTTCGGGAAAGAGCTATATACCTAGGTAATTTGTGCAGAATGAGTGAAAGACAGTGGATCGCTGTTAGCTCACAAATAGGGATAAGTAACGGCTATTAGCACTCCCAAAATTGTCCTTGTCCTAGGTCGGAAGTATAGAGGTACGCAAAGCCCAGGCTGATGTGATGGATACAAGTGTCTCGGTCTAGCTCCACTTACGCCTTCATCAGACTACAAGCCGACACCTCCGAGACAGAAGCGATTCATAATAGCAACCACCACTGTAGGCTGAGTAGGTACTTAAGTAGATACGATAGTTGTTGAGATTCGCATACATATATGTAAAGCTTACAGAACTCTGTTTTGTCACGTGAAACCCGGACACTCTCCAATATAGACTAGTACTGCGTTGGCTGCCTGATATTCATTGTCTGATCCTGCCAAGCTTTACAAGCTCTTGAAAAACTTCACCATGACCCTGGATGAGCCATTGGTGGAGATCGCTTGTTTCATTGGCCATGTCTGCGTCCGTGGGGTCTTTTCTCACATTACCCCTGGGTTTTGCCTTGATGCGACTCAAAACTCGTTAGAATACTGAATACTCCGGTGTGACGATGGAAGGCACAATGTAATGATAACGCACTATCTATAGAGTAAGCGAATGTACTTGGTCGCACTGGCTCAAGCTACAATTTATGCTGAATGAGTTGGCAGAAAAGTCAGGAGTAAGGGGTCAATTGGTGACTATAATAAGCCCTGTGGAATAGACTTCGAGTTCTACCAACCATTTGAAGTCTCACGCCAGCCACTCTCTATATCTGCAGATCCGAACCGTCCTCCTGACCCCATTATTGATTCTACGCAATATGTGTTTAATCACCCAACCCAAATCTATGCTGTAAAGCGATACCCTCTAATGCTAAATTCACTCCGGCACCTAAAAAATATGAGAAATACGAAGTTGAATTTACGCCGCCATGCGACGTTTCTGAGCGTCTAACTGTAGGGGTGCTGCTTCGACAGGGGGCAAAGCAGCCATCGTAGTCTTCTGGGCCTCCTCCTCGATCTCGGCTTGGCGGTTCAGGTAGCTGAGGTATGTCTGCCAGCCGACGGCGACAACACCAGCGAAGACACTGCGGTACTCTATGGGGATGAAGGTGAAACTGAAAGCTGTGACAGCAGGCCACAGTTTCCAGGCGTTGACCCAACTGACGGGTACGGTGCGGCGCACACGGTCCCAGGTCTCCGATAGGGAATCGCCGGCTAGCAGCGCTTGCGCACCGAAGAAGTAGCTGTTGAATATGGGCGTGAAGACGAGCTGGTTGACGACGATCTTGACGCCAATCGATACGGCATGCGATGCGTAGTTGAAGTTGCGCGACAGCCAAACGAACCTAGGTAGTGAAATGTCATGGTTAAGAATTCGCTCCATACAAGTACGGATTCCTCCACTCATACATCTCAAGATAGGTAGACATCATTCCCTTAATAGTAGTGAAATCAAGACTTACCAGAGAAAATTCGGTACAGCAGACACCGCTCCGATGATCAAGTTCCTGACGGTGCGCTCGGGAACGTACTCCTTGCCGCCAATACGCTGTGCGCTGACGTCGGCAGCCAGATAGATGACAAGCGCGCTCGCGATCTGCGTGGCATAAGGGCGATTCCGCTGCGCGCGGGCGTATGCTTGACCAGCCCGCGTCAAGGGACCGAGGCGCTGCCACAAGGATACGGGCGGGACGGGCGTGCTTCCCACCGGAACTGGGTCCTCTACCGGCGGCTTCGGTTTCACGGCTTCTGCTGCTTCACTAGGTTTCGGACCAGAATTACTAGACTGGAATCGGCGCGGCGCGGATCGTGGTAGTCGACTCACGCGAAACTGCTCGAGTTGTCGTCGGAACACGGCGCGAAATATCGTGGGAGATGAAAGAGGCATCTTGATCACGGCGAATAAAATAGTGCCGAAGGCGTTGTTGCCAAGAGATCTCTAGGTATCCGCCTGCGAAATCATGTATTGTACAATCTACTGTATCCGAGCGGGAAAAAGAAGCGGGGAATAGAAACCTATGTGGATATCATGATAAAGGAAGATGAATGACTGTACGCAGAAAAAAAAAAGATGCAACAATATGAAAAAAAGGTTCGGAAAAAGAAGTGTTGGTTGGACCTGTTTGAGAGATTTCCGGATTTCGGAGTCGCGAACGCTCACAGATCATTACTCCGGTCGTGTAACCTCATCTTGGGTACATCGGGGACTGTGGGGGCTGTGGATCCGAGATTGCTATCGGCCGAAACGGAATTCCGACTATCGATAGGAGACATCCTGTTACAAGCCACAAAAGTGCTCCTCTTACTATGACCTCTGTGGCACTGCAGGTACAACGTGGAGAATTTACATTCATTTCACCCTAAAGGGACATACATATTAAGTGATTTGAATCTGAGCAACAGGATTCCACAACGTTTTACTCAAGCGATCTCTCCAAGTTGAACGGCATATAGAATGCAAACGTGCAGTAGGACCCACTGATTTCTTCCCCCTGAAGAGAAAAGGGGTAAAGGTGGGCCAGTCATTCAAGGTACCTCTAAGAAGTTAATACTTCAGGTAAGTAGATACCTAATGAATTCTCTGATAATTCGCTTATAATTAGATCAAGTTATATGGGTTCCTATATGTAGTAAATCTCCGCAGTATGCAACGCCAACTTCAACCAAGGTACCAGGTAACTATCAACTCCGACGAGCAGAACAGTGAAACACGCTGTGAAATCCAAGTATGCGTAGTTTCTGCCATTGCGCACTCCTTAATTCTCTAGCCATAGGCTCTTCTCCAAATAGGTCACTGTCTCAAAAATCCAATCTGTACTCCGAATTCTGCCCCAATATCCAATATCCAATACCTCCTAAAAAGGGCACCCTCACTCTTAAAAGGGTCTCATCATCAATCAATCAGGTCCCAGCTCCCCACTAACAAACCCGATCTGCCTCCTAGCGCCGGGCCCAGCGCCCGCAATATTCGCCGCCAGCGCGCTCTGGCTATCGACCAGTTTCTTCTGCTCCTGGATCCTAGACTTGAGCCTCGAGTCCGCCGCCTTATCCAGGCGCTCCAGCTCCTCTCTCTCGCGGAGCCGTATGCTGCTTAGCTGGTTCGCGTTGCCGACGCGCTCGCTGCCCATGTCGCGCTCCCACTGCAGCATGCGAGACTGCTTCTGCGCCTCGACCGCGAGCTCCGCGTCCGCGATGGCTTGGGCGCGCGTTAAGCCCGCGTGCGTTAGCGCTTCTTGGTGCTTGACTTCGGCTGCGTGGCGCGCGCGCTGTTGCCGCATCGCGTTGTTGAATAGCTCCTCCTCGACGCGGGCCCGCTCTTGCATTGCCGTCAGGTCTGCGTTGTGTGACCGTTTCTTGCGTGCGTCCTCGAGCTCTGCCTGGTTGGCCCAGATCTGCGCTTGCACGGCTGCGAGTTCCTTGTTCCGCTGGATGGCCAGTATGTGGTCTTCGTCTTCTTTTTGCAGGCGAGCTAGACGTGCCTTGCGCTCCTGCTCCTCGAGTTCGACATGAGTCGGCATGCCTACCGCGTCGTCGGGTTGTGGGCCCTTGTTAGCGTAATAGACGTCGATCCCACGGTTCGCCTTTAGTAATGCTAGAAGCTGTGGCTTATGATCTGAGTCTGGTAGTACACGCTGTACATACATGGTAGGAGAGTAGGTGAATTTTCCATCGGTGTAGTAGTTGAAGGGTTTGTTGATGTATCGCCACATATCAGCTCGTAAGAGAACTTTTGTTGTGGTTACAGGGTCGGCTGACTCTAACGCTAGGAGTAGGACAGACTTCCCGTCAGACTGTAGAGTGATATCAGAATCGCTCTGAAGAAGGAAGTTTATGGCCTTCTCCATCGTTTTCTCACGGCGAGCCGTCATCTCACCAGAGTCAGCTGCATGTAGACATAGCTCGCCAAGCGCACTTCGTCCACCATGCAAGGGACTCGGGAAGTCAGGGTCATGTCTATATTCGACTAGAACCTGCATGGCTGACAGGTTGAGCTCGCGAGCCGCATTATGAAGCGAACCATCATTCCGAGAAGCTCCTGCAGCAAGCAGGTTCGACATCATGGTGATAGCCAGGTCACCCCCTATAGCGGACGCCATTGATAATGGTGACCTCCCCGTTGCGTCTGTTACATCCACATCGGCGTCTGCTAATAGTAGAGATTTGACGATGTCTTGACGACGAGATTGTATGGCTAACATTAGAGGAGTGACGCGGGAGATGGGTGTCTCATAATTAACCTTGGCACCTCTTTCGATTAATAGGTTGATTACGGCGCTGCTGACTTTCTTTTGGGGCTGTAAAAGCGCCCACATGAGTAGTGTAACCGGTTCTTCTTCATCGATCTCCTGCATAACGTTGCACTTTACCATCTGGTCATGATAAAATCCAGCGTCCAGAAGCGCGCCAAGGATCCTTGTTGATCGTGGGAACTGATTTAGTGCCCTCATAAGAACAGGTTCTGAGCCAGCCTGGGTGAATGCAACGTCCATCTGGGTTTGACCATCGCCGTGCTCTATAAATATCGTAATTAATTCGTATACATCTTCTTCAGATGCGGCGGCGTCGAAAATCCGGGGAAATGCGAAAGTCATCGCTTGGGAGTTAGGTTTCTCCCGTAGGAGTCTCTTGAGTAGGTCGGGGTCTCCTTGTGCAGCGGCATTTTGAAATGCTTCCCCATTATTATAGTTGACGTCCGCACCGTGCTTAAGGAGTAAGTCCACGAAGTCGTTTGCTAGCTGCGCATGCGTCTCAACGTAGAGGCCCAGTACTGCGGCAAATGCGGATCCCACTCCATCACCAGTAGCACCTTTCTGGAGTAAACACTTAGCAATCTGGTAACCGCGAGTAGAGAGCCACGATGAAACAGCATCAGCTGCGAAAGCTTTACTGAAAACCAATGAAGCATCTTCGCTAGAGACTTTGGACTCCAAAAGCTTAGTGAAAGATGGAAGCGACAGGGTCCTAGTTGCGTCAATCAACGTCTGACAGCCATTTGCTGTCGGCGATGCTCGATTAATAACAAGAAGTTCAATCAGTCTCTCTTCGGGCTCTTCTTCATTGACCGCACGGTTCAAGAAAGAATGTACGGCGCTCGGAACCGGTTTCCCTGCCTGGAATACCCAATTCATGACCGTAAACCTCGTATCTCTGTTGAGATCCCAGCATGCCTCCATGGCACGGACTAACGTATGAGACGATGGCTTCTTCTGACGTCCACCGACGTCAACGATGCCCAATAACATTTCCAGATTACCCAAGAAGGCGCTCCTAGTCGCCTTCTCGACGGGTTCGCCATCGTTATAATCGGGGCTTGCACCGTATACTAACAGAAGCGTAACAAGGTCTTTCCCATCGTCGCCATACCTCACAGCTGATACAAGCTGAGCGTCTACTACGTCTCCAGTCACACCCATCTGGAGAAGTAACTTGAAGATCTCAGCTCTCCTCTTTAAGTCTCCCACCTGCGTAGCGGCTTGGAAACCTCTCTGCAGTGTTTTCTGCGCGACCTTCGAATCGCCTGCCAATAGCATCGCCAGGACCTCGACAGCTCCCGATTTACAAGCTTCTATGACAGCTTGGCCGTCCTTATGCTCCACACTGCCTCCATTTTGGACTAGGATGGTACCAAAATCCACGTCGCCGTCAGTAGCGGCGGCGAGCAAGGCATCCGATACAACTTCGCCCGAGGCACCCGCCTTCAACAAACTGATAGAAGATATACTCCTTGATCTCTTATTCTTGCCTCTTGTCGCAAGGGTAAAGCCAGTATTAAGAATCTCTACAGGGAAGGTTTTCTTGCCGAGAATCAATTCCACAATATCCTGCTTTTCTCTCTTGATGGCTTCCGTTAAGGCCTGGCCGTCGCTTGTATCGGCACGAGCCAAGAGTGTATTGATTAAAGGGATATCATCGGGATACGTATTGATCGCGAAGACCAAAGCCCTATTCACCTCAGTTGGCGGTATCCCGCCCTCTAGGATCTTTTGGGCGAATGTTAATCTATCCATTAAATCTCGAATGCGAAGGGCGTGAGGCATGGCAAATGCCATCGAGGTGGCATTCGGATTAGCCCTCCACAGGACCTCTACCAGCTGCATATTCGCCGCTGCTACTGCCCGACATAATGCCTCCGCATTCATGGCATTAATATCGGCGCCATTTGCCAATAGGACTTTCAATGTGGAGAAATTTTGCTCATGCGGCGATTCTTTTAGAATAGACTGCACTTCTTGAATAAGCAGCGAGGTGACAGTATCTTTTGACTGCGTCCGGTGTAATATTGAACTTAACTTATCCGTTTTGCTCGGAGAAGTTGGAAGTTTCGCGACAGCCTTTAAGCCTCTTTCTAGGCTGTCGGCGCTGGGCTGGCCTAGACCAAGAACCATCTCTAGAATTTCGGGATCAGATTGAAGCACAGCATGTTCTACGGCAATTCCATTATTGACGTTAACATCGGCATTCCCCTGTTGTAGTAGCGTTTTGAGTAGTCGTTTGTCAGGGGGGTTAGCCTGCACTGCCACATCGACTGACGCGGACACTTCGGAACCACCTTGGGACGCACCGGCCGCTAGTAGCATGTTGATCATCTGGAGCCGCGTGGAGCTGTCGTCAACTTCCATAGCCCTAGGAATTGCTCTGGCTGCTACTTGAATTGTTGGTTTGCTCTTGAGCAATCGTTCTAGGAGTCTAACATCCTTTTGCGAGATAGCTGCGGTAATTGTATGGCCTTCATTGAAGTTTACGTCAGCATTGTAGCGAAGAAAGAGAGCGATAAGCTTTTCGTCGCGATGTGGTGGTTTCTCGTCGATGGCGTTTTCTAAGGCTGAATGCACACATGGCCCCGTTAGTCCTGCTCTAAGGAACGACTCTGCAATCTGGTATCGTTCAAGTGATGGTAGATTCCGTACACTCGGAAATATTTGGGCAAGCGCAACGGGATTAGGTGGTTTGCTTGATAGAATCAAATTCGAAATTGCAGTATCTCCCTTCTTCACTGCAATTTGTAAGGCCAGAGCCCCTTTGTGATCCGTCGACGCAGTCTCATGTCGTTCGAAGACCATACTTCGTGGGCCTTTTCTGATATCTTTGTTTCCAACAATTTTACCACCGGGAAACAGTGGAGTGAGAAGCAATTTTGCTGCCTCAAGATCACCAGTTTCCACCGCATCAATCAATGCGTCATCTAATGGTGTACCAGCTGCGCCCTTATGAAGTAGTAAATTCAGGAGGGAGTGCCGTTCCTCAAACCTCATCTTCTTTGGTAGAAGCTGTACGCACTCAGATGCGTAATGAGGGCTGAACGTGGATCTTCCACCTAACATGACTTCCACTAAGTCCACTTTGCCCTTCGATACAGCCTTGCGAACTGCGATCGCGTCCTGGTATTCGATTGACGCACCGTAAGAGACCAGAAGGTGTACCATTTCGAGAAAGTAAGTGGCGCTTGCGTGGATCAGAGCTTTTGATAACGAATCGCCTTCGGCCCCAGCACACAACAATATCTCCGCCATTGCCATCTTCTCGTTCGGATTAATATTCTGGTGGGTCATGAGTTGGTCGAATGCCTCGTTGAGACCAGGTTGGGCTGGCGGCTTGTTGCCGAGAACAATAGCCAGTGCAATATCTCTCCGACCCAAGGCTACGGCGGCTTTCAACGCCGCAGCGCCATCATGGTTACCGTCTGCCGTCGACTGGCTTAAATGCATAACCGTGCCGAGGCAACCAGCTCGCGCTGCCTCGACCATACATTGCGAGAGCCATGATGCCGGGGGTCGGCCCTCGGAACCCAGGATCAGACCGATTAAGTCGGGTTGGCCACCAACAATACAGGCTTGTCGAAATGCATCCTGGGCATCCGCAGTCTGAACTGCACTTGCTCCATACCTTATGAGAAGTTCTGCAATCGCCACATTTTGATCCTGAATCGCACTTGGCAGTGCTGTATCTAAACTTAGGGCATCGGCATACGGAAGGAGCACCTCTACCATCTCATAGTGGCCATTCTTCACGGCGATGTGGAGAATTTGACTGCGCTCGGCCAGATCAAGACTCTTCCTCCTACTAAGTAAACTGGTTCGGCTCTTTTGTGCCAAGTTGAGGTTCCCGCCGGCTAGATTCAACCTAAGTATCAGGCATTCAGCAACGCCTGGTGATCCTTCATTGCTAATGTGAGCTACGAGGGCGTTGTATATCTCTCGGTATTCCCACGTCTTCTTCTTAGTCGTGAAGGCGCGAGATATGCTACCCTTAGACTGATGACCGTGAGACTCATTGCTACGCTGCCTCTTGAGAAGTTCTTCTGCAAGAAACTCGTCGTTATCTGTCCGGTAAGATGGAGGTGGATCAGGCCTTGGCGAAGGGGACGGGGGAGGTTGACGGGTTATACCCCATTCTTCACCAAGTTGTTGGAGCCGCGTTTTCCTGTTCTCAGTTTGGACAGTAGAATGCTCCATGCTGCCAACAAGAGCAGGTATGGGACATTGAACGGTTTAAATCTCCTGTTGGGGAGAGAATGCCCAGAACTAGGATAGTCACCTAGTTCGGAGCTTGCCTGTGGTAGATAGACAATACTATCACCCTGTAGATAGGACCAGGTCGAATCAAGCTATGAGCTTAGTCATAAACGCAAGGGTAAGTTATCAATGCATCTCAAAGCCTCGTTGCAACAATTCGGCACCAAGGAAAGGGGGTGAGGACGGCGCCAATAAGTCGTTACCAGGGATGCGATGCGTAACAAAAGATTAGGTAAGTAACACAAATGATCCAATACTCCAAGTGATGCAAAAAATAGATTTAGAGTTCACCAACACATGTGATGAAGATGCCTAGACGAAGAATAAAAACGAATGTAGTGCTATCAAGAAAAATACGAGTTGGGAAAAAAAGTAATGACAATGGGTTGTTTCATGGTTCCTCGAGGTTTGAGACAGGTCCAGGAGAAAGCTGGAGCTCAAGCCACATCCAGGGGGCCCTGAGTGGATCTACGGGATGGATTTGTGGAGTTGTCAACTTGAATTGTACAAGGTATAATGTTCCTAGGCGCATTCGATAGTGGCTGTGACTCGGCAACCCACTTCCGCGACCTGCCTTCATTTTATTGGCTAGATACCCCATCTTCTTGTTAATAAACTTCTGCACCGCCTCTCTTGGTCTTGGCGCCATGGTGGATATTGCGCAACTCGTAGCGCGTCCGGAGCTTGTCTGCGAACTACGTTTCCCTACATTCCCATATAAACTCGAGCTGCCGTGAACTGCCACGCGCTCCTTGGGTTTTTATTCGCTCGTCGACATGCAATCAATACGACAATGTGGGTTGACTTCTAGGCAGTAACGAAGGCATCAATACTACGACCTGCAGTTTGCTGCGTACGATGTGTAAGTCGGCGGGAACAGATCGGCCCTACTGATGCGCAAACTTGATTCGACCCCGCCATTGTGACAATCGTCGATGTACGGTAGGTATATATGTATCTATTCACGGGGCTGTGTGTGCCAGGCGGAATCCTTCCAGTTGATCATTAGATCATTGAAAATAGCGTAGACTGCGGGTTTCTGGCTGAACCATTGGGACTTTACAGGGATATCGTAGACAACGAAATATCAATCCATCGACTATAACAGGTCGGGATCGGAATATGTTGAGTATTATTGGTTGCATTGTGAAGAAGTCCGTGCCATGTTCGACAGCAAGTCGAATCATCATTCAAGAGCTCGACCTAAGCGAAGCACTACCAACACACATTTCCATTATCATTGACCCATCCTCTCATCATCTATCCGTTTGACATGCAGGAGAAAGGCTCTTCCTGATTGAAAACCGAGGTGTAAATCCACATCTATTCTATCGGTAAACGTGCATTAACCCGGCAAATAAAGTCCTCAATCGAATTCCATTCAAGGTAACTGTCTACCAACCGCTTAAGCGTTACCCTTAAGACCAGCTAGCAACTCGGCCGGCGGGTCCTGTCGGTATCCCTTAGGGTTGTTCGACACCCACCGCCAAAGATCCTCGCACGCCTTCTCCATTGTGAGCTCAGTCTTCCAGTCTAGCTCCTGGTTTGCTCGCGTCGGGTTGGCTGTCAGATCTAGTACGTCACCTTGTCGTCGTGGTACCACCTCATACGGCAGATCCCGGCCGACAACCTTGCTGAATGCTTTGATTATCTCAAAGACTGTGCTACCTCTTCCAGAACCCAAGTTCCATGCCTTGACGCCAGGCTTGTGTTCTCGGAGGTAGTTTAAAGCCACCAAATGGCCCCTCGCAAGGTCAACGACGTGGATGTAATCGCGAATGGCCGTTCCGTCCCGGGAAGGATAGTCTATGCGTGCAAACTCATCAGTCTCCATCTCCATAGATCTCGGGGAGGAATTTGACTTACCATCACCAAACACTAGAAGCTTTGGCCTTTCGCCAGTTGCGACTTTGCCTAGCAAAGGCAGTAAATTGTAGGGAACGCCTTGAGGGTCCTCGCCCATGATGCCACTGGGGTGCGCACCGCAAGGGTTGAAATATCGCAGGTTGGCGCCATTCCACTGCTCAAACGGCTTGCCGGCCTTCTTGAGGTTCTGGCGTTGCGCGGTGATAAAGTCTTCGATTATGTTCTCGACTATGGCCTTGGTTCGTCCGTACGTGTTCGTGGGGCCGATAGGGCAGTGCTCGGGAATGGGAATCATGTTCTCGAAGCGTGTAGCATCTCCGTAGACGGTTGCGGAGGAGGAGAAGACAATGTTGCTGACTTCGTGCTTCTGCATGGAACTCAAGAGGGAGATGGTACCTCCGACATTCACGCGGTAGTACTCGAGAGGGATCTCGGCAGATTCGCCAACGGCCTGGTTCGCGGGTCAGCGACGTGATATCGGCAGTCGGGAAGTTGATTATCTTGCCTTGAGCGCAGCAAAGTGGATGACACTGTCAATGTTAGGGTGCGCATCAAACACCTTGTCGAGCTCATCCTCCTTGGTGATGTCGACCTTGTGGAAAATCGGTCTCTTGCCACAGATGAGCTCGATGCGGTCGAGAGCGACCTCGGAAGAATTGTATAAGTTATCCACAATAATGACCTCGTAGCCATGTTCGAGGAGAGCGAGTGAGGTGAAGGATCCAATGTATCCTGTGCCACTATATGCGCATGTTAGCATAGAACTATGATCCTAATTGGTTCCTCTTGTTCGTCTGGAGTGCCATCGCGACAAATGGTGGGGTTTATGTGAGCAATGGATTGAGCTCCATTAAATTGAATAATAAATAGAAAGAGCTTACCCAGTGACGAGAACAGTTCCCACAGCCATCTTGACGAGTTTATGAGACCAATTGATAAGACGAGGTTGGTTAAAAGGTAGGTGTTCGCTGTCTATAGGGGTAGAACAGAAGATGGTTGCGTGATAGTGGGAGAGTCGCAACTTTTGAGGGTGCGGCGGTCAACAGCGATCTCCGTTTTAAAATTGGATTAAATTGGAGGGGTCACAAGCTGCCCCTCCTTCTGGCAAGCATCATCACAGTCGAGAGGAAAGAGCGACACTGTGTAACTGCTAGTTATCTGGGGGTGGGTTGCACAGTGCTAGATTTCAATTCGAGGACTGCCGTATTATAAACGTGGTTGCTCCCTTGGAAGTCAACATGTACCTTATCCCTGAAGAGGAGTAAGATGAACATCTTGTTGGCCGTTATTTGATGATCCCGTCAAAAGTTACCACACAAATGGGTCAGATCAACGCCATAGTTTAGAATCCAAGTAAGTAGTTGACTTATTTGAAGTTAACGAGAGATGAGGGACTGCTTAGAAGTAATATTAGTTGATTATCTACCTTTCTCTCTCCCACATTGCCTCCCTATACATACCTACCTATCATCTCCTAGTTGAAGTGATAACTTTACGTACTTACTACATATGTAAGTAGGTGTACCTACATCCTAAATGTGTCGATGCAGGTACGTAATGTTTACATCAGGTGAATAGGCAAGTCGAAGCGACTTGGTGTTTGCAATATTGTTGTACCACTTCTCCGCCTCTTTCTGTCATATGTCCATATCATGCAGGTATGCATACTGGTGACCAGAGTACAAAAGAATAGGCCATAGATTTCTCATGTCTTACTACCTACTGGTTTTTAGATAAGCTTTAAAGCAACGATGTAAATATTAGGAATGAAGGAGAGTTTCCAGATATTTAACTGCATTGGTCCAGTTGAATCACTTGCATGTTGAATGTGTAAGACACTCGCCCGATAAATGTCGACTTGGCTGCTTGGGGAAATCATTATGTAAGCTGCTACGAGTAGATCAGGTACGTACCTCTGCACGCATACCGTATGCACAGTTCGCCAAGAATTGTGGCTTGCAAGACTTAACACAAGCACAGGTTAACAGGGCAGCAGGGGTAGTTGTGGCGTGTGAACTTCAATTAAGTTTCTGCTAGTCCAAAGATACTTAGGTACACGTACATCTCCATATCTCATAACTGTCGGCCACGCGACGCGACCGGATAAGCTTAAGAACTACATTCCTCAATTTAAAACGATCCCTTATGATGAATTAGGTCTTTACTTTGATGTCCATGAACTCATTCCAATGATTTCTTTGACTACCCTAAATTTAGGTCCTTTTAGGTCTTTCAAAGGGCAAAGAAAGTCATTGTGCACCCCATGTCCCAAACCGTCTTCGGAAATTTCCTGTCAAGTCTCATATCAGCTCAATCACTCCGTTCGGTACATTTAATGCATCCTAGAACACCCACGTGTGTCGCCGCACCCGGTGCAAAGGGCAGTAATAGCTGTTAACAAAGGGTGGTAACAAGTTAACACGCAGACGCTTTCAGCAGCCTCAACAGTATCTTGTCATCTTTGGCTCAGATTGGTGGCTGAGATTATTCATTTACGTCTACCTCCGCCAAAATCATCGCCTCATTCATCTCGCAACTTTGCATCGCATTTTATTCCTAATCAAAACAACCTATCAACCAAACAAATTCATTCTTGCGACACCCTGTTCTGGGAATTTGTGGTTCGTGACGCCTCATCACTTGAGTTGCACTTGAAGTCCTCAGGTTAGGGTGAATTCTGGTACGTGCTAGCTATTCTCATCTCATCCTACTCACAACATGTGTTATTCTTCACACTGGGACCATCCTGTCCCAGTGCATATGATATATTCCTCAGGTCACCTGTCTATTGGAAATTTAGCACTCCAACGGTCTGCTGATCTTTATACTTAGATATTCTAATTCGTCTCTCAACTCTATTGCTGGGATCATTTGAAATTTATATCCAGCATGTCATCTTGGCGCCAAACTCGAGCGAGGAGTCGCGCAACCGGTGCAAGCAGTGCCGGCAGTCATAATTTAAATACAAGTCAAGGAGCTTATCATGATCCACCTTCAGCAGACCTCCCTGGCCTGTATCCTGTGCATGACGGGTCGTATGGCGTTAATTCTCATATGAATATTGATACGCCAAGAAGCGGGAGAAAAGGCAAAAAGTCTGGGTCTGGCGGCGTCAATGAAGAAGAGGACGACGCACGCTTTAGCCAAGGAATATACAGTAGAGAGGGTAGACGCTATGGTATGGATGTGAATCTGAGGAAAGTGGTCGAACGGGGCCGGAAGGAAGCCGAAAAATATACCGAAGATGATGACGGACCAGATGGATCTGAGCAGGAAGATGCCGAACCTGACCCGGTTCGGCCCGAGAGTCAGCCGCCAGCAACTCAACAGCCTAAGACTCAGAGTTCAGATTCGCAGCATTTAAAGGACCAATCAGATTCCAAAGATCAATGGGAGGCCAAGGCCCCTTCTGATAGACCCTGGGCCCTAAACGACGACGACGAAAGTGCGGTTGAAGATGAGCGTGACAAAGTGGGCTATCAAATGGATGTCCGTATCCCTTCGTATGGAGCTAGATTCCGGGATGATAGGGATACCACAGAGAAGCCGCCTTACAGGACGGTCCAGTACAGCTCCCCCGAGCCGCACGCTCTCATCAACAACCGTCAGCCTTCTGCGACACCTTTAACCCAAACATCTACTTTCTACGGTGTGCCAATCGGTCTGGGTTCCTCTCTTGCGAATACAGCATACCGTCCTATTTCCTCGAGAAGTTTCAATGCAGAAAGTCAATTGTACGCTGACGCCGCGCTTAAGACACCCCAACCACAGGCTCGCCCGAACCCGGTACTTCGACCACAAACTCGCTCGAACCCGGCACTTCAGCCCAGTCAAACCGCGGTGCGCCCGCAACAAAAGACACAAACCCCCAACACAGTAGATACAAATACCGACAACACGAACAATCATAATCCCAGCACCCACGATATAGATGCTAACCACGGTACCAATAACGCCAATTCCAATCCCGATTTCAGTATAACTCCTAATCCTACTCATCTTACTCATCCTACTGGTACCGATGCGCAATTCGGCTTCAGCCAAAACCCCACCTATCGCAACGATAATCCTACGGCTATACCAGAAGGTATGACCGCAGACGAATGGAATGAAGCGAGGGAATTCATAGATGGTATGCGAATGGAGCGACAAGAAACTTCAGACGAACCTCCTGCTCCTACTGCATCCGGAAGCGACCTAACGCTAGAGGAGATCGAGGCAGCAAAAGATCTAATATCAGGCATGGGCCACAATCCGGTTGAAGTACTCGGAATCGAGGATGCTCTAAAGCGAGTCTCTAAGTATCCCGCCCCTCCGATAATAAACCTGTTCAGCGATGAATCTCCTGGATCTCGGGCCGTGCCTGAAAAGACCATACCGCGGGACAGTGGCATCGACGTCATGGATTTTGAATATGGCGACGCAAACCTCAGTTATGCGGATTTAAACCGGCATATCAAAGCTAATCAACGTACCGAAGTGGATGATGCAGATGATGAGGAAGACGAGGATGATGATGAGTTCGACTATAATAGCTTTCCCCAGTCCACTAGAATGCCCACCTCTAGCCGAAGTTATAGTGGTGGACGTTCGCGGAAGAATCTGGGAAGCGGAAACTATTGGTGGAATATGGCCATCCTATTCCTAATTGTCCTCGGCTCTGTATGGGGTACGTTAACCGTATTTAGTAGTGGACTACCAACACCTCAGCTACCGAGCGTGAACGTCGTTCCCTCTATGAACATTCCCAGTTTGCACGACGTTGTAAGTGGTGTTTGTAAGATCGTCCCATGCAAAGGCCCAAAACTATCAAACAAATGGGGAGGCAAGAACAGCGTGGTGGGCGGAAAGTTGAGTGATACACAATCAGCGCTCGTTGATCGCCTGACTCCGAAAATGCCAGACGAGGTCTTTGTTGAAACGGACAAGAACGGCAAGCCAAAGATAACGCAGGATTTCTGGCATGCATTGAGGTACTTGATCAAGGAAGACGACATTATTCTTACTCTGGAAAACGCCAAAAAGAATGCGCCGGAAATCTCAGATGCACATTGGCTAGCCATCAAGTCCCGTCTGGAAAGGGGTGGATTCGGTTCTGGAGTCGGGCATGGGATGAATGACTCGGAATTCAGCCGATTCTGGGATAACTGGGTGAATGAGAACCAGAAGTCCTTGAAGAAAGCGATTGGCGGGATCACCATTCCCAGGGACGAATTCATGTCGCTATTGGAGTCGGAAGTACAATCTTTCCAGAGGGACATACGCCAGGAGCTTGTGGTTCAAGACGCTCGAGTTAAAGAACTCGCCGACACCCTGAACAAGTTCGAACGTTCTAACACTAGGTCTAATGACAGTCGTTTGACACGACAGGAAGTCAGGGCTATCAGCGAGGCTGCCGTTCGGAAAGCAATTGAGAACGCTAAGCTAGACGCTTTGGCTACTGGCCGCATCCGTGGACACGCCAATGACATGTTCCTGAACCAAGTCAACTTCTTCGGCATCGGCTCCGGAGCGGTCATTGATCCAAACTACACCTCGAAGCCTTGGAAACCAGCTAAGGACCATTTCAAGTTCAGGTCCAAGAACTGGTATTATCGAGACGGCTATGTAAACTTGCCCCCGACTGCCGCACTATCACCTTGGTCCGAAGAAGGCGAATGCTATTGTTCTGGGCGGATGGTAAAAGGCGAGCAACAGATAACGAACTCCATCCATGTGATGACCAGTCGCGAAATCATCCCCCAGCATCTCGTTGTCGAGCATATCCTACCAGGTTCAACGCTGGACCCCGAGTCGATGCCAAAGGATATCGAGGTCTGGGCGTACATCGAAGAGGTGAGCCTACGCGACGAGGTCCGTGCGTTCTCGGAGAGCCACTTCCCGACCACGGAGAAGGAGACGGAGACGGACCTCAACGAGGGGTACGTCAAGATCGGACAGTTCGTCTACGAGAACAAGAATTACGGCGACGGCGTCCAGATCTTCAAGATGAGCGACGAACTCGCGAAGATGGGGGCCTGGACGGAATTCATCGTGGTTAGGGCTGTGAGCAACTACGGCTCCGACCATACGTGTTTCTACCGTCTGAGGATGTACGGCGAGGTCGTTGAGAATGCGGCGCGTTGGGAGGAGTGGCAAGGCAAGGAGTAAGCCGCAGCAGAGACGGGCGCAAGGGATGGGGTGAACGCATTTCCCGGATACTAGATGCAAAGAGGATGGAGTAAACGGCCGTGCAGGCAATGAAAAATAGTGAGATGACACCGCATACGCAGAGAGACAAACATGCATGCTAAGCCGGTTAGCTGCGTGCTTAGAAGGAACTTTAGGAGTTTTTTTGGTATCCATTCTAGGGCGTTTTGCGCAAACGGGGAGTCGGCGGGGATCGATTTGATTGACGGATGGATGATACCAAATTCTTGAGTGTACACCAGTCGTAATACTCAATGCTACACTTTTTTTTTCTTGCTCTCGTCGGAACATGAGTTTGGCGTATTTTTCGTATTTTTATAGATCGTAAGAAATGTATGTACCTAGACTACTTTGCTTCATAGCTTGCTTTATCAATTATGTTCATGCTAATCAATGTTGATATTGACGTGTGTCTATATTGAATCGCCGCCTCGGCGAAAAGTAAGGAGGGAGATCTAAGTTGAGAGATGTCCTCACCGGTGCTCTTTATCTAACCCCTCTCAATGGTTGAACTTTTATATGTCCGTAGTATATGTAACGAGGTAAGCAACCCTAAATATTCCAAAGTGAGCTTCCATAGCTCGCCTATGTTTATCATCGTTAAACCCCACACTTGTCTGCCGCTCTGTTAAGTAAAAAGCATAGGGCATATCATCAAGCATCCTCTAATTGCTCACTTCACGTTTTGAATGTGAAAGTATTATCGATCTCTACCTAGCCTCTCTTCTCTGTCTTCCGTTAATTCGTACGCAGGCCGGAATTGCTCGCCATTCGTATCGCTATTGGATCTCTTTCCTCTCAACGCCGGATTCGGATGTGTGTCGTCTGTGCCGCCTAGCGACGTGTACCCCTTATCATACAAGGAACAATATGGAATGTGTAGAGCGCGTATGAACTGTTCATTTGTCTTAGTATTTCTTACCAATTAACCTATTTTATATGTAGTGCCCGTGTATGTAAGAAGGGCAGAGAATAGAAGGAAAGGCGAAACTCACCCCCCATACTTCGCGATAATGCCAGTCAATGACAGGATGTATGCGCATGAAGCGCGGCCAGTCGGCATCCGTCTCGTCGAAGAAAGTCAGGTCAGCACCATGCGGGTCGGTGCGCCTTGTCCCGACGAACACGGCCTTGACCTCAGGGCGTTCGCGCAGGTACGTCGTCAGCGCGGGCTTCATGGGTTGGTTTGACGTTATTAAATCTAGGTGATAGAGAGCCGAAGTCGTTGCTACGAATTCGTCTACCTCGGCGAAAGGAAGAGGAGGGCGGATATAGAGGGCTTGGAGACGGCGTGGGAATGGTCGTGGTGAGCAAGAGGATTGTGTCGAGGACGATTGTAGTGAGACCGATGTCGGCAGGGAAGCGAGGATTAATATTAGGAGGACGAGGCAGTCCTTGCCGCCGTTGTATGATAGCGAGAGTTCTTCCGGCCTGTTATATAACTGTTAACTTGATTCAAAAAGCCTGTTCATGAATTCGTGGTGTATCGTCGGTCCAGCTGACATCGTGTACTGACAGAGAAATCGTAGCCAGAGGGACGCGGAAAGAGGGTCAAATCTTGAGAAGAGGGGAGGAATGTACCTGTATCGCCGTAGCGCCTCGTCAATAACCCCCCTGGCGACTATAATCTGGCTCTTCACGGAGTTGAGAACCTCATCGTCTGTCGGCGTGTCGAGGAAATTGTCGACCTTGGCTTGCATCTCGCGACACAATACTTCCAGCTCGTTAGGTCCCGCGCCATTCGTAGTGGGCGGGGCCGACCCGTTCTGGGGTCCCGACATGTTTTGTCCAAGTATCTTCGTTTGTCCCCTTACTTCGGTATACCTCTATGTCTCTATTCTTTTCTGTCTATGAAGCGGCTTGGTAGGCCTCGAGGGTAAGATAGTGGGGCTTAGCTCATGGGATCTCGTTTGCCGTGCTTTGTCTTAGGGAATAGTTGTCGTTGTCGCGCTGGAGAAAAAGACATATGAAAGGCCAATTTATCGTCGGACGAGGTATATGAGTAAGGTGGACCTTGTCGTCTTGCGGTCGAGAGCTAGAGGCTTAGACGATGACAGGATGAGTATCGAATGCGACGTCGCTCCTTCGCCTTACAGTAAGACTAAGAAAATTGTGGGTCGATTACATCCTTGCACAAGCGGGAAGGAGGGATGAATTGGAGGGGCCGCGGGATCTAGAGGGGTATAAAGGGTTAGATGTCGGTCCTTTGGTGCTTATCGATACCCAGATGGTTTGGTTGTTTGCATGCTGAAAGCTTGTGATAGAGTTATGGAACCCATTAGAAGCGAATAAGAAGCAGAAAAGGAAGCAAGCGCAACTCGGCCGTTGCAGAACTTCCACGCTAGAAGGGTCCGATTAGGGTCGCCAAGCTGCCACCCACCTCCCTATGTACCTAAGGTAAGGTACCCAGCGCCACGAAAGGTTACTCTAATCGAAATCAGATCGTGGGATACACCTTGGACAATTCAGGAAGTCTTACTCGACATATTTTATCTTTCGTGTCCAAGTTGGGGGTTGACGTACTTCAACATGATGCTCATGATGTAGGATATCAGGATATCATTAGTCAATTGTACCGCGTTACGATATACTAATCGAGATCTCAACTCTTTAATCCTCAAGCAGACCAGCAGCCAACGCTTCGTAATCCTCCAGGGTATTAGGTGCTTCAGCCACTTCGATGACCTTTCCTTTGCCTTTCTTACTCTTAGCCTTCTGTTTCTCATCTTCTGAGTCGTCCTGGAACCACTTCTTCGCTTTCTTCTTGGGACGTCTCTCCTCCTCCACTTCGCTTCCACTATCCTCCCCTGCCATTGGCAGAGACGCCATGAGAGCCAAGGGGTCCTCCCCATCGTTGGGTGCTGAGAGGCTGGGCATACCACCCATCGCCTCACCATTTTCCATTGCTTCCCGAGCCTTCCGTTTTTCCTTCTTCTCCCGCCGTCTGTCCTTAGCAAGCTGCTTGTCGCTGACATCGGCCTCCTTGACCTTAACCGCCTCGCTTTCCACGAATTTCTGGCGCTGAGCCTCTGCAGATCCATCCCGTACGAAGTCCTCTTCATCCTTGATTCTGTATGGATGATGCATATTTCCATCATCGTCAAATACCACCTTATCTCCCTTGCCTTTGAATTTGAGCATCTTCTTCTTGGACTTGAGCATTTTCTCTCTACGCTTTGAATCCACCACGAATGGTTCTTCGCCGCCAAGTCCTGTGATGATCTTGGTTCCAGGAACCAATCCATTGCCTCCCTTCGCATCGTCTAGGTCATTGCCTTCGAGTACTCGTTTCACGGAGAGGAAGTCGTCTTCTTCGTCGTCCTGGCCGCCATTCGCAGCTTGATCCCCATCGCCGATTATTTTAGTGTAATGGCTTGTGAGAACGTCTTGGTTAGTACGCTCAAACATGCGATCGTATTTTGTCCGGACTTCGCCCTTCTTCTTTTTCCTTTTCCCGTTCTCGTCAAACTCAGACTCCGAATCACTAGATAGGACCGCGCGAGGCGCATTCTTCAGCTTCTTGACATCTTCGCCCTTTTGGAATTTGATTTGCGGTGCACCAGGTAGACCCAAACTATCCGCATATGCATCGAGATCCAACTTCTTCAGATCAAAAATCTCCTTGTCCTTCTGTAAATGGATAGAGCGGGTATAACTGATAAAGGCTTTCTGGCCGAGATATTTGAGGTCCGGATTTTTGAAGCACATATCCTGGATCTGGTTCTTGATGCTCTGCTTCTTCTTCTCCCTGACATTAACCTTGTGTATGGGCACTTTTCGTTGCTCAAGTCGCTTAAGCATTCCCTCCTCTTCGCTTGGATCTAGGAACAGCACCGCTTTTCCATTTCTCTCATAGCGCGCGGTTCGCCCAACTCGGTGAATGTAGGTATCGGTATCCTCGGGACAGTCCATCTGCACCACCCAATCTACCGCAGGGAAATCTACACCGCGCGCGACCACATCTGTAGCAAAAAGACAAGAGTATTTAGCGGCAGCGAACCTTGACGTGATCTCTAGCCGTGCTACTTGCTTTTGCCTGCCATGCAGATGTAGAAGAGGAATACCAGGCTGCAAATGGCGAAAGCTCTCGTACACAAAACGGACTTGCTTCCCGGATGATAAGAATACAATCATCTTGCTCTTGAGATTAGCCTTGATGAAGCCATATAAAGTGTCCATCTTTTCAGCTAGAGGCGTAAGGAGGTAATGTTGTGTCAACGTTGTCGGCGTTGCGGTAGGAGCGGCTTCGTGAACAGCGACGTATTCGGGGTCTTTCAAACTTAACCTAGCCAAGTCGGAAACCTTCTTGCTCTGTGTAGCACTGAACAGCATAGTCTGCCGCGATTTAGGCAAGTGTTCTATAAGCGCATCCACAGCGGATTGGAAACCCATATCCATTATTCGGTCGGCTTCGTCGAGAACTAAGATCTGCAGGTTATCGACATCGAAGCCCGCCGTCTGATCGAGGTGTTGCAGCATTCGACCTGGAGTGCAGACAAGGATATTCATCCTTCCCAAGCGTTCCGCTTCCTCCTTAAGACTCTTGCCTCCGATAACCAGACCGGCCGAAAACGTGTGATATCTTCCAATCTTGCGCAGCACTTCGAAAATCTGGACGGCAAGCTCGCGCGTAGGCGAGATGATCAGCGCTCCTAATCCATCGTAGTCGGTCCACTGTGCACGATAGAGCTTTTCGAGGACGGGGACGAGGAAGGCAAGCGTCTTTCCGGAACCGGTCTTCGCAGCACCGAGGATATCGCGGCCCTTCAAACCGAGAGGAATTGCTCGTGCCTGGACATCAGTAAGGTTTTGGAAATGCGATGCTTCTAAGCCTGAGGCTGTCGGTTTCGAGAGAGGGAGAGTCGAGAATTTAGTAGTATCCTCAGACTTGGGATCCTAAAGGAAAGTTTGGTTAGCTACCTTTACCACAGCTGCCAAGTCACAAGATATCACTTACAAATTCGTCGACGGCATTTTGGAGTTTTTGGATATCCTCCTGTTCTCGTTTCCTCTTTAGGGACTTTGGATTCTCCTTAGGCTTCTGATGCTTTTGCGGCGCGCGACTATTTGTACGAGCAGCAGGCATTGCGAATCTGAGTTGCTGTTGGCTTCGGGTAGAATTCTCCAACATGGACTGGATGCGCCCTGGAAAGCTTGCAGAAAAAAATTGGACTTGGCGGGCTTTCTGCCAATCTGTGGCACTAGTGTGGCTGCGATAAGCAGACCGCCTTTCAGCCACAGCGGCTTGGTGCAATTAACACTGTCCGCTTCACCTTCATTCTCCTGTTTTTGCGTCGTCGATTTTCTTTTCACAGTTATGAAAAAAGAACATATTTGGATCAATCAATTGAAATCTGATTCATCTAAGCCAGATCTCCGGTAATTATGGACGCTAGAGATACATGGAGCCACGATTAAATCAATCATCACATATTACGAATAGCGCCGGTTGGACTTCAGCAGCTAATTTAATAGTCATATTGTACACTATTGAACCTCATCAATACCAATAAAAATCATTCGGATATCAACAATTTTTATGGTTAAATCATAGCCTGGCTCTCTCCTTTTGAGGTTCAGCTTCCTCCGCGATCATTTCGGCAGCCCTCTCGGCGACACCCAGCACCGTCAACATAGGGTTGATAGTAGGGATGGTCGGGAATATTCCCGCGTCCACGATGCGCAACTTCTTCAGCCCCTTGACCTTTAGCTTCTCATTTACAACAGCCATCTCGTCTTTAGTAGTGTCACCCATCTTTGTCGTTCCGCAAGGGTGATAGACCGTATGCGCCGCCTTGCGCGCATAGTAGCTTAAGTCTTCATCTGACTGAACATTCGGTCCAGGCGCAACCTCTCTCTTAATCCAGTCTTTGAACGGCGCCTGTTCCGCTACCTTGCGTGCTGCACGCATGCCAAACACCAATGTAGCCGCGTCGTAGCCTTCGGGATCCGTAAAGTACCGGAAATCGAGGGATGGCTTGACCTTTGGATCCGCCGAAGTAAGGAATAATCGGCCTCGAGAGCGCGGTCGCGGGATGTTCGGTGTCATACAGAAGGCGTAACCGTCTGGAATATCGGGATATCCTAGTCGGAGAGTGTTGAGCGTGAACGGAATCTGATAACAGTGCATCATGACATCGGCAATGTCTCCGTCATCAAGACCTTCCGGGTTTGCGGGTGACTTCTTAGCCCCGGCACCAGGTCGTTCACGACGCAAAAAGATTCCTGCGTCCGAATCCATCGTGGTCTGGTTTGGCGGGACGGGCTTCTTCAGCTCCCACATGATAATACTCTCGGGGTGGTCTTGTAGATTCTCACCCACACCCGCAATGTCGCGCACGACTGGAATGCCAAGATCTGACAGTTGCTTCTTAGGCCCAAGACCGGAAAGCATCATGAGACGAGGAGTATCCACGGCTCCAGCGCTCAATATCGTCTCAGCCTTAGCCTTGATGACGCGCGATGAGCCATCTTTCAACGTTAAATTGACACCTTCAACATCATCCCCACTAACATTGATCTTGGACACCCACGCATCAGTAAGTATTGTTAAGTTGGGTCGCTTCTCTTCGCCCCTCAAAATCGGATGAATGTACGCAACGGATGCGCTGGATCTTCTGCCATCGTCTGGGTTGTAGCTCACTGAGAAGAACCCGACGCTAGGCTTCAAACACCCAGCTTCCGTTATTTGCTTATTGAAATCTGGGATAACTGGGACGTCAAGTGCTTTGCTGCATGAGTCGACCCAATCCTTACACAACTGGTTGCGATGTCTTGCGTGGACTGGTTGAATGGTATTCTTCAGCTTATCCAATGCCTTCATAAATGTGGGAAACGTCCAGCCCCGTGCTCCCAAGGACTGCCAAATATCCAGGTCATACTTAAATGGCCTAAAAGAGATCAAGGTATTGTGCGAGGAACAACCTCCCAAGACCTTTGCCCGTGAATGTCTGATGAAGGAATTGCCTAAGGACCACGGTAAGATAAGCAGACTCTTAATGCAGAATAGCGAAACTCACCCATAGGCTGCTCAGTGGTGCCATAGTCATAATCCAGCTCACCACCTAATAGATTGAGCCATTTCTTAAGATCAAGGACGCGGTCATCCATATAATCACTGGGACCGGCCTCAATGAGGAGAACCTTCTTGTGCGGAAGATACTCTGCCAGCCTTGCAGCAACGACGCAGCCGGCCGTACCCCCGCCAACGACTACATAATCATACTTATCAGAATCTGATATCGGGAGCTGAGTAGTAGTCATTTTTCTTTGCAGCAAGTTCGTCTCTGTGAGATAATCTGGGATCAGCGAAGCGGGTATGTTTAAGCTGCAGCTCCTTTTTATCTAAAATCTGACAGATCTGACTATATAACCATGTGGCAGTTAAGTTCTATTAATCTTACGAACTCTCGGGGTCGCCTGAAAAGATAAACTTGCCAAGCCGGTTCGGGACTCGGTCATGAGCTGGAACAGTTTTTTAGTACGGGGACCCTGATCATCCACAATTGGTCCATAGATACATTGAGGTCCCTTGTACATACATGCAGCGAAATCCTTATGGGCTGAGCGGTAAATGGTGTGACTCGTGAGCGACAGGGACGAACGTGGGGAGTACAAGTTTATCGGTGGCTGGTCCCGAAACTCAGTTAGGAAAAGATAACCTCCCTGGCTTGAACTATCAGACTACTGGCTGACTGGCTAACGCACGGCCATCCTTCCATAAGGAGTCAACCTTCCCCTTTTTCCTTATCTCTAGGTAAAGTAGAAAGGAAAGAAATCTTGGTTCTCCATATCGGACGACACAATCCACGCTAGTAACCAAAGTAGTCAAGGGTCGCCCGTAAGCCCGAGGTCTACCGTTGACTGCGTTGACTAACAAGTCCCGGAATCAGCACTAGTTACCCCTCTAAGCTCAGGTCTCACCAATCGGGCGGGGTCAGTGAGCCGCAGAGTGACAATACCGATTCTCCGCTCACGCTGAATGACGTCTGCCTTATCCGGTCCGACCCAGAATATCTCCACATCCGTAGTTCATGTTTCAGCTAACTAGGAACTACAATAGGAGTAACGCCGACAACCTCTTTTCCAAGAAGTTGAATTTTTCTTAGTTCGTACCCCCACGATAACTCTTAGCAAGGATTTCCTTGCTGACGTCAACGGACGGAACTTGCCGCTCTTCAAGCCACCAGCCATTCGTCCCTAATCCAACTTCACCAGTAGATTTCATGAGAGAAGACGGCTAACTCGGGAGAAAACTTGCTTGAAACTGATAGTCGACGGCCTCCTCTCACTACTCAAGGTCGATAGTATAATCAAGCTATTTGTGTGAGAAGAGCTCTTCAATTGATATCGATACGATGGGTTTCAGGGATGTGGACCGCCACACATTTTACGATGGAAAACCGCAGCCATCAGCGGCGTCCTCGGGTAGTTATGAAACCATTGATCCCTCTAACGGGAAGCCCATCTGCAAGATAAACAATTCGTCGCCTAAAT
Organism: Hypoxylon sp. PDH2405; assembly: GCA_023628415.1. Taxonomy (NCBI): domain Eukaryota; kingdom Fungi; phylum Ascomycota; class Sordariomycetes; order Xylariales; family Hypoxylaceae; genus Hypoxylon; species Hypoxylon sp. PDH2405. Next base: position 319,704 of record JAMAKT010000015.1, read on the forward strand.
CGATCGATGCCGCTATTCAGTCAGCCCAAGCAGCATTTCCATCCTGGTCTAGCACTCCTCCAGTAGAACGGGCGCGTATTCTGCAGAAAGCGGTGGCTCTCTTACGCGAATACAACGATGCCCTCGCGCGTATTGAAACGCTGGATACCGGGAAGCCTTTCTCGGAAACGTCAACGGTAGACATCGTCACGGGAGCCGACGTTCTCGAGTACTTCGCCAGCCTAGTAGCTAGTGGTGGATTGAACGGCGAATCCTTTCGATTGAGACCGACGGCTTCTGTATACACGTCTAAAGAGCCTCTCGGAGTATGTGTTGGTATCGGCGCGTGGAATTACCCGATCCAAATAGCGCTCTGGAAGTCAGCGCCATGCTTGGCTGCTGGGAACTGCATGGTCTACAAGCCAAGCGAGTTCACCCCCTTGCACGCTGAATACCTAGCAGATATATACAAGAAAGCTGGTGTTCCAGACGGCGTTTTCAATGTCGTATACGGTAGTGGGGAGGTCGGAGCCTATCTAACGAAGCACCCTGCTATCGCCAAGGTCAGCTTCACAGGACAAGTGAGCACTGGGAAGAAGGTAGCAGGCGCAGCCGCCGGGGAAATGAAATATGTGACCATGGAGCTCGGCGGCAAGAGTCCGCTAGTTGTGTTACCGGACGCGCCCGTGGACCAAGCTGTAGACGTAGCGATGATGGCGAATTTCTTCAGCACTGGTCAAGTCTGTACGAACGGCACACGGGTGTTCATCCCGCGCGCGATGAAGAGGGAATTCGAGAGCAATCTTCTCAAGAAGATAAAATATGTCCGGGCGGGTGATCTGTTCAATATGGATACCAATTTCGGACCTCTTAGCAGTAAGGTCCATCACGAAAAGGTGCTTCGGTATGTGCGTCACGGTATCGAGAATGATAAGGCGACGCTGTTGTGTGGCGGGTTGGAACCGCCGGCCAACCTACCGGCGGAATTGAAGCAGGGGTACTGGATCCAGCCGACGGTGTTCACGGATTGTAGGGACGATATGAAGATCGTGAAGGAAGAAATCTTCGGTCCCGTGATGACTATCTTGACGTACGACACCATCGACGAGGCAGTTAAACGTGCCAACGCGACGGAACTTGGGCTCGCGGCCGGCGTGGTGGGACGCGACATCGATCAGTGCCATACCGTGATATCGAAGCTCGAGGCTGGTATCACTTGGATCAATACCTGGGGCGAGAGCCCTGCCGAGATGGCGGTCGGAGGATGGAAACAGAGCGGTCTTGGCGTCGAGAATGGGAAGAGAGGACTCGAGGCGTGGGTTAGGAATAAAAGTACGCTGGTTGAGATGGGTGGAAGCGTACCGACTGTGTTTTCGAAGCTGTAGAGACCCAAGTAGGCGGCATGTTTGAATCCGGATGAATCGAATGAGATGGGATCACGATGTAGGAGAATGCGATACAGCAGTTGAGCGATCGATAGCAAGGGACGAAGTCATCGCGAAAAGAACGAACGAGATTCGAGCATCGAGGTCATGTATCCTACAATCCCAATCACTAACATCTAACCCTTCTTCAAGTCACGGCGCGAGGCCGAGATCTCAATGAAAAGTAGTTTGAATCACCTCAAGGGTGTTTGGTTTCCAAAAATTAACCAGCACATATACCCAACTGTCCCCATGTGCATGGGACCACAGCTCGTCTCAGGGAAGAGAAAACCAAAAAAGGAAGTAGATCGGGTAAGAGATAGCCAAGCATATATGAGAGATGGTAGAACAGATAGGAAGAAGACCCGTCGACAAGCTGTGTGGGGGGGAGTTGGAGAAGAAAGAGAGAAAGGAAGAGAGGAATCTTGGGGGGAGACCTGGGTTTATATAGGTTTTCCAAAGGGATTTTCAGGGCGGTGACTGGGATTCTGCCGCTGCTGCCAGGGCCAACGGTTGCCGGGAGCGTGGGGCCTGAGGCAGTGTGAGTCACTTGTTGCTATGGATATACGCGTGGGATACTGTGATGAGTCACTGATTGCGAGGTGATCCTGAGGCTGAAGTCGCGATCGAGGTGGTCTGTGACCGGGAAAATACACAGTACGTACCGCATTTTCTTGCAAACACTTTACTTTAGAGCACGGTCTACCAGTGATCTTTTTTCTTATTGGCTCGCAGCTTAATAAAACAGTATCAAAAACTCCAGCTTCGAGCCGTTCGGAATTCGAGAATCAGAAAACGCCAAGAATTCACTTGAATCAGCAGGGACTTACTGATTAGAACAGTAGAAATAATGTTTCTTAGCCTGTAATTGGCCGGTGCCTTAGAATCCGGTCCGTGATTCTCTTGCTTTACTTGGGCTCTTTTTAATATAACAGTGTACACCTCCCTCTGAAATCAGGGGCTTGTCCTCAACCGGGCAATACAGCAGCCTTTTTCGAGACCCACTTTCAAAAATACACTGATACTTACTGATTAGACTGTCTATTTTTGGATATTCCCTTCCATACTGTGATTCTTCTTGATTTTCTATTGGAAGATTAACGTCGCTGAGCTTTGGTATCCTCAGTTTCGGGGAGGGTGGGTACCAAGATCTCGATCATTAAGTGTATGGGTCCCTATATCTTGTCGAAGGAATATTCTCATTGGTGGTTTACCGTACATATATCTATTTATTTTCTTATTCGTCGTAAGCCTACACAATATTACCGTTCAGGAGATCATCCCAATTCTTTTTGCCTATCACCCAGGTCTCCGCGGGCTTTGCGAGGAACGATCCTTCCAGATCGACCACATCACAGAGCCAATGAGAATCGTTGGGATCTGACATCTACCCATCCATCCCCTCTCAAAATTTCCATGCCTATTTGACCCTTGTACGACTAAGCCCTACATCTCAGCAATTAGACCCACGCGGCTGTACCCTCTAAAGCTTACTTCGACGTCACAGATGCGTCGGATAATCAGGTTTCTAAACATATTAGACCGCCACAACAATCTGTGGAACTTCAATTAACTAAATTACGATGAGATATGGATGTAAAGCATGGCTATAATCTTTCAAATTAGAATGTTCGTAGATATAAAAGACCATGGGTTGCCAAGGTTGGAGCTCGGCTAGAATTAAACTCAGCAACAGATGAGGATCATTATAACTTATGAAAATGGCAAAATTTACGTCTCCTGATTCAGGGTGGCTAGCTACTGTGCTAGTCTTCCTTACAGCCATAGCACCATTTACAGCCGCCACATCCATCAGTGAGATTTCTATCTCGAGGAGTGCCTCAACCACTGTGCCCATATCGACAGGCACACCCTCGAAGCCGAGCAACGGCTCAAAGCGTATCGTTCAATATGCCCACACAATTTACGCACCAACATCTCTTAGCAAGATCCACATCGCAGAGCTCGTCAACTCGACGCGACCCGTCTATGTCACCGATGTCATTTACGGAACTTGGACCATATGGGCCAACAAGACCATGACTATCTCCAAGGATGGAAACAATATCAACCCTAGTCTCCCTTCGAACTCCTGGGCGTGGGCCGAGATGAAAATCGTGCAGAAGGCCGGGGTGCCCGTCTTAATGGGCATGCGTGGCGGTTTCTCCAACTTCAACAACGCGTCCACTTTCGATACGTACTACGGGATCCTCCGCGACACGCTACGTAAGTACAACTTCGACGGTATCGACTTCGACATCGAGGATTATATAGATCGTAACGAGCATGCCATCAAGCTAGACCCAGTTGTCAAGCTTATCCAGCAGCTGCGCAGGGACTTCGGCCAGGACTTCGTCATCACGTTAGCACCCGTATGGACCGCGCTAGCGGGTGGTGATAATCTAAGCCACTTTAGTTACGAGCAGCTCGAGAAGCAATGCGGGAACGACATTTCGTGGTATAACGTGCAGTTCTATTACCCGGGTCAGCAGCTCGCATCAACGGACAGCGTCGATGCGGTTATTGAAAACGGGTGGAAGCCCGAGCGCATCGTAATCGGCATGATGAGTACGCCTGATTACGACCCCTTCGTCAATCTTCCTGTGGTCGCGAAGACTCTGCATGAGCTTGATGCTAAGTACCCGGCCCTCAGGGGTATTGATGGCTGGGACTACTATGATCAGAAGCCTGGGGGGTATCCACGGCCGTGGGAATGGCCTAGATGGGCAGCTCAGCAGCTAGGCGTGGTTAACAACAGTACTAGTGTGGCTTCCAGTCTTAACTCTGGAGTACGGAGAAGCTTTACTGCTTAAGGACGAATCCTTCCTATATATATTGGATTATACGGTTTAGTAGATGTGCACAAAAACGAGCTAAACTACATTACATGTGGTATACGATATGAGAGGGTTTCCACGGGGCTTATGTCGGAGAATAGATAGGATAATAAAGATAATCTTGTGGCAAAGGCAATGCTGAATCACATATTCTGTTCTCCGAAACGTAATGTAACGAGTGTACTCCGCCCTGATTGCGCCTCTAGAAGGGAAATATAATACTAATAAGGCCGGTATATAAAATCGAGGAACGCTGGCGTTCAATCCTGAGTATTGACTTGCGTATAGTGACTTAAGGACTAGTCGGCGATAATCCGGGTTTAAGCAACCCGGTGGCTGCCCTATCTCCGTGTAACGTCGGACCCGGAATCACCCTGGCCACCCGGGGCTCAACATAACTTGACTAGATATGCCAATGTATAATAGACTCTTTTCCATGATCAACATGCTCGAATAATTATTGACCCGTGCTTATAATAAATCAGCAAAATGCCTGGTGACGTATCACTAAGCTTTGTTGCAAGATGGCTGTGGAATCAACTCTTTTGCACAGTTCCGCTCCCGACCACTTCATTCGAAGGGAAGGCAGTAATCATTACAGGCGCGAACCAAGGATTAGGTAAGTAGACTAAAACTTCTCTTAAAACATGTGTTGTCTGTTTTATTGACGTCGAAGCTAGGGTATGAGGCCGCAAAACATATCATCAAACTTGGCGCCGCAAAGCTCATCATGGCTGTCCGCTCCACTGAGAAAGGGGAAGCTGCCAAACTCTCCCTTGAGAAAGCGACCGGTTGTAAACCTGGAGTTATCGAAGTCTGGCCTATTGATCTCTGCAGCTATGCTAGTGTCAAGGCGTTTTCCGAGAGAGCAGCACGCGAGCTGGAACGAGTGGATGTCCTGCTTGAGAACGCGGGCGTCAATTACTTCCACTGGTACTGGGCCGAGGATAATGAAATGAACTTGACGGTTAACGTAGTCTCAACCTTTCTACTGGCCTTCCTTATGCTCCCTAAGCTGAAAGAGACGGCCACACGTTTGAATACTCAGCCGAGGCTCACCATTGTGACGAGCGATACGCACTACTTTGTCGACTTTCCCGAGAAGGACGCCCCCCTCAAGGCATCTTCAACAACATGAACAATAAGGAAAGGTCTGACATCGCTAACCGCTATCCGACTACCAAGCTTATGCAAGTCTTCGTCGTTCGTGAGATGGCCGCTCGGATGCCTATGGACTCGTATCCAGTAATTATCAACATGGTTAACCCCGGTCTATGCAAGAGTGAACTTGTCCGCGACGGTGGCAAATTAGCCCGCTTAATGGTCAATATTCTCGGCCGGTATACAGAAGAAGGCTCTAGAAATCTGGTTTATGGAGCAAGCGGAGGACCCGAGACGCACGGTCAGTATCTGGAGATGTGTCGAGTGACCAGACCTAGCACTGTTGTAGTAAGTCCCAATGGTTTGCAGACGCAAAAACAAGTCTGGAAAGAGGTAATGGAAAAGCTAGACGAGATCGAGCCTGGTGTATCTGGGAACCTGTGAAGCAAAGGAAAAGCCGAGAGGTTTTTCTATCACTTTTATGATGTTTGAAATCGCTCCTTTATGCTAGAAATATATGCTATGATAACTTATGCTACATTCATTTATAGCCCAAAGGGTACCCCGGTAGATCACGTTCTACATATTTAAGCCTCTAAATATATATGAAATTTTGATGGACATTCGGAGTGAAGATCTCCACTAATAACAGTGCATAGCCCCGGCACTCGGCTTCGAGTCATGATTCCATTTGATAGGATGGCCTTGAACAAATCCCTAGTATCAAGATAACGTCATTAATATTTCATGGTATAAAGGAGTGCAAACAAACCAGCCTAGAAGGATTTTCTTAGGTAACCATGGCAATATGGCTTCCTGAAAATCCCCGCCGGCACTCTTCCCCAGGTAGAGCTCTACACCGTCCATGGCAACCTGCTTCCTCCGAGCAACGTCACGTCCAACTCTCGAGCCATCTCTCAGGGGCAACGAAATGAATCCTAACCCCACAGGAACCGTGTTGAACTACATAAAGAATAGTAACACAGTGTCCCAGTGCCCATTGGGGCATTCCAAATGGTTTAGTTGAATAATTGAGTAATTGCTCGAATATAATTTTTTGTCCCTAGAGGTAGCTGGTTCAAGTCTAACTGAAACCAAGTTTTTTTTTTCTCCAAACGACCGAGTATACTTTCTACTATAGTTTGAAAGTGAATAGTAGATAATTCAAGCTATAAAACTATAATAGATAATAGTTCGGTCTCTGATGAAGAAAATGAAAACTTATCCTCTTCAGCAGCTAGAACAGAGCTTGAAGATGATGAACCAAGTCAATACTACGCGGTATCGTTGGTAAATGGTGGCGTTGAGGACTTAGAAGTTGTACTACCCACGGCGTACTATCGCTTACATGTTCAACCAATCTATATCAACGCCATTGCGGCAGGCTGCAGGATCTATCGCCCGGGTGGCTTGCTGGAATGGTACCGAAGCCCTCTGTTGTTACACAATGAGCCATATTATCTCTAAGGAAAACACCTAATTCGTGAATCTGACCGGGAAGGATTTTCATGGCGCAGTACAGCAGGATAATATCGCTTAAAAATGCGAGCTGACAAGCTGACGAACATGATGGCTTCTCATAGTCACGTTGCCACCCAGCCTGCCACCCAACTCAGACTGGACTCAGACCAACTTCCACTACTCTACTCTAAATCTGATAATGGCATCGAATTACATCCATTACAGGATGACAAGCTACTATAGAATAGTTGCACGTGCGGCGTCGATAATTCTTCTTATATCTAGCCTCGCTGGCGCTATTTCAATCCCACCTCCTACAGGTCCCTACGGGGTGGGTGTTCGAAAATACATTATTGAGCACTTCAATGATCACGACCCTGTAGCACCGAACAATGTGAGCACGGAATTCTTGGCTACCATTTTTTACCCGACCCTCGAGAAACCACAAGCCTCTTCCGGACCCTATCTCAATCCTGAGACCGCCGCAGTTTTCGAACGATCCTGGAACTACACTACCGGAACCCTGGCGTCGCTCACCTCGACTGTGCAGCAGAATGCTACGTTCTTAGAACTGAAAGGAGGCTCCGCTAAAGAAGGGGAAGTGAAAAGATCTCCTTATCCGACTATTTTATTCGGACCCGGTTGTGGGGGTCCGCCTGTCGAAGGTAACACAATACTACTCTCGGAATTAGCATCATATGGTTACGCTGTTATCGGATTAGACCACCCGTTTGAGCAACCTTTCGTTCGCTATCCAAACGGAACCGGAGTTGATGGTGTAGTCATCGACTATAACTCAATTGAGCTTATCACAGCCATCTATGAGATGCGCCTCGAGGACAATGCCGCGTTTCTAGAGCAGGGTCTCATTGAATTAGTACGCAAGTTCAACGTACCCTTGAATACCACTCATCTAGGTGCCTTCGGGTACTCGCTAGGCGGCGCAGCAGCATTTGGCTCGCTACAGCATAACGAGGCCCTCGTCTCTGGGCTGAACTTGGACGGTACCCTATTTGGGGATCCAGCATCGAATAGCAGCGTTGCCGACGAGCAGAAACCTACCTTCCTTGTGGGAAGCGAGAGCCACGGAGGGGGTTATGGAACCGACCACTCGTGGGCAACGTTTCCACTCTGGCAGACAGGTTATCAGAGGAGGATTTCCATCAATGGGACGACGCACTATGACTTCTGTGATGACACGTTTTGGAAGACTCTCGATAGCGCATCTGACCATGGTGCAGGGCCTATTGACGGCCTCGAGCAGGTTCGGGTCCTGAACGCCTATGTTAAGGCTTTCTTCGATTTCACTCTGCTTGGTACGGATTCGTCTATCTTAGATGGACCGTCTCCTGAGTTCCCAGAGGTCTTGTTCTACGATGAATCCTAGTCCCGAGAGCTATATGTTCCGTCTAAATGTCTAGGCGATAGATGCAAGAACGTTCCAAAACGTGTTTATTAACATAATAACCCAGCATCAACGACTCATTGGACGGAATCGCGAGCACGGTGGATATAGAAAGAGCTTATAGATCAAACAATATATCTCAAAATGTATCGGAGAATATGCATGAGTAATCCCTATAGTGACTGTTGAATTTGCTAGACGCTAAACTTGGATCCTGCCATAGCCAGAATTTGGCAAACAACACACAATCCTTCGAATCTTTCAACCATCCAAAACAGCTGATGCTATCTCTTCGAGAGATTTATTATAAGTTCTAGCTAGCGTTGAGTGGCCGGTCACCGGCTCTCGCCAGCAGAATATTTCCAGCCCCTATTATACTTTCTACCAAGTCCAGATGACGAGCACCTATCTCATTCCTACTCTTAGTTTTACAATATCTATATACGGAGCCTGGGTAATTCAATCTGCTCGACGACAGGAAGGGGCGGGTCGGTACAGTGTAAAGCAACTGCCCAACTTATTGCTCTATATTCCATATATATATCTTTATGTCTAATACAGTGCATTTCATACGAATTACATCTACTGATGCTATCAGAAAGTCGAGCTTTTTTCTTGCAGCACACTTCCTCTATCTTAGTCCGAACTCTAGCTTATCTCCCCAATCGTATATCGACGGTTGCCTATACTTCGTATGTGAGTCGATGGATGTCTTGAGTCAATGGATGCTCCTATGGGAGCTCAAGTAATATGGGTAGTTACAGCTGCCTCTTAAACTCGAACGCTGCTGAAACACCATTAAAGAACCAGCTTAACGGGGGTGATATTGAAGTTGGAGGATGCTACCTATCAATGCGAGGTCGACTAAGCCAGAGAAAAAGGATCTGTCACGTGGCGCACCTAGGATGATGGGAAGAAACGCGGTGTTTCGCAAGGAACTAGAAATTATCTGGCTGAGCTCTTGGTATACATACATACAGGATGCTTCTTTGTCTACTATGTGTAGGGAATACCTGTAGATGAAACATCCGACAGCATCATCGTGAGTCATGAAGATTTCCCCTGAATCGAAAAGTTGGCAAAAAAGGGGCAGATGAGATGCTCCTATTACATAAATAAGCCTGCCCATCGCCAGAAAATAAACATTAATTTTGGCCTTATAGTCTCTTAGACAGCGTCACATTTTTCGTTTACACTCATTTCCCTGGCTTCTCCCTAAATCACTCTTTAGCCTCTCCTCGGTCAGCTTATCTTGTTCTCTCCTTCCACGCCATTGCAAGCTTTAAAACTGTTGAAGGACATGCGATTAACCATTTCAAGGTTGTAGAAGATGGAAACCCAACTAAACAACGAGCAGTCCGCTAGTCAGGGCCAAGGTGAGCAGCAATTTCAAGGACAAGGTAGGTCGCGAAATTCTCTCAGCCGAAACTCGTTTACTTAATTAACTACATATAGGTATCATATACTAATTGTCATACATTCTAGGCGAAGCCCTTCCCCTCGACCAAGAAATTTCACCTTTGGTACTTGCTCGTCCAGTAAGCACACCTCTTCAAAGTATCAGTCACCCTTCTCAAGATACTAGTCTGCCGCCCCAACCTTCCATATTGCCTCGCGAGATAGGTGAAGCGGTTCAGTCATCAGCTGCATGGTTTTCTACGGATGGCGGACTGCCCCCTGCACACCCTAGCTTGCCCCCTCGCCCTTCGATTATCCAGCCCCAAGATCCGCTTCAGCATACTATTACAGTGAGCCATTCCTTCCCTGTAGTATCGAGCTACGCCAATACCAGACCCAATCCCGATTCCCGTCAAGCTGAAAGGGCCGAGAGTCTTGAGAGATCATTAAGGAGCATTAGACAGGCAATCCTTGAGATTGAGCAACGAATCCAATCGCGTAGCCAACAGCACAACATGCAGGAGTCGCATAATCAACGCAGCGTGAGGAGAGCACGAAGAAGGAATCGCGTGCGACGGCAACGAAGACAATGAAAATGATCATGTAGATTCTTCTACCTCTTTTATCGCTGACCAAATTGAAGAAGAACCTGGTCGAGACTGAACAGTTTGGGCATGGATGGTTGGCGGACTAGGCATGAAATACTATGGATGAAGATGCCCCCTCCCCCTTCACGTGTGCAAGCATATAAGACGAATTCTCCTTTTCTCCTTCGGTGCCCCATTCTCGTCAAAAGGGCTCTCGGAGAGTACCAGAACTTCACCAAAACAACATTATCTCTATCATTTAAGCGCCATGTGAGTAAGAAGTGAAATAAAATATAAAAAAAATTTTGAAAAAAAAATATAAAAGAAAAATTTTAAAAAAAATCAATGCCCCCACACCGGATTGAACGATGGACCTCATCATATCGCTGGTCACGCGACGAACACGTGATACGAGTGATGCGCTCTACCACTGAGCTATAGGGGCTTCGATGATTGGTTGTTCATTTAAAGACTTTATATGCCACGGTAGAATTTGAGACGAGACTATCATATAATTGGCTCCACTATCCCCACCATAGCAGCGTACTTAGACATCCAAAAAATATTTTTGTGCAAGCTTTCCTTCCCTATACATTCATTATAGTTGAACATTATAGATTCTATGTGTATGATATTATCTTTTATTATATTTATGCTTAAAACCATGGAAACAGGGTAGCCATTCTTGTTCAGATTAAATTCTTGATTCAAAGACCTAGCTTTCTGTGACTTTGGTTGATGAGCTGCCTCCTTTATCACGTGATTACACTCTAGAGCTGGAAGTTTTGCTGAGTCAAAGGCTCGGCAAGATCCTAGCGAATGATCTAGGCGGATAGCGAATTGTCTAACGGTTAGACCGGCAGTGCGATGTGAATGTGATGGCACTTCAATGTCAGTATCATACGGTAGTGGAGACGCTATCCTATGGATCACCCATGTTCAAACACATGGGCTGCTAGGTACCGTAAACCACACAAGGAACCGCCCACTAATTCCAAAATAGGGGTAGTCCATAGGGCACTTAGGCGGTGCGATCAGCTGAACAAGGCACTGCAACAATATTTGCCGTATCACGTGACGTTCCTTCCGTTTCTTCCCGTTTGGCGATGAGTATCTTCCTTACAAGTATGTACCTAAGCTATAGAATTTCAAGGATTAGATAGGAGCTTACACAGCGCTTCATGGATTAGGTGCGGGTGTATTTCTTCTAACAATTGACGAATAATGAGGCCGCATACTAGTCACTTGCCCAGCTACCGTAGAGAACGTTCTAGTGCGGCATTGAATTCATCGCCAAGACCAGAGGGTCCATGGTGTGCTAGGAACACAACCGAGAGACCATGAGAGCTCATAGGAGCTATCCAATGTAATTGGGAGCTCCGTCATATCGCCCATTCTCTAAAGTGTTACAATGCTACATATGACGGAGCTGACAGTTTAAGCTAACATGCTCGATCGATGTTTATAGATCTAGCGTTGGAGTCAAGCGATGGTGGAGGGTTGGCGATTGGTTCTCCTCCGCGCCCTCCGCATTCTACCCCAGACTTACGAGTGTGGATCGACACCATATGACGTTTGATGAGCGAATACTCGAACTTTCGAGCGAATACGTCTCGAGATTGTCGATGGGATGCTGGTCTTGCTCGAATACCGTCGCACGCCTGACATCGAATGAAGTCATGTGTCACGAGACAACATGAGATGGATGGCCTGCCTAGGCAGCCGTCCGGATTATATAGATTGCAAGCTTTCTCTTAGGCCATACGCTTTTTGACTCAAAGTTTCATCATCAGAGAATCCAAAGAGCAATCAAACACATCGAAACAAACATCAATCGACATCAAACCAACATCAGAAACAACATCAACCATGCCTGCAAGCGGACACGGATTACCTGACGAAGCCATCACCGAGGCTCACGACATGATACATCATGCCGAACAAGAAGAGCACGAGCATGAAGCCGCTTCAAAGCGGGGGCTTACGGATGAGATGGCACAGGCCGAATACGACCTAATACACGGTGCCGAGCAGCGAGCCGACCGGGAAGAGGTAAGGATTCCCAGAGACCGAGACCTATTCTCCGATAAGATGCTAACCATTAACAGAGGAGACGAAGAGGTTCCTTGGGCAAGGTCAAGAGAACCTTGGAAAAGTTCATCCCGGGAAAACATTAAGCTCGAGTCAAGTGTTGTACAATTTGTTATCGTGATTTCGTTGAATGATATCCCGCGTTTTGTGAAGGCCTATTTACAGAATACGCTCTAGGCCTGTCGAGGACTATGTATCAAATATTCCACAAATACTATTAGTTGTACAGTTATGTCATCCTAACTTTTCTGTCCGACTGTGAACACGTCTTGTAAGACGTATTCATTTGATAGCGTTCCTATCTAGTTGTGTGTATGCGTGTCGTTTGGTTTTCGACCATCGTGACTCAAATGCAACAATGCGTAGGTATTTTGTTGAATTGAATGCGATTACGATGAATTCATCCTTCCCTTTTGGTGGACGTTTTGACTAACGAAGTCGCTAGGTCAGTAAAACATTCTATCTTCCTAGTACTTCCGGTCCCAAAGCCCGGAAAGACTTCAGTATCGTGGGTATTACTGATAGCAGCGAATAATTGCAGTTGAACCTTGTGTACAGAGGAGCTAGCGTAAAAGGGGACGCAGGAAAACTACCACATGGACACTTGGATAGGCTACTCTTGCTAAGGTAGTGGTATTTCTAAAACTGGACTTCCAAAGTTCAGTTCCGAGCGCATTTATATGAACCAAGCTCTCCAAGACTATACTGCCAGTCTAGGGTTTAGGCTATATATCCCAACTGTGACTACTACATCACGAGGTTATAACCCATCCTCACCCAATCAGTACGAGCGACCCCGCATACTCTGGCCTGGTCTGCGACGCTGGTGGAAATACCACCCTTTGATGTAGTGTCATCTTCGATTGCTAGCTGCGACACGAGCTTATACCTGCAAGAAGGTGTGACCACGTAAAGATAAGGTCTCGTACTCCTAGGCCGATTGACCAACGGTTGGACGTATTTAAGATCCTGAATAGGTCGGACTTAGTAATTCGCGACTAGCGCTACATCTTTGGGAGAAGCAACAGGGAGGATGGCTGCAGCAGTCGCGGCGACGCAGGTGCCCCTGACGTTCGAAGCTGTTACAGAGGAACCTCTGCTGACGGCTCGTACGCCGCGTCGCCATGATGTGCCAACCAATATCAACTACTACAAGGATCCAGGTGATGGCTCGCTACCAATGCCCATTGTGATCGCCGAGTGAGATACACCTGCATAGAATTTCTAGCATAGCGGGAAATACTGACGACGGCCAAGTAACACGGTAAAGAACGAGCGCCCGCATACGCCCCAGCAGGTAATCGTACATGACGTGACCGGCGAGGAAGAAAGATACGCTCTCGATAGCCACGGATTCCAGTTCCTGAGGCACGAAAGCAAGCTAAAGTCCCTCCAAGATTTCCAGGACGAGGAATTGGTAAAGGCCGAGTACTATCCGGAGTCGATAAAGCTATTAAAAGACGTGTAAGCCCCTTATCCACAACCTAGCAAACCTGAAAGGCGTAATGGAGCTAACAAGGTAAAGTACCGGGGCATCTCGCATTTTCATATTCGACCATAAAACGCGTTGTGGGCCGTCTAATTGGCACAAGCTCGGCAAAGGCAACAGGTCCTCGCGCGGGCCTCTATTCCGCGCGCACGTCGACCAGTCTTACGACGGCGCAGAGCTAGTCCTGCGGCGCTGGTTCCCAGATGAGGCAGACGAGCTGGTTAAACGGCGGTATCAGATCATCAATGTTGGTTCCCTTCCCCTGTTTCTACTTTCTAATAATACTAGAGATAAATCCCGGCTTAACGAGAAAAATAGATATGGCGACCTATCCGTCCTATTGCCAAAGACCCATTCTGCGTGGCGGACGCAACATCGATCCCCGACTCCGACCTCGTGGCAGCATCCATCATCTACCCACGGGATCGGGACGAAACCTGGACGATCAAGCCGCGGGCGACACATAGGTGGTACTTTAAGTACGCGCAACGGCCTGGTGAGGTGCTGCTTATCAAGTGCTTTGATTCGGGTGAGACGGTTCCCGCGCGTCGGGCGCCGCATAGCGCGTTTGAGGACCCGGAGCAGAAGGATAGGGAGTCGAGGGAGAGTATTGAGGCGAGAGCGTTGGTTTTCTACGATTGAGTCGATAAATCATATGCGAAGCTGTATTATATGAATTTGTTGCTAGAGCTATGAACCTAAGTGTTGCGAATTCTCGTAAGCGAACAGCCGAGATAAGTGGAAGCTATGCTGTACACCAGTCACCAAGCCAAACATGTTTCAAAAGGGATATCAATTTGGTATCAATACTAGCCGTGTAACCAAATACCTCAAAATCATATCAAACTCGTCTTGTTCTTTATTCTTCATTCCACGCCTTAGATGGACTGGGAAAGGGACTCGTCTGCACACGCGGCCTACTCTTGAAAACAGCCTCATAATCCTCCTGGCCTCCATCTATTAGTTCCTCTATAATTGAGGTATCGTGGGCGTTCTCCTCTTCTAATTTGGGGAAGTAGTTATCCTTCTTCTGTATCATCTTGCTCTTCCTCTGCGATCGTCTCCTCTCTAATTGTGCTTTCTGTCGTGCGGCTTCGAAACCGGCCATAGATCGTCGAGTCCGAGCGACAAGGTCTTCGTACTCTTCTCCCTTCTCCGTAATATTGTTCGCGGTGTTGTCGGCACTGCTTTGGACGTGACTAGGTTTAGTGGGAGTTAGTTGAAGCGTTTCATCATCCTCCTTTTCGTCCTCCTTTTCGTAGGATATCGTTCGTGACATGGACAATCGGGTCCTCTCAGCTAGAGATAGGGTGTGGCGGTGTTTCTTCATTGGAGATGGCGAGGCATTTGACATTGAAGCCAGAATCTCATCGGCCATAGCCTGTGTGGGAGAGATAGAGCGTGGTGGCGGGGACATTGAGCCCTCTGCATTGGCTGGACGTAACAGCTCAGTAGGTGACACACCACAAGAAGCACCAGCATCTTCGGCTGGGCCCGTGGATATTTGATTTGGTTTTGCCAATTCATGTCTTTTCCCTAGGGATTTGGCTGAGATTGGAGCCTGAGAAATCGGCGCCTGTTCTGGAACTTCAGACTTAGGCGATAGACTTGGATAGACCTTCGGATTTCGATCGTAGGAAGCCTCAGTGGAAGAGACCTTCGGAAGCCGTCTTCTAGAATCAATGCCAGAGCTAGGAGGCGCAAGACGGTATCGGCGCCCAACCGGGAGCTGTGCAGGCTTCTCAATTGGCCGAGACTTCTCCTCTAGCTCATCTTCCCATTCTTCAATATCGGAAATTGGTTCAATCGTCAGCTGAGGTTTGGCTGTGTCTGCATTGGTATCAATCACCGAACTCCTCCTTGAGCCTCCTAGAAGATTGGAAAAATCAGGAATCTTTGGTTTTCCAATGGCGTCTAGGTCCCCTTTCAAGTTGTTGAGTATGTTGGCGTATTGGGTAGGTGGCGCGGCAAGAGAGGTCCGCTCATTCGTGTCTATCTGGTCGATACTCAATTGCTGATGCGCTGTGAAGCCCAAACCGACACCCTCAGATTTACTCTTCTCCTTTGGCCCTTTAGCGGATGGAGGCGGCATGTTTCCGAACATCTTCCTTCGAAAATCGTCCCATTTCTCCAGCCTTGCCTTTTGTAGGCGGACTCGATTGTCAAGTTGCTCCAAGAGACCAGAATTCTGGTCCTCGAGGTCGGAAATTCTCCCTTCTTGAACGCCAGTCCAGACATCGTCGAAGCGGCTGCCCAAGAGTCCGCCTTTGCGGGGATGGGTGTCATTGAACAACAAACCGTCAACCCATTGATCATTTCCAGTCCAATTGGTCCTAACGATCCTGTAAACCTCCTTTTTCGTTCTCTCCGAAGTCTCGGCCACGCTTCGTTCGGTTTCGAGCTTGATTTGCTCCTTTCGTCGGACAATGCCTTGTTCCTTCAATGCCAGTAATTCTTCAAAATCGCGATACTTTGCTCGGGCAGCATTCTTCTTCGCTAACAAGGAACGTAGAGAAGCCTTGTGGGCGAGTAGTAGCGCATTGAGCTCAGTCCGGTCTCCCTGGTAGCCTCGATTCTCTAGGGAAATATTCTCCGAGATGGTAGGGCGGTACTCGGGTCCCGAATTAAGGGCACGTTCGGCGACCAGCTTCTTCAGTACCACCGAGGAAAATACGGCTAGCACTTCTTCGAATCGTTCGCCCTTGCACTCATCAAGCATCGTCTTCCGTATTACAGCATCGCGGCCGAGGACGCCATTTTTCTTGGCTTGCTCGAGGCCACGGAGGAGAGCGGCTCGAAGGTTGATGGACTGAATCTGGTCGAGGGGTGGGAAAAATGGACGCAGTTTCTATAGACTATTAATACACATCATTTGGTTACGAATATATTGGACATACATTCTGGGTCTCATCATAATCCCATAGAGTAAATAATTTGTACAGAGCCCATTCGGTACATTGAATCCGCTTCTTCTGCCCTCCCGCAGCGTCCTTCGCAGAGAAAGTCGCAAGGGTTATTTCCGGCCAATCTGGCTCGAGATCAAGATCCAACAGGCGAAGATTTGTAAGGAACAGAGCGACGTTTGAAGTAGAGCACGGTACTTGGGTTGATGTGATCGTAGCTGGGGTAGGTTGAGGAGCGGTCAAGGCCGCTTTGGCGGGGACGCGCAACGACCGTGAGCGTGCCGCAGTTGTGTTGGTTTGCTGTAGCGACATGGCAGCATTGTTGACGATGTCTTACGGTTGACCTTCTGCAAGACCATATGTATCGCAGTGTCTCACCGCTTAGTATGAGGCGCGGAAGTCTGCAATCTGTTGGACAGTCATTTCAAGACGAAATAAGTTCTGGGTCGGTGGAGTTACGTATTGTTGATTTATCGAAGATCATGCATCGGTTTGGCGTATCTCCTTATCGATAAACCGTCAGCGCCCCTCTGTTTTCCTTTCTCAGGCAGCGGGGCAACCACTAATATATGGCTGTATGGGTTCACAGGCTGACAGGTACACTAAATCCCCTGAATCATGGATGGGTCCAATTGACTGCGGGTGTCCTCCAGCAGCAAAGTCTTCCCGTCTCATCAAATGGATCCCTTCTACATATCACGCATTAGATGAATGAGGCTGTCAAAAGACCCAACTCAGTTCTCTAAACATGCCGATTCATTGACGTCACATTTGAGACGAGGACATTGAAGAAAACCATAACGTATACTTATTGAATAGACAGATCCATTGTTCAGCGCCGTATGCTCGAACACCTCTTAATCCATCGTAAATATATATCTGCCCTTCGATATCTTTACTACGGAGTTTTGTAGGATAACCCAAGGGGCTCCCCGCCACTTTCAACCTCTCCTCTATCGTTGACTTCCGAGTCTTTAGGTAACCTGGACCCTTAAGACGCATTTCACTCCGTCTCCTCATTCCCGCACCCCCTCGAGCACTGATCAACACTCACACACCTACAAGCGGAGCATGTACCAGCTAGGATAATTGTCAGGTCCCCGGATACAGGATCGCAGTGTGCGCCGCTGTTGCTTGCCGAACACATCGCCGTGGTCCCGGGGGACCCGCAGTCGAGGCGCCATGATGCCGGTGTACTATTTCCGTCGCTCGCA
Source organism: Hypoxylon sp. PDH2405 (assembly GCA_023628415.1). Taxonomy (NCBI): domain Eukaryota; kingdom Fungi; phylum Ascomycota; class Sordariomycetes; order Xylariales; family Hypoxylaceae; genus Hypoxylon; species Hypoxylon sp. PDH2405. The sequence goes on from JAMAKT010000015.1 coordinate 337,593, forward strand.
CCCACGCCATTGTCGAACGCGGTTACCTCAGAGGGGACTCCTGTCGGGGCTGCGAAGACAAGCGCCGCGGATTGTAGTGTGAAGAAGATGGTAGCGGTGGCCTTGACGTACATGTTAGCTTAACTCCACATCACTAACGCTGCTATTACGACAGTCGAGCTCCAATTTGAAGTTGATGAAGACACATCTTTCACGTAATGACGCGAGCAAACACACCTTCATCTTGAAAGTTGAATACAACGATCTTAGCTTATATAGATGACGATAAGGCTTTCCTCGCCGTCACACAATGGATCTCCGCTGGTGATACAACGAACGAGCGCCGAGAACTCGGTATGCGAGGAGATCTGGGTTGTTGCGAAGAAGATCAGGTCACTACAGAGAGAACGATCGGCTGCGCCGTTAACCTATCTAGTAGAAGATTTACGGACGCAGGCATTGAAGTAGGATAGCATCTTACCATTCCCTTTAAAAGTTCGCCACTCCACAGGGTCTAGGACATATATATATTCAAGATCCCAGACGCACCCGCGAGCCCGGTCTCGACTTCCCGACTCCTGGTCCGATTACTACTTGCGGCCGAAGAGCCCCTTGGGACACTTTCGACCTTTCTGTATGAAATCTCACCGGATGCGACCCTACCGCAGGTCTTCAAGGCATATCGAGTGGTTGGCTAAGTTAGGCACCGTCTACGAGGTGCAGTCTGACTTACTGATTATTATCCGGAGACCCCTAATAGGTGACATGCGATAGGACTATTTCAGGTGAGGGAGCCATCAATGCTGTAGTTAGACTCGCTGATTCCAGGGCTTTGTATTAAATCGGGATTATAAAAGATCATATACACTTGTTGGGAGGTGTTGGGTGTAACAGAACCTACTCGAACGTCCACTAGTTGAGAGAGGGGGCTTAGAATTTGTTCTCGACACATTCTTCAATGGAACATATCCCAATTGGATCAAGGGCATCTTTTACGAAGTTCAAACGATGAACTACATTTACGAACAAGCTTAAACGACGAACTAAGGAAAATCATCTCTGCGGATTCTAAAAATATGCAGGCACTCTCTTCGATTGATTATCCGGGACATGGTAGGGCGGCATCCAGGGAAAAAAATCACTCATTTATCCATATTGCGACCGACAGGGGCTGCGGGATCCGGTACATGAACTTCCAAGCCCCCGGACGCCCGCGAGTCCACATCCGGACACATAAACACATTGGATTTCATATACCGTTCCTCGTTCCTAGACGGAATTCATATCATGTATCGTCATGGTCCAACGATCGGTACTCGGCATCGAGTCCGTCGCCCCAGTCATCTGCATCAACAGCTGACTTAATATCGGGTCGCCCCAACCATCGTCCAGCTAATCTAACGGCATGACAAAGGTGCGGCTCCTCGAACTATTATTATCGTACGCACGATTTCCGTAGAATGAAAAAATCACCATCATACACATCATGGTGGAGGTGGAGACTGGCTCCTACGTCCAATAACACATATGCATTGTACTGTACACTGCTCAACAAACAAAGAATAGTATTAAACATTAAAAGAAAGCTACATCACCAGCGACGGCAAACGTGTTTAAGGCATAGCCAATAAACTCACCCGAGAAAAGATCGACTTCCAGACCAGATTATCTGGGATATGAATTCAATCCATCTCGTCATAGCGAATCGTATCAGCAGCCAAGACGTAGCCAAGGAAAATCGAGAACAGCCTCTAAAGCCGTAATGATTCACCCGCGATGAAGCCGGCAAGATCGAATTACTTCAGGCCTAATAGACCCATCATCTGCGACTCACTCAATGCACCACCGGCTTTGGCGCCCCCCTCGCTCAAGGCGTCGTAGACAAGTTTACGTTTATCCCCCTGCAGCTGGCAGATACGGTCTTCGACCGTCCCAGAGATAAGGACGCGATAAACCGTGACCTTTTTCTTCTGGCCGATACGGTGGGCGCGGTCGATGGCCTGGTCCTCGATAAACGGGTTCCAGAACGGTTCGAGAAGGATGACGTTGGATGCGGCTGTGAGGTTGAGGCCTGCATTTCCTGCCGACAAGCTGACCAACAGGACCTTGACGTTGTCCGTGTCCATGAACTTCTGCACAACGGCGTCGCGGTCGGTCTGCTTCATGCTTCCGTCGTAGCGCGCGTACCGGAACCCTTGGTCCTGCATGGGGATCTCAAGTAGGTCGAGGAACGAGGTCCACAGGCTGAAAACAAGTGTTTTCTCCCGATGGTCATGCTTCCTGATGTCGCCCAGTATCTCCATTGTCTTGTCGATCTTGGCGCTGGGGACATAGTCTTTTCTCAGCTGATTTAGGTACTTCTCTTTGGCGGCGGCATTGGTTGAGCTTGCTTTCTTTAATTCCGCTAGTGACATAGATTTTGTCTTCTTGCCCTTCTTGGACTTCTTGCCCAGTCCATTGTTCTTCTTGGTTTTCTTTCTTGCTCCCTGAGTGTTCTTGCCGCTAGGTTGTTTCCGCTTGCCCTTTAAATCAGATACTCCCTTCTCAGGTGAGGAGTCCTCGTCTGACATCGAATCACGTCTGGGTTTGCCCTTGTTAGACGCCGCGGGTTTGCCTTTGCCAGTGGACTTCTTCGCCGCGGCTCGTTTATAGATTTCCTCGCAGGGCGACAGAGAATCATCAGAATCAAATCCCTCGTCGTCATCGGACGCGATGAAGCCCTTAAGGTTTCCACGAGCATCAGCGTCGTCAGAATCGTCGGGTAGGCTTTCAAAGCCATCTGAGATAACATCTGAGTCATCATCCAAGTCGGAGTCCTCAGACTTGTGGGCTTCCATGAAGAAACAGTGGCAAATGACACTCTCGGAATGTATTTCCGAGTCGCAATCCGGTTGAGGACAAGGAAGACGGCCATCGTTGTGAGATTCACCCCTCTCTATGATAGTTGAGAAGCACGCGGTGCAGACTGTATGGCCACAAGGGGAGATGATCAACGGCTCATCCGTAACTTCATTACAGAACGGACATTGAAACGCTGTTTGGCTCTTCAAGCTCTGGACAATGCCCTCTTCGAGTTCCAGGGCAAGTTGACGCATCTCCTCCGCAGAGAGCTTTGCGCCCTCGGGGATTCCGAAGTCCTTGATAAGGTGTGGATGGCAGCACGCCTGACGCAGGCGCAGGAGCAAAACGAGTATGTAAGTGTACCTTCTCGTGAGGGTATTGGACTTGGTGAATTCGTTTACTTTTAGTTGCTGTCTCCGCTCGAGAGCATCGTAGAAATCTCCCTGCTCCTTGTTGAATTCAGTCGCGGCAATCTTAATTTCGAGCTCCGGCAATTCGATGATCGGCTTGCCGTCGAGCGTGCTCGTCTTGGTCCGCCGCAAGGTTATCGTCCTGAGGAGCTTTTGGAGCTCTCTCATAGCGTCGTCATACGAATCTTCGGCGCGACTCTTAATTGGCTTGTGGATATTTCGATTGTATGTCTCCCACGTCTCGTAAGGCTTGATGCGGAGAAAACGGACGAGCGGGTATATTTCTTCCGTGTTGTTCATGAAAGGCGTCCCCGTCATGCATAACCGATATTTTGACTTGATTTTAGCCACGGCCGTCGAACCGACCCCTGTCCTGTTCTTGATCTTGTGCGCCTCGTCGAGAATGACGCGATAGAAGAACGTATCCTTGCCTAGAATGATCGGTGTCTTGCCATTTCGGCGTCCGAATTCGTATGTGATGGTGTCGTACGTGGTTAGGACAACATCATAGGTGAGGAGCTTTGCGGCTGTCATGCCGCGCTTGGCCTTCTGGCCGTGAAAGATAAATGTGCTCAGCTTATACCGAGCCTTCACCTTCTTCTGGATTTCCCGCTCCCATTGCTGCAGCAAGGCAGGCGGAGCGACAATAAGCGTGGTCTTGGGGCCGGATCTTGATGGGCGTGCCAGGATCAAAGCGAGTGCTTGGATGGTCTTGCCTAGACCCATGGTATCCGCTAGAATGCCCCCCATCATAGTTGGGTCTTCTTCCTGCTTGATCAACCAAGTGAGACCAACCTTTTGATGCTCCAGTAGTCTGCAAGACATGGCAGCTGGCGTCTTCTTTCGTTGATCGGGAGTGAAGTTGATTTCCGGCAGTTTCAAGACCTTTGATAGGTCTTGCCGTTGAGGTTGATTCAAGCCCTGTGGCTGCGGAAGCGTATTCTTACTACGCACAGCGCCGTGAACGACATAATCGCCACTACGACTACCGCTAGGAAGGTTTGGTCGGTGCGTAGTAGAGGGTAGCAGATTAGATGCATGTTTCTGTGGTGGAAGCTGCGGGAATCGCCATTGATCGATTGCGCCCATTGACTCGCGGAAGTTCTGAGTCACTTCGGGGGCTGTCCCAAACAGATCTTCGACATCGGGTTCGAGGTCGCGGGTAGGTGTACAAGAATTCATCATGGCTAGGAATTGCTTGGCTTTTTCGGGTCTATCCGGAAATAGGTGCTGTGTGGTGTTAGGTTAGAAGATCAGGTAGAAGATGAGGCAAATTCTGGAATCGAGATGTGATAGATATCTTACTCTGGCTTTGATTATGATGTTATGAACAATCTGTTGTCCATTCAACTCCTCTTGCTTCACTCTAACTTGGCTTTGTCGAAATTGCTTATGCTCTTGTTTCAAAAGTCTGTAGCGTTCTCTCTCTTTCTGCTCGTGATACCTTCGTAAGTGCTCTTCTCTGCTCAGTATTTCTGGTTCTTGTTTTACTTGGTGGTATATTCCTTGGAAATGAGGCTCGTGTGCTTGAACATGGAATTGAGCTTGGGCAAACACTGGTCCGGGGTGCTCCCGGTTGAATCGGTCAAAGTGTGTGTTAAGAGGATCATCTGCAGTAATTATTAAGGGTTATTCTAACTTTGCACATCGTTGGTATAACGCACCCTCATGCTGTGAATATGTTAATGGTAGCATGGTGGGCCCAAGAAGTCTGCACAACTAGTGAGTGCCCTGAGCTTCTACGTGTATATGTCGAGTTGCTTCCAAGGGTAGAACAACACAACACTATATAAGCTGCGGCTTCGAAACCTTAAATCTCATTAGTTAGGCCGAGAAAAAAATCGATTACTTCTTACAAACGCCTAATGAGGCTCAGCCTCAATATTCACACAGGTTTGTATCGGTTTGCCTATGTCGCCTTGGCTCTAGCCTGGGCACAAACGGGGGCTATGTGCGTTACAATAGATGGGCTAGGAAGGAAAGATCTGGATGTAACATCTATCCCGGGCTGAATGACCCATCATATCGGACCTGCAGATCGTTTCAAGATTGACGCGTGTGCCTTGCACGTGCTGTCGCGACAGATGGCGGCTACGGTGCTTGTCTATTGGTTCAAGAGTGCCTTCTAACCCCTATTCTGTTTACACTAATTGTCTAATCTTCTCCTTCTCATTGGCCTACAATATTCAGAGTTTTCAGAGGCTGGATGAAAATACGCCACGCATTGGACTATCAATGAAACCCTTCCCGTCGGGAGGATGACATCAGCTTCCATGCATAGATCGGTGGTGTGGATAGATCCGCGGGCACTAGTGGTGTGGGTCTGATTAGTGCTGAAGTCGTGCATACAAACCCATCCCCAGCGCGGGGGTACCTGCTACTATCCATAGATGTACATGTATGCAGTGAAGGCCCGGCGATATGGTAGTGGACCAATTTAGGTACCTACTTATAGAGCACTTTATACAGGGCCCAGGTGCATCAATGGAAAAGTGAAGATAATATTATATTACCTTATCTGCACATGTGTCTTATACATCCAAATACCTAGTTCTGGACTACAGTTCATAGAAGTCTCACAGTTACTTAAGTTAGGCGGCTTTGCATGTGCCAGCCTCACTACTTGTAACAAGAAGCATACCTCGAATCTTAGCGCTCGTACCGACTCTCGTAGGAGTGGACCTTTCACAACCTTTCTAAAGCATCTAGGCTTCACAGATTATGTTGAATATATTAATTGGCAATGACTGCTAAGGGCTATATTTCGAACTACCACTTTTTATCAACATTCTTAAGTTGGGGGTATATGTCTTGTAAATACTGAAATAGCGAGATTCTATTCATCTTAAATAAAGCGTCCTAAGCTCTACTTTCTACTATTATTATCAAAGTCTTTCACTTCGGACGTTTTAAATGTGTGTAAACAATCCCATATCTCTATGCTAGAAACTTTTGTGGTCATCTAACGTATTTATTCATGCTCTTTATTCATTAGCAATCCAAACGTAGGTAGACCAGGGTGCAATGACATAATAGCGCTTATATGGTAGATGGCACATGTTTCGATTAGGATGTAGCAGGGGATTGAGGAGAGCACGGGGTTGCGACCTTTCTAATAGATATGTATGATACCTTTACGGATTTCTTTTCGCTGGGTCCATAAAGTCGCAATAATTTCAGTCTCGAGAGCCAACTCTAGTAAAGCTCGTCTCTATTAGAAGTATGCTTTAATATTATGGCGATAATAACTCGAGCAGCGAAGAATGAATTAAAGAAACGGTACTTAGAACGAGAACCTGCTGACTTTGAAACCAAGTAAAGCATTATGTTCGCTTTTTGTTTAACATACTCGTCATGCTGTTTTTTTTTTTTGTAGAGGCGCTCCTACAAAGCCCCGTTTCGGTTAACGTGAAACCCTCTTTTATGAGATTGGAGTGGGTACTTGAATATTCGGAGACCAGTCAATTCCTAAGTAATAAAGATATAAGAAATGTTTCGCGACAAAATTTGCATCTACTAAGCATGAATGGTGTAGCGGTAACATTCAACCCTTCCATCAGAGATGTTAGGTTGAGCTCGGGGTTCGACTCCCCGTTCATGCATAATTTCTTCCACATGTTATTAATCAAGCCAGCTTCGGTTTGACTTCTTTTTTTTCTTTTTTTTTAGGTGGCATGCTCCTTCATGCTCGTTCACAATAGGCAGGAAAAAAATATTTTAACTCTATAATTTCTTTTCATTTCCACCCTAGGTAATAGAGCGAATGCCAAGAATTGGTTTACCGGCTACAAGCGCAGCATACTCGATTGCCATGCTGTATCTTAAGTTCTTTTTATAGGTTCCAATCAGTAAGATAAAACTGCTAGATCAGCGGGCCAGTAAGCTTTCGGTTACGGTGTATATGCCGTAACCCAAGGGCAGACCGCCGAGTAATTAACGCGCTGTGATAATGTCTGGTTCGGGCACGGCCGGACAGCCTTTCGGGAAAGACGGATCGAGTTGATACGTCATTGTGTAAGTTTATGAGGTACCTACTGTAAGTTGACGGCTGTTTAGTAAGGCACTGGAAGCTCTAAACAGCAGGGGAAAGGACCAACAATAGCTACAGCTCTGTAGCCAACAGGCTACCTAGGTACAGTACACTAGGACACATATGAATTTAACGCTCGATATAAGGAGGTAGTGGCTCAATCGAATATACTAGCTACTAGCCGTCTTCCTCCAATGTCAGGAATAGCACGTCTACGAAGTGCAAGTCCATCCTTGAACATTGGTGTCTCATACAGGCGATCTAACCACTCCCTCAATTTGGGATACTCAACGTCTAGTACTTTACGTCCCAGCATTAACGGAATTTTAGCATACCCACGGTGAAGAAATCTGTCAGCGTTACTTGGTCTCCGACTAGATATTTATTTTTCGTTAAATGATCTTCCAGGAGCCTACAATCCTTACGAAAGGAGCGCAGGCTCTGAAGGTCTTTGCGCCTGTCCGTCCGACGGTCAATCAGAGGGAGAACAACACCACCACCAGCAGACAGAAGATCTGAGTTAGTGAGGGACATCCATTTGATAATATTGAAGTAATCTCGTCGAGTGCCTCCAAGTAGTTGTTGTAGTATTACTCTGTGATGTAACTTGATTTTGGGTAGCTTTTATTAGCTGAAAAACGCGGGGCATGATAGTGGGGGAGGGGTAGAGTTGTAAGGGCTCCAAACGACATCATAAGCCAACGAGGATTAGTATCACGTCTCTGCATCATATTATATGACCATTCCCTCTAATATTTCACCCATACAAGGCATATTCATTTCATTTCGCTTCCCGTACACTGGATGTACTCCATTGCACTGCTGGTTTAGGCACGTTAGAGAGGAATCTTCAAACACCAAGCTTACGTGCAGTTTCGGGTTTGCGACTTATAAGCATCACTTGTGTTAAGCATTCCAGAACTACCAGCCTGTAAATTCAGACCCGTCGCACCTGCGCTTACCGTAGCGTCCGAGTGCTACTTACAGGTTTTACTCGGCAGAAGATGGAATCAATCGCCCCCTCCACTTCGAAGATCTACCCACCCTCAATTGGCTGCTGGCCTTTGCTTGGGGTATTCTTGTAGACTGAAGGCGCTGGATTTGGGTACATGCGAAGAAGGTCGAGAATGCTGACGATACGGTCACCGTGCCAATGAGTGAGAAAAATGAGAAAGAGTGGTCTCATAATCCGAAAGTGTTGGGGAGATCAAATCGGCCCATTCTGGTATTCCCTGGCCGGTGTCGATGATGAGTCTCTCTGGGCCAGTCCAAGTGTTGGTACCTTGGAGAGTGAACTAAGGCATTCCCGCCAGCACTGGTTAACTTGCTTTGCCGGCATTCTGGCCCAGAATGCGGATCACTCGACGGGCTGCTAATCTGGTCTACATCTAGGATCTCAGGTAGATGGTATAACTGATACTCCAGATAATCTTCAAAGCACAAATATTTAAAACTTTGTTGATTTAGCGATATCCTGCGAGAGGGTTTCACACACGAATTGGCCCACTTACCAAAAAAAGCAAGTATCTCGCATTTAATGGTGTTTGATTGGCTAGATACTCTATGGCGGGGTCTGAAGCTTGGTTAGAAGCAGGACCGTCTGTATTGCTTCGCTGGTCATATTCTAATACTAATTCCGAGTAATAGATTGGGGAGAGGCTAGGCTTCCTCGATCACAGAGAAGACATGGAGAACCTCATGCAAAACCTCCATCACGACCATATAACACTCAGTCTTCTGGGTACATTTCCGGGGCTTATCCCATCTTACGAGAAGCTCTCGGGACTCTTCGCTAGTACCAAGGTCATGTTTCAGAGATTCGCCTCAGAAAAGATTGAAAGTGCGCGTCAGGAATAAGAGGAACTTTCAGAAATTGGGCCAATCTCCATACCCAGTAAGTTTCTCGATGTTCACTGCAAGAAAGGGCTGAGTGATCGGGATATTTCTGCTAACAAGGGGTCAAATATTAGCGCTGGTGGCGACACGACGGCTATCGCCTTGAACACAGTGTCTACTACATGTAGCGCGATAAACGAATTGCCGAACATGTGCGAAAAGAGATAACTTCTCTCCCAGCTAGACCGTCTTCACAGAAGGTCCAGAAGCTGACATACTTGCAAGCTGTATATAAGGAGTCCATGAGAAGTCAACCAGGGGTTTGTTTTGAGTGTCCCGACCCTAAAATCCACCAAGCTGACCAGAGCAAAGTACATCATAACCAAGAAACTTTTGGTGCCGACGCGGACGAATTCCGACCTGACTGTTGGTTGAATGCCCCTCCTTCGCAGCTTAACATCATGGAGCAGACTTTATCTCCTTTTGGATTCGGATCTCGAACCTGTGTTGGAAAGAATGTTTCAATACTTGAAATCAATATGATCATCTCGGAATTACCGAAGAACTTCGACTTTGGCTTCCTGAATGAATATGGCGTGCCGGAGACACGAGACTACCTATGTACCGGTAACGAACGAGTAGTTCATCAAGATGACAACGCATCTTCATGCACATGCCACGAAGAGAAACTATAGTACTTCTTAAGCCTCATAGAATTCTAAGGAAAAGAGTTTATCCTTGATGGTTAGGTGAAGCCCTTATATTTTAACACTTAGTCTACCAGTATGGGCAGATGGTATTCTACTCTTCAACGAAATTTGATCCATGACGAATTAATCCAGATGAGGGGTGCCTATTCGGGATCCATTTGCCCTGTGCGTGGGCTGTTTCAGTGCATAAGACGCGCCTAAACACACTGAAATAGCTAGAGGCGTAGGGCCAACGATCTAAATACACCAGTAGATGCTACCATTTTATACTCCGGAGTTCGCCAAAACACAGCTATAATAAGGGAAAATACAATAGCGTAATACCTTAGGAACCAAACGTAAGCTCATATGGTAAGACTTCATCCAGTGTTATGCTAAAGCAATCTCACTTGGTTAGTAAATTCAGCGCTTATATGAGCATTGCCTACAATCAAACAGCCCGCTAAAGCATCTCAACTTTATAAGGACTTTTCTCAACGCACGATTGTAGGAAAAACTAGGATAAACTATTAGGGCAAGTATATCTTCTTAGATTATCATAATACGTTTTTCCTACGTCATTTTAATCTTTATTGTTGCTGTTGTAATGGAATCTATTATGAGTCTTGCGACAGGTGACTTACTTTCTTCCGCGGCATCTAACAGATTACTCCGCATCTCGACAATTCGCATGCAGCATTGAATTAAATAATATCATTTCTCATACACCTTTGAATCAAATAGGAATATACTAGAATTAGACCAGATGGCGAACCATGGATAGATAACTGCAGGCTCTTGCACGTCTAAGCACGCTTGGGAGGCCAGCGAGGCTCATGCGCAACACTTTGAGCCACATGTCTTCCTTGACAGGAATCGCATCCGCCCACTCTCCCCTGCTCACCATTCTTCAGCGCGCGAACATACCTTTTAACGACATACCCGTCGTCGTGCGTGCTTTAATGACGGAGTACAACTGATCCCAATTCCAACTAGCTGCCTTCTGCCCCCTTGTAGTTTTGATGCACTTCGCATCGAGTTGTAGTGCCGCGCAAGTAGCATACTATACCAGAGCAAGACGGGCTTTCCAATATACGAGCCTGACTTTACCCTACATCTGAATTCACGGCTGTCGAATCAACACGGTTAAGAAAATAGAGCTGGCGATGTTATGCATGTAAAAGAAGTCGATCTTTTGCGCGCCTTGCCCTCGCTGTGCCCCGCCGGAGGAATAAGCACAGACAACTGATAATCTCTGCTGTGCGCCTTTCCAGAGAATCAGGGTCGACCCGGAACTGCGCTGCCAACGCAGCAATCTCATGCTCTGCTCGCTTGAAGAGGCCATTTTTCATCTTGAATTGAAGATTGTCGCAATGCGCTGCATGTCGGATGGTTTCATTCTCGCGGACTTTGTGGAAGAGCCCAACTAGGGGCTGTGGCTTTCCAGGGCAACCGGCCTCGGCGGTCCGCGTTATTGCGGGAGTGCTTCGGCGACGATGCTTGGCTGATCAAACTCTTACCGGGTTTACTTTTCATGCCATTTTCCCGACGCTAAGGGTTTAACCACTCAGTTGCTATAAATGTCCGACGGTGTTATTCATAAGGATTAGTAAACCAGGTTGAGAAGCTATTCCCTGTTAAGCCTCTGTATGATATACTTAAACAACCATTGAAGCTGACTTGATCTACAACCATAGCTGAGATGGACGGCATATTTTCCCCTTCAATATAGCTACCGGACCTAGGAGTATCTTCCTGCTTCTTTTATACGAGTAGCTTCAGCTTCGTACCCAGCTGATTTACAAGGCTCTGAGGCACGCGATAGAATTCACCCAATGTCAGCAGAGGCTTCATGTGATCTTGGTCTTCGCCGTCAAGGCAGTAGCCGCCAACTACTACACAGCCAGGAGTCTCTTGGGACTTGTTGGATGTAGATGTGGTGATCAAACCTCGTAGTTATAAATTCTTTTAAGAGTCCGGTATAGGCAATTGTGAATTGTCATATATCACATGCATGTGACGCGGCGGCTTCTTGCGTGGCGCACCGCATTTTTAATGTTGCGCGACATTTTTAAACATCCGCATTCTCCGACCTAATTACGACCACACACGAGTAAAATACGTGCTTTCTGGGTTGCGATTGAAGTTGCGTTCATCCTGTTACAGCCGTCCCCGATAAGCGGCCGAGGTCTGATGGGATGACGGGCTTTTGGGGCTCGATATTGCGGAGACTGCGACTGCGCTTTCGTTACACAATGCTGCCCGAAATCGACAACGCAGATGGCAATGAGCCACGATCCTCTTGGCACGTGAATACTGGCAGCTTCCCAGAAGATGCTTCAGCCCGCAGAGCGTGTTGCCGTCGTGACCGTTACGAAGGGGCATTGCTCTTCAACGTGGCCGCTTTCGTTCTCCCAGCTCTATATGCCACGCTCTCCAAACTCTGGGTTGCAGATTTTGATTCCTCGCTCGTGGTCACGACCGATGCATATACTTACATTGGCGTCGTGGTTGAAGTGTTGAACGAGGGCCTCCCCCGAGCAGCTTGGGTCATCATCGGAGACAAGGCATCACGCTCAATGGCACAGCGCCTCGGCCTATCCTACACGCTCATCTTGTTCCAGTCCATCCTTGGACTGATCATGAGTATTGCTTTCTTAGCTGGCGCCGCCACGTTCGCGGAGGGTTTCGTCCCTATCGAGGTCCGCGCTGTTAGCTTGACATACATCCGTATCAGCGGCTTTTCAGCACTCAGTTCGGCCATCGAAACTGCTGTAGCAGCGGCGACGAGGTCTCTTGACAAGCCCGATGTTCCGCTTATCATCAGTTTGACCAAATTTGCCATAAACATCGTCCTTGATATGCTCATCATTTCGCCGTTCCATGTCGGCAATTTTCAGCCGACCATCAATATGCAAGCCGGCATACAGCTTACCTGTGGTATGACGGCGGCCTTCGTAGGACTTGGCTATTTCCTTTGGACGACACTTTTGCAGCATCGACGTAGTATGCGAGAACATCCTGACAGCGATCATGATGTCGTTCCTCGGACGCAGGTAGGAGATGGTGTCGGAATTCGGCCAAGCTTCCGTGCCTTAGTTGTTCTGGCCCGACCCGGCATTCTCACCTTCGCCGAGTCCGCCATCCGCAATGCATTGTATCTTTGGCTAGTCAGCAATGTCGTAAGCCTGGGATCAACGTATGCGACCGCTTGGGGAATCTTCAACACTATCCGCTGGGGCCTGGTGATGGTCCCAGTTCAGTCCTTAGAGGCGACGAGCCTTACGTTCATCGGCCATCGCTGGGGATCCTGGCGCCGCCATATCGGTAAGACGACACGAAGGCCAGGGCGCGTACCATTTCGAACTGTGATCCGAATTGTGCAGCCTGCTCTCATTTCCCTCGCTATCGCACTGATGGTGGAGGTTCCTTTTGCTATCTTTCTATCACTTTGGGGTATTAAGTCCTTCGCCAAATACCTAGGTCAATCCGATGATGTCGCTGACATTACCGCATACATGTGGCGAAGTACTGACTGGTGCTACATCTTTTACGCCGCCTCGACGCAACTCGCCACCGTTCTTTTGGCCACACGACCTAAATGGTATCTCTATCAAAGCTTGGTCAGCAACCTCCTTTATGTCTTACCATGGGCCATCGTATGCCAGGTGAAAGATCTCGATGTAAATAATGCATGGACCTATCATCGTCTTGTTTTCGGCGGAAGCTTGGTGTTCAGCTTCATCGATGTTGTGGTCGTGGATTTGCTGTGGGTATGGACATTAATGACAGGGAAAGCGAGGCTTGAGACATTTCGAGAGTACTAGCAGGGCGATACCCCGTTTTCGTCGTATATACTAATAGTTAATCGACACTTACTACGAGTAGGTATTTGGTCCATTCCCATCATTGATTAGTGGTGAAACTAGGATCGCAACTTTCCCGATTGCAATATCTCCCCCTACCATCCATTTCGGAGCTATTGACCCGGCGTCATATACGAAAGAAGGAAGGAGAACTATTAATGCATACCTACGAGCAATGACGAATCATTTTACAGAGACTTTACAGAAAATGTACTTCAAGATGTACAATACTGTAAGCTTCGCTGATCCATTATACTAATCGGTGAAGCCTCCGATATTCTCAATGAGCCACGTGGATCTAAAAGAAGTCTCTTTGCTATTTGGAATAGATATGGCCAATTATTCTATTGCCTCTAAGCAGAATATAGAATTTAGGTATATTTAAAGTTATTAATAATAAGCTTCTATTTTCTAGCGCGTTCCACGCTGTGCGAGTCATGCCAGACCTTTATATGTCATTTCATATTAGCGTCCCCGCCATGACAGCAATGTAACTTGGTTAATTCTTAGTCTTGGGCCGACTAAGATCGTTACCGGCTGCTTGGTGATGGAACTTCTCCGGGAAGGACAGATATCCTCGTTTAGATGGTTTAACTACTTGGCTAGCCTACTCAGAGCGGACGTACTTCTGACTATAAAGCTTTTCAAAAAGTTTGCTAATGACGTCCTCTTTTTCTAGGACACTCGTATACTACTCAAGAACATCCCGCATTCCCCAGATTATTTATCAAAGATCTACCCGTCGGATACGAGGCCGGATAGTGACGACGAGCAGTACGTACTTAGGCTGGGAGTTCATGGTGTAAACGTTAGGTCATAGCCTCTGAAGTATCAACCTTGAAATATGTCAGTCCTAGCAGGAGACGTTAGTCTAATAGGAAGAAAGTACGAAGGGGGTAAGACGCGTCCAACCAATGTTATCCAAAGGCATGGGCACATAGCCGCCCGCCAACGTGGCCTCGCACATGATTGCACACGTCCCTCCCTAAGCGCGACCAACATGCAAAATTTGCCCATAACTGTTGGTAGTACTTTAATATTACACTTTCGTCTTCGGATAGAAGGAGATGGACATAGGGTTAGGTATCACAGGATTCCCTTTCTTAGAGCATTTTTGCCCATTTATAATAAATATATCTTAACCGGGTTATAGGATTTAAGTCGCATCATTCAATATTAAGGCATGATATTTGAGCATCGATAGAATGTGTTTATTATACATATCGGCATTACCTCCGACTTAGGGCTTGAGAAATAGGGTACATATACCTTTTAGGTAGGTATTAAAATGCAAAAGCTTATGTTAATTACCGCACTACACTTTAGATCAGGTTGTATCACGCACTATTCGACCTAAGAGTTCGGAATTCTATATATAATAGCGAATCCGGAGTTTTATTGGGAATGTATGGTGGGTTGGACGATTCAATCCTACCTAGTACTTACCTGACTTCGCGGTGGGAGGGACGGCTTAATTCCGATATCATAACGGAAATATGACGATATGTGCCTTGCGATCGGGTTAATGCGCAACTTGGATACAGAGCTAAAAAGACTATGTGGGTCGAGGCTATAAAGCGATGAAAAGCGGTCGAACGGGAGGTTTTCGGCGGCTAACCTAGGTAGCTATATATACTCCTCTATCTTAGTATTGACCGTACAACCACGGATTAATCATTCCGGGGATAAAGACACATCTGATCCTTCACTTAGATATTTCTCGGAGTAAAAAGGAGATAATTTTTAAAGAAATAAATTAAAAATGTTTCATTTTGTGGGGGTCAGCAGGCCTTGAAAAGCTGTCCCGGGACGACGGTCACCAGATCTGGCTTGCATGCAATGAACAACTGCAACTGGGCTGACCGGTAGCTACGTGGCTGCACGGTTAGAGTTATGACGACAGCGGGGACGGCGGGGAGGGGGAGATGTTACGGGGATATTGTGGAAACATTATAGGGCATTATGGGCAATTATGGGGGATTTGCAGCGCTAAAATCTTCGGATGCTGGCTCCGCCGCGGCATTTCGCGTCACCGGGTTCTAATCACTTGGCCAAAGTTTTACAGCCAACAACTTCATTGGAGATATTGGATGGAAGATGCCAGTCATATACCTGGCAAGCCCCTTACAACATAGGGCCCTACACCGATCCTTTTACAAGTCCTAACTCGTCGCTTCACCGCCACGTAAACATGACCGCGAAACACTAAATTATGGATTCATTCCCTCGTATCCTCTTTACCTGTAATGTCTGTTCCTTATTTCCTATTCAGCATGTTCTGGCCCCTTTCGTGCGTCGTACTCGCTCTCTCAATATCGACCTAAACTTTTAGTTGCCGCTTGATATACCGCATACGAAAGAACCACTAGCCTCTTCTTTTGCCCACTCAAAAGTGTAACATGAATCTCTATGTTTAGACCTGCTGTTTGAACGCGCGCTATGCATAAGTTGCATCCTAGGGGGGCGTGCTTTCCTACAATCGGGCGCTTGTTCATGGGGTGGATGTGAACTTCCCTTCCTCCAGCTCTTTCCTTCTTCCACATCTCTTTCTTCGCTAGAGGCGAGAAGGACCTGAAAACTCAGCTTCTATTCTTTTGGAAGCAGTAATTCCTTTTCTTAAGTTTACCATTTTCACGCGAATCTATTGTCACGGTATCTCTTCACTTAAACAGACTTCATCCTTCTGCCCTCAGCCAAGTTGTACAATTATCTGCAAACATGGAACCTGTTATTCGCTCCTGATAAAGTATTTACTGGAAGCATGACTGGCTATCAGCTCCTTCAACTGCGCTTCGAGCTCACATTTTGGCGAAGGAAGCAAAGATGGCTCCCATAACACGGCTTCCGGATACCTCGACCGGATACTTCGCTCCGACAAGCGCCATCCTCGCGAAGCGCGACAACTCTACTCCAGATGCATCTACAAGTAGCACGGAGCTGTTGGCTCTCATGTCCATCTCGCTATCCTTGGCCTCAATCAGCGTTCTTGCTGCTCTATATGCCTTTTATTGGTTTGTTAGGATGAGGAGGAGCTTCCGCCATGAGTAAGTCAACCAGCCATGGCAAATTCTCGTGTTACAGTAATAAGACGATTAACAATACTTTAGCTTGATAATGCTTCTAATTCAAAGCGACATGATTAAGGCATTATGGCTTGTAATCTGCCCTCTTGCTTTCTTCGCTAAAGTGCCCATCGAATCGGATTCGACCTTTTGTCAGGTTTCTGGCTTTTTCCTAACAGCTAGCATCGAGGCGTCGGATATTGCTGTCTTCCTAATCGCGATACACACGGCCTTATTCATACTCCGGCCGCGGAGTTCCAGTGGCGCATCTGGCCTTTATCCGTATAGACGTTTTTTCTACGCCTGTTGGGCCATCGTACCCCTCGTCCTAGCTGCCATAGTGCCAATTACCGGGGGACATTTTGCGGATAATGGGCCTCATTGCTACCTACCAGTTCGCCCTAGGTGGTATCTAAGCGCTCTCAGCTGGATCCCGAGATACGTCATCTTTGGTGTTATCATTTTCACCTACACGGCCCTTTACCTCTACATTGCTTTTCGGCTTTGGCGGTTCGACACGGACCAGAGACGCGCCAGCACAGCCCACGGCGATCATCCTGACCAAAAACGAAAACGCAGTCACCGCCATGACCACAGTGGAGATGTTCCACCTACACCGCTTATTGCTGAGCACGGCTTACTCGATTCGGTGCGAGCTAGCCTAATAAAAGATGGTGATCGCAAAGATCGGCAGCATTCAATTGCTTCGACCATCAGCACTCTGAACTGCGGTGGGGATTCTTCCACTCCGCCGCAGCGCCCTGAGCCAGTTTCGAGGAGCTCAATTCAGTGGAACGCTATAGACTTCGCATATGATGGGCCAGCAGAACCACAGGCAAGACGCGAAAGTGAAATGGGTCTGCTAAGCCCAACCTCACCACCGTTGCGCGCGGAGCCAAAAATTCCTATCCGCCCTCCCGAGCCCGTCCATCACGGGCCACCCAGCTCTTCGGGCCACAGCCAATTCACATGGAAGCATTCAGTATTGCGGAGCACACGCATCATAACAGGCCCCATCTCCAACATGATCAACATTATGAGGCATTGTCCATTGAGGCCGGATAATTCGCGCCAGAGCACGTCAAGCTCCGTCCTCCTCTCCCAGCACGAAACAGAAGAAGCCATGCACCGCTCCCGTGAGAGGCAACGGCGCCAACTACGTCTCCTGTTCGTCTATCCAGCCATCTACATGCTGACGTGGATCGCGCCCTTCGTGTCGCACATCTTACGATACAACGACCAGTTCAGCTACAGCGGGCGCTACAACCTCGGCGGCGAGCCCATGGCCCTACAAGCCGTCAGCATCGCCAGCCTGTGCATCGGCGCCGCGGTGGACTGCTGCTTCTTCAGCGCCTGGGAGAAGCCGTGGCAGCACCTGCGGGGCGGGTTCTGGGAAAATTTGCTGCTGAGATTACGGATCGGGAAGCCCGTGACGGGAAGCAGACACGGGCTGGGACGAACCGCCGAGGAGATGTTTGTGGATGCGAGGACGGCGAGAGTTAGGAGGGAGCAGGAGGAGAACCTTGAAAATCTGAGTAACGAGGCGGCTGTAGCTGCCAGGAGGGTGTCTAGTCGTGGGGAACGGTATAGTCGGGAGTGGTGGGATGTGGTGGATGTGGAAACTTCCGAATCAAGGGCTCCACGTAAGGATTAAATTTGCGAGGGGTGTTATTGGGGTATCAAATGGGATATCAAGTGGGTACACGCATAGGACGACTTCATGAGACACGAATTCATGAATACTGGTTGTGGGTATCGGGGAACGAATATGGACGATATGGACGACATCAACATAATGAGAATGAGAAGACGACATAAACGCAGTGAGGAGGACATTGGTAGGGCATAACAGGAACGACAGGTGGCATTTACACACGGCGTCAGAGACGACGGGTCACGATAAGATTTCATCTGCATATATGCATACCACGGTGCTTGGGGTTTTCGTTTTGGGGTTCGACCGGTCGGAACGAAGGAGTGCAGGTGGGGGTTCCAGATTGCTTTTTCATTGAGGGAGGGGGAGGATTCTAAAAAGGGGCATTGGGCGGCGTTCATATAAGCATTGCGTTACATTAGGCATTGTGACGAGGCTGACCGGCCTACTTGGATAGGTAGGCCCAGAGAGTCCATACCATGGTTGTTAATTTGATAATGTACCTACGGATGTATGAGGGATGGGGATGACTGAAGGATGATGGCATTGGATGCAGAAGATAATACCAACACGTGATGTTGTCTCACCCATTTATTAATCCTTCGTGGCACCTGTGGTTTATGTGGTATTTTTAACTTGATGTTCATTCTTATTTCGATTTCGAGTGGTGCTACCGCAGAGCGTGTAGGAATCAATCCGACTCGTGAATGGCTAAGCTAACGCTGATTTCCATGCCAACCTTTACCTATCAAGGAGTCCAAGTTGACTTTAAATACCACTATCCCCTATATTTCATTCCTCATCAATGCGTATTGCATCGTATCATAGATGCCAAAACAAAAATATCAAATATCATATCTCGGCAAATGCCTAGATTTCAACTCACTTCGGAGACCGGAGAAAAAAGGTAAGAAAGAACCGCCTTGTGCAACCACCACGCTCCAGGAATACTTCCGATGCCCATTACAATGTGGTTCATAATCTGCGTGAATTCTTCATTACCTACTCCAAAAAATTTTCCCCACCTCAGCTTCATACCTTCATACCTTCATACCTATTTCCCATACCTAGGTAGGTATCAGATCTATAACTTGGCTTTATTCTACTCGCGCAGGAACCGCAAGAACGCCCTAGCGACGGCGACGCCGTCGTGCTTGTTGTTGACGCGCCGCATGCCGTCCTCGAACAGGTCCTTGCTGATGATGCCGCCGTAGCGGCGCATCTCGAGGATCTCGCGCACCATGTCGCCCGTGAACTCGGGGTGTCCTTGCACCGTGAGCAGCCGCCGCGGCTCGTACATGCCCTGCACGTCGCAGACGTCCGTGTGCGCTAGCTTTGTGACGCCGGGGGGGAGGTTGAATACGACGTCGCGGTGCATTTCGTGGATGGACTGTGCGGGTTTGGTTAGTCTTTGCTGAAAGGTTCTAGCTGGGGTCCGGGGGTGGTGGGAGTTGAAGGAAAAGAAGAGGGGGGAGGGGAAGCAGGAAGGGGAGACTAACTATCTTCTCCATGCCAAACAGCCTCTTACCCTCGTCCGTGAGCTCGTGCTCGGTAACACTGAGCTCCCATCCGCGGTCATTCTTGCCGACATCAGCGCCCATAGCGCGACCGACAATCTGGTGACCGAAGCACACGCCGATGACGCGGACGCGGCCGCTCTCGAGACATCTCCTTGTATACTCCACGAGTCGCAGGATCCATTCGTCGTTCTCGTAGGCGGAGTACTTAGACCCGCTTATGAGAATGGCGTCGATCTCGTCGAGGTCCGGGTATGCGTCTAGGTCGTTGACGATGTCGTGGTAGGAGAGGTCGAGCTGGTCGGAGAGGGGTTGGGGCGGGTTGAGGGTAGCACAAGCTCGCTCGAAGAGGTTCCTGAAGACCCCGCCGTAGGATCCGTACTTAGCCTTGACGCCAGGGACGGGGGTATCGGCTTCGAGGATTGCGAGGCGCGCTGGTGGGATGTATTCGGAGCCCATGGTTTCAAACGTTACGAAGCGCTGTTCGGAGTAAGGCTGGGGTGTCTAAGCCTATGTCGGTGGTAGAGTAGATGGGGGCTCTCGATGCTGGAAGAGGGCAAGAGACGGGAACACGTGGAACACGTGGAACGCCGATGTGGATCAAGACTTGGGGGCTAGAGGATCGCTCGGGTAGATTAGGTTCGAGTTGTGGAGAGTCGAAGAGCGCAATGCTAGGAGGACTCAGAACAGGCTTCTCGGAAATCGCAACGGTTTATATATTCGGTGTGTTCGGTTCAGCATGCGAGGGATATGAGTAGGATATGCGAAGGGTTTACGAAGTGACGAGGTTCGGCCCGCTCTTGGATCGGAGAGAAATCAATGAGGAGGTGAGTCCCTCCCCTATTCGGAGGTGACGACCCGTAAAGGGGGGACTTTGTTGAATCAGAGAAAACAATGGGAAATGCAAAAGACCCCTCTCTTCAATGCCCCTCAATAGGTTAATGGTGGTATACATGCAAACCCCCAATTGGAAAATGGGATAGGATTAGGATTAGGTATGGGGATACATGATACATGATACATGTGTAGCTAGTATTCAATGTTCCATGTGGTCCTAGAAATTAGCGTGCTTGCATGAATATGCAGCTTGCCAAGCACGAGTCTCGTTGGATTTCGTTGGATTCGGAGATAGAATTTTGAACGGTAGCGGGGGCAAAGACAGATCTAGCCCAGCTGTAGTCTAGCCGTAGGGCAATTCTCATAGGGCAATGCTTGTCACTATCAATGATATGATAAGCCGAAATCCTATGGGCGGTGTACTTTATTTCGTCATAGTCGTAGCGTAAAATCGGTAAAACAGGGTAAAACAGGTACCTAGGTAGTACCTAATCTGGTACAGTATGGGGTCCAAACTTTTTGACGGGCAGCTGGGTGTGGCATGGGTTCAATGTTGGTAGGGGGTGGAAAGGGTGGGTAGCACAAAGTCCATGTGGGGACCTATGGGGGAGTGCCGATGGCAGTTTTGATGTAACTTTGTACCACAACGTATTAGCTCATCATCGATGTTATCAACGTCAACCTTGGAAGTATTAACCACACGTACATATAACCACATATAACCACATGTATACTTCATCAGGTACGCAGCCCTCCGTCCAGCTGTCAATGGAACAACACACGCATCTTTGCGGCTCAGCTGTCAGATCGTGGCTGATAACATCTAATTCGCCAAGTCCGTGTTAGGTCTCACCTCTTAGTAGCCGTATTTGTCGGCTGAAGTAAGGGAGCCTTACGATACGGACACATTATCTCATCATTTTATTCATAAGGGGCTTAGGGGTTAATCAAAAACGCTCTGACTTACACCTCAAGTCTGAGCTCAGAATTACGCGGAAATAAAATTTGCGCACTTTATTTTTCCCATTTCCTCCCTGATTTTCTCTATTTTATCCACCTATTCCCACTCGTCACTGGGGAGCTGAAGCTTGACATTCGGTCCGCGGTACAGAGCATTGGCGTGTCCTCAGCTCTCATCATCGGCCCAGATATGACAAATCAAAATGTGCTGTGATGTGAGCTGTGATGTGATCGTGGGTGTAGGTATCGTAAATCCAATCAATGAGCATCGAGGCGATCATGGTATATTTCCAATTCGCCAGTCCTCCAGCGGTGATGGCTCGGCTCCTCGGAAGAAGTGCTGTATAGTCATTCTCTTGCAAGGTCGTTTGAAATGAGGCAACTGTCCGCGAACATGGGATTCGCCCCCTAGTATAAATACTCCACTCGGTTCGATAGTTGGTCTTGTCGCCCCTGCAATGCTACACCACCCATTCTGGGGAAAGACGTGCTTAGGTAGATTTCGGGGTCTGCCCGTTGCGGCGTTTGCTATGAATTGGTGTGGGGGCAGCTTAACTCGTTGTGAACGGTCTGTTGCGAAAGCATATGCAGTAAGCAGCCATTATTGTGGCACCGCGGTTAGTGCCACGTCGGAATGTGGTATGCTTAGGGTCGGTACCTGGTTTGGGAAGCTATTTAGACGAGCCGAAGCTATAGATAAAGAAGCACATGGACGCCATCGAAGTAACAATATTGGTCTGGCTTCTATCAAACGGTAGCACACCGGCCCCTATGTGGTAGTATGATCGGCAGCCGTGGCATGAAGCTTGCTTTCGCATGGAACAGGATCAAGCATGCATATTGGCTGCATCTGGCCGCGGATGGACCTGCCATGGCTTTAGAATAATTAGATGTTAAGCCTTGCTATCCCGCTTGATGATATCGAGACGCAGTACGGTTTATGATAGTTCTAAAACGTTAGTAAAATCAGTGTAGTCTATAAACTACCTCTCATACTCTCCATGGTTATAGCTATCGTCGGCATTGTACAAGTATCAGTTGCTATATGAAGTAAGATATGATTGATCCAATCGAAGACCCGATGCTATACGTCGTAGAAAAGGGGGAGACTACTACACCAAAGGTCGTTACATCTCAAAGCAGGTTTGAGGAACGCGTTGAAAACGTACTAACGCAATGATCTGGGGAAAGCTTGATGACCTAGTCTTGCAGACGCTAATGATATAACCTTGTGAATATTAAGGGAATAATGACGAATATCGAAACCAACATGCGTGGCCCGGACAATATCGATATCTACCAAATCCCGAGATTTTACAACATTTAGCGACATTGCCGCGTTCAAAGTCGAATTGTAACCGATCATGAAGTGCAAAAGTAAGTGCTTACCCTTCTTAGTGGTGAAGTTACTTACCAAGATCAAACCGAACCACACCACCCAGAGGATGAAATGGAACGAGGGAAGGATCGTGGGGTATCAAGCTCATATAGTACCGTGCGAGAAAGAGGGTGACGGAGCGTCGAATAGCGACCAATCCAGAACCGACGGATAGACGAAGCCGCCTGCGAGGTGATAGTAGATATATTCGTTTTAAGCCCAGCGCATCGGCGTTGGCCCTGATGCGGAAATAGGTTGCTAAACGGTAAAGATGTTAGGCTCACCGAGCACTTTGCTTGTAGTAGGATGGGATCTTTTTTCGACGCTAACGGCGCTATATTCATCTCTACGAAATCGAAAGTATAGCTCTTTGTATTCCCCTTCCTATATCCCCGATTCCGAAGAGGCCGCGTGGGATGAATACAGGTCATGGTTGGTACTTGTTTATCTTGGCTTTGGGACACCGCCGTCGAGCCGCAGAACGTTTTCTCGCATCGCCTTAGAGATGATGAAACCAAATAGGAGAGTGACAACCGGAAATCATGCCACCACTAAGCGACATCCAAACTTTGCGGGTTAATCGATTCGATGTAATTAGATACTTTCGTTAGGTACCTTTACCATCCACCCCAAAGGGTTGCAGGTCTCTTATCACCAAATCCGGTTTCGTTCCGCGTGAATAGATTTGACCAGACTAAAACTTTCGAAAGTAAGAGGCCTGCTGACAGTAGACCTCGACGTCGTCTTGAGTCCTTTGCGTAGAAATAAAAACTCACGACGCATAAGCTGAACAATAGCTGATTGTGTCGAAGATTACGGGCCATCTTTTTAAGATAGTACACTAGCTTCAAACACACAGGCAATTTTGAAACAGTTCCAGCTAGATCATATTGGTGTGGAGATCCTGCTTACGCCATCATGGCGCATCTATTCCAGTATAAGTGAAGCTAGTTCGCCGAGAAAGGTGAGCGAGACACCTAGGTGTATATTCCCTGAATCTACGATTAACTTGGGAAGGAGTTTGCGGGTTTGGCCACATACCGGATTTTCTCTTCCGCAGCGACTAACAGCCTTACATCTCGAAGTCCAATAATTAGCTGCTTGCTCTTTTCCTTGCATTTCTTAGTTCCAACCCTAGTAATTAGATAAGATGCTAAAACAAGCTAAATATTTATTACTAACCGTGTGAAACAAAGCAGCGATGTCACTACTGAGATATTACTGGATCTCGCAAAGATGAATTGACGAAATCATTGAGGCATGTCTACGTCCAATTAAGCTTTGCGTACCTGACTGACTCCAAACGTGGGACAAATTCGAATCGACTCGAAGCCATCAACTCCCCCCTGATATTTCCGGATAATGCCGTCGATGTTGGATATATCAAAATCCTCAAACGATGCATAAACTTTCACATGTAAATGGAATACTGTCAAGCAGGTGAGAAGACATTGACCAATTAAAGTCGAAAGATAAGCTGTCCAGCCCCTTATCCGATAAGAAATTCCTTAATTAATATGTAAAAAATGGGCTTAAGCATATCTGGGTCGACTTATAAACGGGGACTAGAAGCGGTGAAGACGAAGAACCAAGTACACAGTTGATTACAGTTCCTTTAGAACAGTATATACTGTCCATCCGTAGATAACAACGATAACGAAACTTCTTGTCAATGTGGCGAAAAAGATTCGAAGATTCGATTCGCCGTCAGCATTGGATTTAATCTTCTTCATGCCACGTAAAATTTCGACGTTGCTATTCCCTACTGAAGAAAACTCAATAGCTCGACAAAGGCGAACTTGCTTGAAAAGCCCTTACTCGTATCGTGATATCAAAGCTTTTTATCTATCAATCGCGTAGTCGTCTCGGGATAAACCGGACGCATTTATTAGTGAACCCAAAATTACGACAAAGACGCTATCGACTGATCTGGCGTGTTCCGTAACAGCTGAGCCCGCTGAATCATCGGCCCTCACTCGGCAAGATTGGTGGATCTACAACATCTGATTGCCATTCAAGATCATAGACCGACATTGTCAAATTCGCAATTAGCTGGTTCACTTTGCCATCAAGGGCGTGTTGGGCTAGTCTAGAGTTTTGTTGGTCGTACTCTCGTCGAGTGCCGTGTTTGACATCAGATCCACATCTCGAATATCCCAGTTCGGGGGTCCACGAAGAATTTTATATATAAAGACTGTAGAATCTGCCGGCGTGTCTCTGGATCTTATTCTTGGATCCTTGACAACGTGCTTTCTACTTCTGTTGACCCTTTCTGTGTATCTTTGATTCTGTCCATGTCGCACGTCATGGCGCGTTCACAACTTTCGGTAGATTCGCTCCCCAACGAGGTAAGACACATTCTACTCCATACAACTTATATTACCGGTATTAACATCTATATGAAAGATCATCATCCAGGTCCTGAGTTCCTTCCCGACTCGCTCGCTGTTACCCCTTGCTGCTGTATGCCGCCGCTTCTATGGACTTGTGGGCCGGGTGCATTATGCCCGTCTGGTGAAAGCCTCGAAACTTAAGGATCATGAGATGATCCTTGAATGCTACCACCCAAGTGAGAAGGTCTCAACGCCGTCACTATTTTGCGAATACCTCGGGACCGACGGACTTACGGAAGCCGGCGACTTGGCAGATCTCCGAGAGCTCCACAACTTGTACGCGCGGTTCCGTCCGTTCCACGGCGACGAGGTTTACGGACCTCCGAGTCGTTGGCCGGCCGGAATGGTGTCGGAAGAAGTGGAAGAATCGAGTGCCAAAACACCCTCTCACGACGTTTTCCTAGATTTCGGCGAACTTTTCTCCCAACTATGTACCGTCACCAACTTGGTCAAGGTGGGTCCGAGGAGCGGCTTATTTTCCAGCTATGCCAATGTCACCGACAGCGTAATCCGCGTGTGGCGCGATTGGCTTAAGCAAGCAGCACAAGCAGCAGGGGGCAAACAGCGAGCGAACTTGGGTTTGGACGACCCGTGTATTCTATGGACCGACTCGTCAAAGACCGTTGGCTTAAGATTCCGAGTCGTTGAGGACGAATGCGTTCCTGCGCCCGTCCTCTTCGGTCGAGATGAAGAGCCATCGGTATCGTATTCGTTGGAGTATCAAGGTATGTTGATCCACATCCTCGATGGTCCACGGGCGCTAATTAACATGGTTACAGAGCTGCTCATACGAGCGAATTGGCTGCTGCTCAGCTTCGAAACATCTGAAGCTCAGCAAGTCTCTCATGCAGGTAAAGCAGTCGTAATTGCATCCATGTGAAAATAAAAAGGCCATACGATATTACGAGCCTTGGGAAAAAAAATTAGTCGAACCCGATCGCCATTAGCCTTACCAGGATATCCAATGTACCACGGGCTTCTGGACACGAGTTTCACTCGCGGCTCCAGCCGTGAGGCGACGGGACCAACAAAGCTGTTGAGCATGTTACATCGGGGTTAGGTTCTGGCCCAGTGGACCGAAATCGAGTTGAAACCAACCAACCAACCAACCAACCAAAGCGAGCTGCCTTGGCTGATCCTAGCCATACCTACTTAAGACTTCCGGATATATGCCACACTTTTGATCTACAGAGTATTGACTTAAATTTTTTGACATAGGAGCTGTTTACTTTCCAGGTAGCGGCATCATGCATCCATGCACAACGTTCTTGCAACCTATTATGCCGTCGGCGACACAGCTTCAGTCGATGGTACCTGCATTCGTCATGTAACCGCCACTATGCGGTGCGGTTAATGGATTTTATTATGGGATTTCACGACATAATGCGGCTTTTAGAGTCTCGATTGGTGGAGACGTGGGAAAATTGGCGTGATTTGGGATTGCGCCATTCGCCCGGCGAGTTATGACCTCCGGACGATAAGGCGTTAGGATTACATACTGGTAGACTGGATGGAGTTAATTTTCTTCAAGAACGGATAGAACTAGAAATTGATCTTAATAATAGACCATATACTAGAGTACTCCCATGTTGGTTTACAGCCTCACATTACATCCCATGGTTCTTTTACAATCCCAACCCTAGCGCTATCTCATGCGCCCAACTTCTAAGCAACCATCTCAGATTCGTTATGCAGAAACGAACGATCCAACCAGATCAGCGCATCTACAAATGCCTCACCGGGTTCCGGCCCGTGTGATCTACGTTCGACTACTTTACATAGCGCTCGCACTTATATGTATAAAATCTCGTCACTAACTTGCAAGCGTGACTAAATTTTGAGACAACTCATATTTAGGACCGTGCACTACAATAGCTTCCATCATATCCACCTATCGGAGCTTCGCCGTCGAAGACTCGTACTCTTACCCGGTTCTGTCCGGCACTTCTCGGAGCTTACTGCATGGTTCCTGCATAGACCACGGACTTGGACGCGCATACAAGATTGCCGTTAGATACATAGATTGTGGGTATAGGCGACTTGAGGACTCCCATTTCCGATTAGATCCTGAACTCCCCGGTCATATTCTTATTAATTTTCCGATTCTATTAGGTACGTAGAACATTTCATCGGTGAGCGCCGGGATGGCTGTTGTGTAACTACGTAGATACGTATCCGCTCGTATGTTTTCAATATAATGATACTGTTAAATAATCCGTGACAAACACGTAATTAACCAAGACGTATTATCTGCCAGGCAAAATCTACACATTAGAAGTAGTTTTCTTTGATCTACTCGTATAATTTAGGAAGCAAATATTAGCGAGTTAAGCTACCTACCTGGGTAACTAGCTTTAATATCTCGAGCCTCATTTCACGCGATCCACGGGCCGCAGAAGAGGACATATATGCAAGCAATTTATTACGTTGTCGAGACCTACCGAGTTAGCCGAGCTTGGCTCGCTTCAGTACCAGGTACCAGTCTCTAACGTCGCATTTACGGGATGATCCGCGACGGTCCCCTGCATCAGGCGAGTTTCATTAATTTGGTCCGTGCTTTTGCTTCGTTATCGCTACCTAATCTGCTAACGTACCATGCTACGACTTCTCGCAAGATGCTCGATCTGCTGCATCAAACTACCAAGGTTCTAACCATATTTCGTTTCCCTTCTCCCGAAGCAAACGTAATCTCGACCATTCCTTATCGACCACAAAGTAAGGAACATGTCTTAATATGCATGGGCGCTTCTAGACATCTGGTTCAGCCGATGCCCGTCGTGGCCTGATTTTTATGTGTGTCTACTGAGAAGTGCACATTTCATCTCATAGCTAAGACCTGAAAACACAAAATGGTAGCAGCCACATTCGACTTTGCTCTATCCACCGCCAGCCACTATAATACTTGTAGAATAACCTTGGCACGGAATTGCCATGTTTCGTGACTGAACCGGGTTTACTGAACCCGGGGAATATTGCGAGAGTGCAGCGAATGATATCCTCGCTTACAATGACTAGCGTCCGTGATGCACCCATCAAGCTAAGACGATCTCACGCACAAATTGTCCGTGCCATTCTGTCGCACAATGGCAGGTGAGCTTGGTCTTACAGACCTCTTTGGCAATTGATTGATTCTCATCACCTACTACATACTTCGCGATTATACTAACTTTCTTTTGGTTTTTCGCTTCTTCGAAGTTGATCTTCGCGGGCCTGGTTGCCCTTTTTTCAAGACGCTTTTTGCTTTGTAATACGATTATATTCTATTAATTAAATTCTTTTAATTGCTGGATCTACTCACCCTGCCGTCAATAGGATTGATTTTGGATTGGCGATTCATCGTGCCTTGATAGCTGAGGGAGGGGTAATTTGGAACAACTTGCTATTATGGCAAGGCCCGAGTCGACGGCATCGACGCTTGAGATATCCGAGATAGAGAACAGTTTTCCTACGCCACCAAGGCCACCAAAGCCAGCAATCAACTACCGGAAAACTCTTCCACCATTACCACTATCGCCCGTGCCTGAGGACCTAATTTCTAGTGCGCAACCCGCACAGAATGTTGATGCAAATACCAGTCGGGTGTCAAAAACTACAGATACACTCAAGTCGTTACTGACAGCATGGGGAGGCAATAAGGATGTAAGGTTATCACTAGCCATGCCGGAGATGAAGGAGCGGCCCCCGAGACCGATAACAAAGGATTGGCCTAGACCGGAAACTTCGGCCACAACGGCGACTACAGCGACTGGGGTATCATATTCAAGCACAGGATCGCAAAGGACTATTAAGTATGGTACGGGGAAGTACGCGAACGTCGAGTTGTCTCCACAGCCCAGTGAAGACCCCGAGGATCCTCTGAACTGGCCGGCATGGAAGAAGACTCTGAATTTCGGAGCCCTCCTTTTCATGGTCGCGCTAGTGGGTGTAATGAAGACGGCGTACATCAGCGTGAACAGCGTAATCGCGATAGATGAAGGGGTTTCATATACGGCAGCAGTCGCTCTAACCGCAGTGCCACTAATGATGTCCGCGGTCACTGGATTAGCGTCTTTGATAATAGCGAGGATATGGGGTAAACGACCAGTATACTTGGTCTCAATGGTAATGATATTTATTGGGGTGGTGTGGAATACACATGTAAGGGGAAGTTTGGCGGAGAATATGGCGGCGAGAATATTCCAGGGACTAGGATGGGGCGCATTCGATACTTTGGTCCTAGGGTCGATCCAGGACACCTATTTCGTGAGTAATACTCAAGATTCCCTAAAGTATACTTATTGACTCTTCCAGGAACATGAACGACAATCCATGATTGTCATTCATTACGCCGTCTCCATCGCAACCACAATAAGCTCCCCCCTACTCGGAGGTGTAGCTTCGTCTGGTCCTAGGAGCTTTGAGCTGCAGTTCGAGATCATGAGCGCCTTTCTATCGATTGCGATCTTGCTGCTCGTGTTTGGAGCTCCTGAGACTGCTTACAATCGTGTAATCTCCGACGACCAACCGCCAACTCTTCAACGGTCTCAATCGCTCTGGCCGACCATCACGTACACGAAAGAAGCTGCCCTGGAGTATATCCTTAAGATGAAGCCTTGGTCTTACAAGGCAAATGAGATCAACTTGCCCCTCATCTTGCAGGCGCCCCGCGCAATGGTGGCTCCCACAACGGGACTCCTTTTCATACTTACCTTTTTGCCTTATGCTGGCTTCTGGAGCTTAGTAAGCTCGCTCTCACTTCTCTTCTCACCTATGCCTTTCATGCTATCTTCAGCATCCCTCGGTGCCTTGCTGGTAGGCCCGTTCCTCCTCGCTACACCAGTGGCTGTGGTATTCGCTTTCCCCCAATTCCACAGTCGCTTCACACCGAGTGTCCATTTGACAACCCTCGCTGTCGGCACAGCCATCGCTTCAATAGGAATGCTTGGATTTGGGCTATACCTCGCAGGCTCAATGGAAATGCCAACGGACGGCTCAGCCGACCCGCTTAGCACGCCGTGGGATTTAGGAATGAATCACGTCAGCCTCCCGGTAGCGTCGTTCCTCCTCGGTCTTTTAGCAGCAGGGTCTATTGTCCTAGACGCCACAATCCGGTCTGTCATTCAACGATCTACGGCCTTCACTTCGGCGAACCTTGCGGTCTGCTTGCGGAATACGGCTGATATGCATGGCGGCCTGACATGTCTGCGGAATCTTGTCGCGGGCGCCTTTATCCTGGGCTTACCTAACGCTGTCTTCATGTGGGATGGCCTAAAAGCGGCCACTTTAGGAATGGGAATAACACAGATTTTCGTCACGGTGGGTGCCTGTGGGGTATACTGGTACTGGGATGAAAATGTTAGGCGGCTTGATGGACGTGTAATGGGTCTTATTGATCTGTCTATTTTAAGGAAGACGGCCAGCTTCTTTGATACGGACTGAATAGTCGGAGGAACACAGTTCAGTTTTGAATAAGCCACGTTCTTGAGATACTTGAAGCCTATAGCTCAATATCAGAATAATGTTGACGGACATGGCAATAATGACATGAACCAAATGTGATTTTCGGGCTTGTATTTGATGGGGCCTTAAAAACTCCGCTGTCGTACCACCACATCGTACGTTACACAGATGGCACTATTAGCTGCAGTGCTGTCGGGCTGACCTAAGCAGATTCAGATCTTGGATCTATGAGATACAGGACTTGGCTCTAGATGGCTTATACCGCAAAGAGATCGAATCCAAGGATCTGTTGAATCCTATTGGATTATCTTCAAGTTAGATGCCGCAGTCACTTGTTCCTTTTTAGCTAGCATCCATTGGGATGACATAATCAGAACCCAGCCCTGGATTCGCGAGCGGAGGTGGGGTACACGCTTAGTTAAGCCACTCCCCCCAAATGGCCCCCACTAACAAAGAATTGCGCAGTGGGTGGAACTGGAATCAAACACTAGAAGTTTGTGGTTCCGTTGTTCCAATTCCCATGAAATTCAATGTTAGTGAGTTGTACCTGTTTGCTGAATTCAATCTTAGCCTCATCCCTTGCTCTTCGACCCACGGCACCGGTGACCAAGATGAATACGGTTACAATCTAGATTAGACCGCTTCTAGAAGTAAAATATCCCTAAATTAACTCACCCGAAACTTCCCCTACTCTTCAGTCCCATTTTATAGGGACCCATTTTCGAATGATCTATCTTGACTTCCTAGCGACCCTCATAGACTCACGGCCACCTGGACCTGGAGACAAGTTAACTTGAGACATCCTCTGTACAACCATACAATGACTCAATCAAATGGGCCTAATGGGGCCAATGGCGTCTCTCCGGCGCCTTCGTCATCCCTTAACGAGACGGTGCCAGACGTGCCAGCCAAGACGGAACAGGATGTCACAATCGAGATCCCGCCCGCTCCGGTCGCAGAAGACGAAGTCTACACAGCGGCACTTACAGAAATCATCAATGCCGCCTACAGCGAAACCGAGGCCGGCATCTTCAAGCCGGGGTACCTGCGCACGTCAGCAAGCGACGTTGCCAAGTTCCTGAAAGCCGGTACCCTGGTAGTTGCATCCGTACCCACCACCACAGCCTCACACACCCCACCTAAATCGACATCTGGCCGCACGCCGCTAGGCTGCATCTCCATCAAGAAGCTCAACGAGAACCGCGCTGAACTCGGCTTATTCGCCGTCGCCGTGTCGCAGCGCGGCAACGGGGTCGGCCGAGACCTGATGGCGTGGGCGGAGCGGTGGTGCCGCGATAACCTGGGCGGTCCCGGGGTTGCTGTCGCGCAGCTCGATCTCCTGGTGCCGACGCACTTCGACCATCCGTTCAAGAAGCGCCTCGATGTGTGGTATACTAGACTGGGGTATAAGATTGTGGGGCGTCGTGATTTCGCGCTGGATTACCCGGATTTGGCGCCGCAGCTGGCGGGACCGACTGAGTATCGTATGTATGAGAAGACGCTGGTTTAGACGGACAACGAGATGGAGTCACCTGTTTTAAGATCCACGATCTTGTTTTTTCTTAATTTTGATGGGTCGAATATGGGCCAGGGGTATGGGGTACTATAATAGAGCGATATAAATCTTCAGTGAGACGATAAGAATTAGAGCAATACCGCGATGGATATCAAGATGATACATATGAGTCTAGGACAACTCGCTGGGTTATGGTTATGTGTAACCCGAGTCTCGTCTGAACCAATTTCTTCCTAACTTAGGTACTTATTTGTGCTTAATGGAGCTACAAGAAGGCATTTCTGACTTTATTCAAAGGTTCTTAGCAATCTTCCGCTTTTTCACGGTCTTTTTCGTACTTTATTATTACTACATAGATTCCACTCTAGCGGTAAGGAGAAGGTAGATGCGTATTGGCTAGTGGTTCAAGCTACATGCGACTTTCGAGTAATAACGGACATAATATTTAGAGATACGGACAAAAGTGATAACTCATCTCCGCAGCCAGAAGGTAAATTACGACATCGCCCATTTCTTGGTAAGATCATCAACTCTACTAGAACACTCAATAGATTTACTTTTCCTTTGTGTGAGCGTATTTTAGATCTGTTGAAATGAACCATACCTGAGCTATCGATGTCGAAGAACCTACTCAACCTAATCCATGTCACCCTTACCCCCGTAGCCAATATGCTCCGCTTCATATTGCGGTTTAGGTCTTTTGGGGCCGTTCCCCTTTTTCGACATACCACTGCTCAAACCTCCATGAATTGCGGGATACCAGCAGCAGTGACTCAAAATCTATCGTAGCATTCCATACTCAACTTAAGCATCTTAGCTTCGATCATCCGTTGCGAAATAATCTATCAACAGTTTTAGACATTTCGTTATTCTTAGGAACCAGAAAGAGAATACAACTTACCATTGTATAGCACTCTATAGTGTTTCTCGCTGCCCACTTCGGAAATACGCTTGATTTCATCTTCTGACAAAGTGAAACGCGGTAGATTTCTGAGGTACATTTGCAGTCGATCTTCACTCGAGCTCGTGGTAATAGCAGGGATATTTTGATCAATACACCATTTTAATGCTATATCGGCTTCTGTAACGCCATACTTACTGGCCAATTCGGCGTATAGCTGGTCCATTGGACCTGGTCGTGCCTTCGTGATCGCAGTTAGTGTAGCGTATGCACATACCGCGATGTTGTTCCGGCGGCAGAACTCGACGAGGTCTCCATGCTGCAAGTAAGGATGATATTCAATCTGATTGACAGCGGGAACCACCTTCGCTGTCTTTAGAACACTCTCAAGATGTTTCTGGAGGAAGTTTGAAACACCAATGGACTTGGCCTTGCCTGACAATTTGATTGCCTCCAATTTTTCCCACATGGCAGGTATCTCATCTGGTGCGAGAAATGGAAGATGGATGAGATACAAGTCAACGTAATCTAAGTGCAGCTTCTGGAGAGTGGCATCGAGTGATGCCTGCATATCTTGGCCTGGAGTCCCGAGAGCCTTTGTAGTGATGAACAGCTTCTCGCGTGGGACACCACACTCTAGGATAGCAGCACCTATGCCTGTTTCATTTCCGTAGACTGAGGAATGTGAGATACAACACTGCAATGGTAAGAGGAGAGGGC
This sequence comes from Hypoxylon sp. PDH2405, assembly GCA_023628415.1. Taxonomy (NCBI): domain Eukaryota; kingdom Fungi; phylum Ascomycota; class Sordariomycetes; order Xylariales; family Hypoxylaceae; genus Hypoxylon; species Hypoxylon sp. PDH2405. The sequence goes on from JAMAKT010000015.1 coordinate 371,621, forward strand.
TGGCTTTACCTTCAGCGCAGTCTAGGTGATAGAATCCGTGTCGAATGGCCATGAGAGTCGCCTTTGCAACATCCTCATCTGTGCCCTTCATGTGGATAGATCCCAGGCCAAAGCCCAACTAAACAGCATGAACCCCCACATCAGAAAGGAGAGATAATGAGTAAAACATACTATTGGCATCTTTCTTCCATCATTTAGTTCTATGGACTCCATGGTATATGTCGGCAATATGGTATGGAATTGAGGGAGATTAATGGGGATTGTAAACGCCTTGATATTATAATACGACTGAAGATATGGAGGCGAGATCTAGGTAGTGGACTAGACGGACATGTTCAATGAAGTGTGTTGATATATGAGTAAAACATGGAGAAAGCAAAATCTAAACTCCAAGGGTTACTTACAATTAAATATAAGTAATTACCTGGGGCACCGGTGCATTCAACGCGATGTTTGCTATTATCTTTCAAAGCAGGCACCCCAATTCGTCGCTATAAGCTAAAATATTTCTACGGGTGTCACAAAACGCCGTAGATATGACAGCTCAATTTACTGGAATAAGATACGGATTATTGAATGCAATTAACCATATGATACGGATAGAAAAGGATAACAGATACTGGCTTTTTTAGATTAATTGTGAAGTTGTTCTAGGTTAAGCAGTTTCGCGGCTCAGCACGTAATTATCGTTTTCTTTGCTTAGACAGACAGTCGGCGATAATCCTTTAATCAATATCCCCCATCCGCAACAGAGCCAACAATTTCACTCCCTGTTTCTGCAGATAACATGCATATGTCGGGAACCGGGAGGAACGTCTCGGGTTGAAATGTGATGGGCTCTTTTATGCTCAAGTAGCATTATAGATGCCTCTACCTGCATGTTGGGCGATGATAAAACTCTCAGCCTATGATACCAGGCATCCGAAGTCACACCGGTGGTAGGTTACTGTCGCGCTGTCAATGCATGCAATATGCGCGCCTAACCTAACGCCAACTGATCGGAATGGTCCTAGTGTTAGTGGCCCGAACCCGATAGTCACCGCATACCACCGCATACCTGGATTGTTTCTGACGAGCCTATAATTCCTGATTATGCTCTCCAAATCATTATCTTTATTTTCATGAACTATTCTAGGAACGATAATATAGCCACCCAAAGCATTACTGATGTAATATAGTCGTCGGTAGAAGTCTATGGTATGTACAACCTCCTTTATAAATACCTACTACCTAGACCTTTCTCAAGCAAATCTATTGGCTCGGTATGGGTTCTATATAGTACCAATGGTAATAACTCGCACACCAACGACTTTCTGATTGAACTTTAGCTCTATACTTATCGACGCGCATGTTGGACCGGCCGATTCGGAAAAGGGGGGCCACTCCGAGAGACTCGTCACATCGGAACTATCTTATGAACAAGAAAAATACATCGGTAGCCATGCTTAGCTGAGTAGTAATATTAGCAGGAATTTAAATGGTTTAATTTAATTTGCATGGTTTTTTTCGATATTTTCTCCCTTTTATATTTATAAAATATTTAATATATATTACATTAAGTAAGGAATTGTAATATTCGCTATTATATAATATATTATATAAAAGTTAAAGATTTTCCTTAAATAATTTTATATATATAAGTATTTATTAATAAGCCTTAATTTCTTTTACATTAAATTTTTTTTTAAATAATTAAAATACTTAAATAAAGGTTTTACTTAAAATAATAAGTTAATCGTAATAAACTTTTTTTAACTACGATTTTTATTATTTATATTACGATATCGTAACTTTATATTTTACTTTCCGCACGATATTTTTACCGTGGGATAAAGCTTAAGTTAAATAACTTTCGACGAAACCGTTTTTTATTACACGAAACTAAGTGTTAAAAAATAATTAGCGATAAAAACTATAATATAACGGTTAAAAAGTATGGTTATATTAAATAATTAAATATATTATAAGATTTATTAAAAGTAATTACTTATATTAAAACTTAATTTCTTTAAGTTTAACGATTAAGCTTTAAAAATATATACTTTAAATTAAGTATAAATAAATCTTTTATTTTCTTTTAAAAAAAAAGAAATTAAAAACCTTAAAACTTATAAGATTTATTAATTAAAATTAATATTATTTTAAATCTTAATTTATAGCCTTTATTATAAATAAATCTTATCTTTTTTAAGGTTATTTTAAACTTTAAAAATATTTAAAATTAAAGTAATTAATTTATTTAAATATTTTATAATTATTTATAAAAATTACCTTATAAATTTAATTAATTTTTTTCCTTTTTAAAAATATTATAATAATATTCTTTATATTTATAATAATTCTTTAAATATTTAAGTAAGTAAAGAAATTATTTAAAATGTTTAATGTAAAAAAATTAAAAGGAAAATTCCTTTTATTTTTTAATTTTATTTATTAAAATTCCTTTATCCCTTTAATATATTTATTACTTTTAACCTTACCTTTATTTTAAAATAAACTTATGAAATTTATTAAGAGTTTAATTTTATTATAAACTTTTTTATTATTTATTTTCCTTTTTATAAAAATAATTTAAATTTATTATTTATTAAGAAAATTATTAAATTCCTTAATTAATTAATAAAATGTTAATAATAAACCTTAAAAAAAACTCTTAGTTAAAAAATAACTTTTTAAAAAACTTTTATAATAAGGAAAATAAATTTATTATATTTTAATTAATTATTTATAATTAATTAATCTTATATAATCCTTAAGATTTTAATATTATTATAGTTAAATATAATTTAATTATTAAAATACTTTACTTTATTAAAAATTCTTTTATTTAATTAACGTAATTATATTAATAAAAATTTAAAGTATATTAAATTATTATAATTTTTAATATTTTTATAGTTATAAATTATATATAAAGTTAAATATAACTTAAATAATAATATATTTATATTTAAAATATATATTAAATTTTAATAGTTTTAATTTAAGTTAAATATTATATTATTAAAGAATAAATTAATCTTTTTAAAGTTTAAATAAAAGATTAAAATTATATTTTCGTTTATTAAATAAAGCAATATTATTCGCGTAATATATATTTTAAAAATTCCCGCGTAATACGCTTACCGCTTACTTCATTAAAAACGTTTTTTTATTTAACCTTTAATAATTTTACTAATTCTAATTAACTTAAAATATAATTTAAATTATTAAATAAATATTTTAAATATATATAAAATAAGCTTAATTACACCATTATATAATATATATAACTAAAGTTATTTAAAATTAAAAATAAAAGGTTTTTAAAGGTATTTACGTAATACCTCTTTTAGCTTATAAAGCTTCCGAAACACTTAAGGCTTTTAAATAAAGCCTTTTTTAATAATTTTAAGCTTTATTAATAATTTAAGCATGTTAAAAATTAAAAGAAAAGGTATTATATAAATATTTTTAAAAACTTTTTATTTTTAATTTTAAATAACTTTAGCTATATATATTATACGATAATATAACCGAACTTATTTTATGCAAATTTAAAATATTTATTTAATAATTTAAATTACATTTTAAGCTAATTAAAATTAATAAAATTATTAAAGGTTAAAGGTATAACCTTACTTTTAAATTTTGCTTATTACATGGGAAAAAAATAAATACTATATTACGCGAATAATGCTACTTATTAAATATAAGGTATTATAATTAAATTTATTAAAAATAATATATTTTAATAATAAGTTATTAATAAAATTAAGGAAATTATTATATAGTATAATTTATCTTATAAAAAATATAAAATAATCTTAAGGAATAAGTTATAATTAATAAGTAAATTAAGATTTAAGTATAAATTAAGGAAAATTAAATTAATAAATTTTTAATTTATTAATATTTTAATTTAATTTAACTTAATAATATTATATATTTCTAATATAATAACGTTATTAAATATATTTAAAATATTTTTATTAAGCTTTAAGTAAAATTAATAGTTAATAAGTTAATAAATATTAATTTAGTTTTTAAATCCTTAAGTAAAAAGGTAATATTTATTTCTTTTTCTTAAAGTTATTAATTTTTAAATATGTTTTAAGTTTTATTATTTAAGTATTTTATTTTAATATAAGTAAACTTAATGTTGAAAAAGTTATAATAAATATAAACTTAAATAATATTATAAAAGGTAAAAGTTTAATTTAATTTTATAAAAGTTATTTCTTTTATAATAATTATTAAGGAATTTAAAAATAATCTTTTAAGATTTATATTAAAAGCTTTAAAATTACTTAATTTAAATCTTAATAATTTAAATAATAATTAAAAACCTTTAAGAAATTTACCTTATAAATCTTTTCCTTTAAGATTTAAAGATTTAAAGGGAAATAATAAGCTTAAAAATAATAAAAAAAAGCATTTAATTTATATTTTAAAATATTTAATTTAATTTACTTCTATTATAATTAATCTCATTTAGCTTAATAAATCATTAAATTATAATAATAAAAATTTATTTAAATTTTGTTATTAATAAATAAAGGTTAAGTTATATATTAAAATATATATAAAAAGCTTTTTTTAAAATTATTATAAGATTAATTAGGTAAACTTTTTCCTTTTTAAAAAGGTATAATTATAATATTAATAAAAGGTTTATTAAATTTAATAATTATAAGTAATAAATAATTAAAAGGCTTATATTATTATCTTTAAGAAAAGGTTTAAAGATTTTTTTAAAAGGTAGTAAAAGTTTAAGAAAATAATTAAGCTAAAATATTAAGGAAATATTATTTAATATTTTATAAAGTTAATAAACTTAAATAAAGAAATTTAATAATTTAAAATAACCTTTTAAACTTATATTATAAAACTCTTTTATAATAAAATTATTTAATTTATATATTATTAATAAAACTATATATTTAAAATTAATAATAATTTTATTAAGATTATTTAAAAGGTTAATTAAATATATAAGATTATATTAATTAACTTAAATATATTATTAGTAAAAAAAAGGTTTATTTTAATGATAAAATATTTAAAATTAAGTTAAATAAATTAAAGTTAAGGAAATTACTTTAAACTTAATTATAATTAATCTTTAAAAATATAAGGATAAAATAATAAAAATAAATTTAAAAATATTTTCATAATTAATGTAAAGCTTAAAATATAGTTTAATAATAAGGATATATTAATAGGTATTAATTAAAAAGATATTAATAAATATAAAAAAAAGAAAAAATATATTAACATTATAAAAGAAATAATTATTAAATTTTAATATATTTTACCTTAAAAGATATAAAAGGTAAGGAATTATTATTAACCCTTAAGAAAACTTCCTTAATTAAAAGAAAAGTTAAAGAGATTATATTAACTTTTATTATAAATAAAAAAGTTAAGATTAATGCCATTATAATAAAAGTTAATAAATCTTATATATAAAAAGTTAATAATTTTTTAAATTTAAATTTTTAAAAGATTTTTATAAATTATTATATAAAACTTTAAGGCTTAATATAAATAAATATTCTTAAATATCTTTTATTAAATAATAAAATAAACAATTAAATAAAATTATTATAAATATTTAATTAAAAATTTTTTAAACTTAAAAAATTTAATATTAATTATATTATTTATTAAGATTAAATAATGGAAACTTTTTATTATATAAAAGAAATTATCCTAATTAATAATAGCTTTTAATTTTATTATTATAATTAAAAAAAATATTACTTTAAATTTCTTATATTATATTATTAAAAAGATTATTTCTTTTAATTTAACTTTAAGCTTATAATCATAAATAATTAATATAATGTAATCTTTCCTTAATAATAGCTTAAATAATATTAACTTATTAAATTTTTCTTAAATTTATAAATTATAAAATTCCTATTAAATTATTATTAAAAGATTATATTAATTTAATCTTATAATAATTATTAAGTTTTATAATAAATACTTAAAAAAGTAAAAATTCTTTAAAGAATATATTAAATAAATTTAAAAGATTTATCCTTATTATAATAAAAAATATTACTTAAAAATTTCCAAATTATTAATTATAAAATTATATTATTAACCTTATAAAGGGAAAAATATTTCTTTAAAAATCCTTTTATATAATAAGCGAAATAAAATTTAAAAATTTTAAGTTATAATTAAAGGAAATATTAAATAATAAATAAATATATAAATTTATATTATTTATTATAGTGGATAAATACGCTATTAACTACTCGCAAAATAACGGCGTTGCCTTTTGCGATATTATCTTATAAAATATTTATAATATTTATAAAGAAATAAAATCTTAAAAACCTTTTAAAACTTATTATTAATTATAAAGGATTAAATAATATTATTATTTTAATATATTATTTAATTTTTTTATTATAAAAATGTAAATATAATTTTAAATAATTAAATAATTTATAAAAATTAATTTAAAGTTAAGATTTTATAATATATAAATTAAAAAAAGAAATAAATATAAAATAGCTTTTTAATGTAAATATAACTTATATAAGTATATTATTATATTTATAAGATTAATTAATATTTTAATAATATTTTAATTTATAATAAATTATATTTTTAAAGATTTAATTAATATTAAGTTATTAATTTATTTAAATAATTTATTTATATATATTAATATTAAAGAAAAGTATAATTAAATTATTAAAGAAGTTTTTTAATAATTAATGCAATATTATTTATTTATAATACTTTAAAAGTATAAATAAAAGGTTTAAAAGGTAAAAGTTTTAAGATATATTATAAAAATTAAGGGAATTTTAATAATATAAAACAAAATTAATTACATCCTTAAATAAAAAGCCTTAAAGATTTTAAAAGAATTATAATAATTTATTAAATTTATAAATTTTTATTAACAATTTATATTAAATTTCTTAATAATTATATAATTTATAATTAAAGTTAATAAAGGTAATAAATAAAATTAAAGATAAATTAAAGAAATAAATTAAGGTTTTATAAAATTTAAGTATAAATTTATCATTATATTTGTTTTAATATATTTTAACTTTAAAAAGTTAATAATAATTAAAATAAATGTTTTAAATTATACCTTAAGGGTAATTCTTTTTTAAAAAGATAATAATAATAAACTTAAACTTATTACCTTTTATTTATAAAAGCTTATATTAGTTAAGATAAATTATAAAATATATTATAAGGAATTATTAACAATTATAAATTTATTTTTAAAATAACGTTAATATTTTAAAGGTATTAAATATTATATTAAAGTATTTTTAAATTATTAAAACCTTATATATTTTATAATAATATAAGTTTTTAATTATAAATAAGCTTAATAAGCTTAATAATTTATATTATATTAATTTATTATTAATTATTAATTAGGAAAGTATAATAAAAAGGTTAATATTATTTTTAAATTAAAGTAATATTAACTTAAAAAAAAGGGAGTTAAGGAGTAATTAATTATAATAATTTTATAAAAGAAATACTTTTTAAAGCTTAATTTTTTAAGCTTATATATAATATTATTTACTTTTAAATATTTAAAAAGCCTTTTTATTTTATAATAATTATTAAAATTTATATAATAAATTAAGGAAGTTATTTAAAAACCCTAAAATATTAAGTATAGCTTTAAAATTTAATAAAAGAAGTAAAAATTTAAGAAAAATTACTTTATTAAAAGGGAAAATTATAAGTATTTGTGGTAATATAAAAGGAAGTTATATAATTAAAATATAATATCTTTATTATTAAATATATAAGAATAAATAAAATTATAAAGTTTATTATTTAAAATTTTTAATGGTTAAACCTTAAAACTATTATTTAAGAATATATAAAGGATTGTTATAAATATTAATAAAATAAAGTTTAAAGGTATATATTTTATAATTTACTTTAACTTATAAAATTATATTATATTTTTTAATAAATAATAATTATAAATTTCATTATAAACTTATTTCTTTTAAATAAATGTAATTTTATTTAAATAATAATAAATCCTTTTATAAAAATAGCTTATTTTATATTTTTTAAAATAAGGGAAAAGAAAATTATAAATTTAATAAAAATCTTCGTTAAGTTTTATTAAAAGTTATATAGGGTATTCTTTAATATTATTTTTAATTAAGATTTTAAATTTATTATTTATTTATAAAAGAACTTTTTTAAATTTATAGGAATTAAATCTTAAATAAATATTATCTTTTATTTTTAAATAAATAAATAAACAAAATAATTTAATTAAATCTTTAAGGTTTATTTAAAAGCTTTTATTAATTATAAAATATTTAATTAAGAAAATTTATTAATTATTATTAAGTTTACTTATAATAATATAACTTTAATAATTATTTATATAATCTTTTTTATATAAATTATAAATATTATTTTATAGTTTATAACCTTTTTTTAATATATTATAAAATTTAAGTAATAAGTTATATATTTATTAAATAATAAATATATATATTAACGCGTAAAAGTAATTAAAGAAAAGTTAAGTATATATAAAGGAATAAGTAAATAAGTAATATATTAAAGCATTTATATATATTAAAAAATAATTAATAATATTTAATATTAAAAATATTAAAATAAAATACCTTATTAAAAAGTTAAATAAAAAAATATTAAAATTCTTTAAGATTTAAAAGGTAATTTCCTTTATTATTATTAAGGTTATATTTTTTAAAGGATAGAAAATTTATAATTTATTTTATATTTTATTCATTAAATTTTATTATATTAATAATTAAAATATTTTTAACCTTAATTAAATTTTATAAGAAATAACCTTAATAAAATTATAAATATTATATAAATTTAAGGGAAAATAAAATATTTTATTAAATAAAAAGGTTAATTAATTAAGAAATATTAAATTTAAAAATCTTATAAATATTTTTATAATAAAAATGTTAAAGTAATAATTTAATTATTTTATAAATAATAATCCTTAAACTTATATAACTTTAAATTTATATTTCTTTAAATATATAAAAGCTTTAAAATAAATCTTAAAAAGAAAAAAGCTAATATTATATAAAATTAAATGCTAAAAAATAATTAACGATAAGAATTATAATATAACGGTTAAAAAATACAATTATATTAAATAATTAAATATATTATAAGGTTTATTAAAAATAACCACCTATATTAAGACCTAATCTCTCCGAGTTTAGCGATTAAGTCTTAAAGATACGTATCTTAGGTTAGGTATAAATAGGTTTCTTATCTCCCTTTAAGAAAGGAGGGAATTAAGGACCTTAAGACCCATAAGATTTATTAGTTGAAATTAATACTATTCCAAGTCCTGATCTACAGCCCTTGTCACATCTCTACTCTGACCTCTTCCCACCTCTACCTGATGTCCCATATCCGCGGCTCTCGCTGCGAGCGCACTCGAGGAATCATCACGCTGCAATTCAATATCATTCCTTGAACGTAAGGACTCGTCGAGTGCCCCCGCTTCTTTTAGGGGCCTCACCCGGATTTCCCCAATAGTCTGTATATGTGGTCCGTCCTCCGTAGAAGATTTAGATGTCCTGCCCTTTCTTGTGGCAGAGAGGAGCGGTCCAAAGGTAGGAACGGAAGCTGCTAGTATGCCTCCGGCAATCTCTGCAGTTGATAAAATGGCAGATGGAAGCGCGCAGTATGAAGGATCAAGATCGGCTCGGCACTCAAGACTTTGGATTAGGCGACCTAGATTCACTCCTGCAGTGCTATCGTAGCTTAGGTTAGCGGATGAATTCAGGATCCGGGCTAGAATGTTGACACTCACATCAACCCAACTGCAAATGACGCAGAAATACCCCATTTTCTTTGTCGCGTGAGTTGTAGTCTCCAAATAATGGGTAAGGGGAGGGCTACGACCACGATATCAAAGACCATGCTAATGGACCCTGCAGCCCGTTCGCTCACGGGGATGCTTCCACAGGACCACTTTATAGTTGGGTCCCAATTTGCTTGGATGGGTTTGCATAGTAGAAAGATGCTGATGATAGTAGCAACCAAGGAGAGGAGTGACGCCGTGGCTACACCAATTGCCGCAAAGCGAAAGGCTCTGATACAGAAAATCTCCATGTATAGCATGAGGATAGCGGTGCGAAAGGAGAAGGTGCCAAATGCCCAGAACCATTCTAGAAGCCAAAAGATCTGTTGCATAGAATTAGTATCACATCTGATATGATCTGGAAATGCGAGGCTTAGCCGACCTTAGATGTAGCAATGATTTCATCTAAGGATAGAGATGCCGCATGCCTGCCCCAGCCCCCATTACGCACGCCTTCATACTGATAAGCTTGCTTTCATTAATTTCATAGAGGGTGAATTGAATACCTATTGAACTGCCTACGATGATACCAATCTGACATAAAAGACTAAAGAATACAAGGTAGTCGGGTACTTTGAAAGCAGTTCCGCGAATACTAGTTGACGTTATCCGCAAAGCGACTGCGGCGACCGTTATAGAGAAGATAATTATGGCTGCAATTACCCAGTCCACTGTTGGTTGACTGACCATGATATCGTCTATTCAACTGACTGACTTGCAAGAATGCGGACTACGGCGTTTCGAATATGGTAGTAATAAATTACTGAAGATAGAAGACCATTTGCGACAATACTTAGAGAGGGAATGTATTCAGGTGTCTAACTATCAGGACATTGTCTCGGGTATCATTGCTTTATAGCGAGTGTTCATCCACACAGATTGTTGTTGGGAGTACAAGTTTTATAGATCCTTTAATGATACCATCCTCAGCCTGCTTTGCGTTGCAGATTTTTTTCATGGAGGTGTCCATTCTAACTGTCGATCGGCTGCCACCACACTCTCAAGGTTGCGTAACACTAGGGGTAATGATTGGCCCCTTATCAGGTAATTAATCTTCAATGCCAATGTCGTATACTTGAAAGTAGCGCTGGGAATTCACTTACATAGTCTGTAACCCAGTAATGACGACGCCGCGCGAATAAGTAGTAAATAATAGATACTAAATATTCTTGGGGGTATTCTGAGTTATGTCTTCGTCCAGTTTTGGGGGCGCCATGTAGGGACATATCTTTTCCGTAGCATTACATTAGGGACCTCTCACCTCCTTTTGAGTTACCGCAGAAATGGCTTTTAAGGACGATTCACGATAATTTAGTGAGCATAAGTTGCTTTTGACGGCTCGATAGTCAATATGATTAAGAGAGCATTGAACTTATATCCAGATGTATTCAAAGACAACCCTGTGTCAGGGGCTAAAAGTGGGGTTGTGGCAGGGCACTTTAAAGAAAACTGGAGGGCAAGTAACTGTGCACCGTTGGCCTCTAAGGGAGCATGCATCAGGACCTTGTTCATCGATTTTCGAGCATCGGCTACCAAGTCTTGACGTAGTAGCAGGCTGCCGTCGACTAATTATCACTCTGGACATGATCTAATCAACTACATCGTGCAACTCTTTTTATTGGCTATATGTTATATATGCATATAGACACTCATAAAACAGCATATATACGCTAACAAACAACACATTCATATAAAGAGCTGCTAATTACCCAAGGTAGTTAGTGAATGACAAGCGGTAGACACCCACATACGAGGCGATAGGTACCTAGCTTAATAGTTCTAGCCTCTAGATCAAAGCTCATGATACATCCCGCTTCTCAAACACTAACACGAGATTACCCGGAGTCGCTGTAAGCTGATCCTTCATGTCCCTCTCTACGGCTTCGCCGTTCTTGTCACCAGGAGCAAATCTAATATTATACTTACTGAGAAGGGTCGCGATAACAAATCTCAGCTGGTGCATGGCTAGACTCTTTCCGGCGCAACCATTTCGACCTGGAAGAGTTAATTTTCAGCGGAGGAACTCTCTCCAGAAATGGGCCTACTCTACCTATTCCAAATGGCGCAAAGGCCCGTTTATCCTTTACTAGTTCGGGCTTGCTATACCATCTCTCAGGGATGAATTCATCAGGATCTCCATAAGCCGATAACACTATACCCAGTTATGTCAACGTTGTAAGCTTTGATTGCCAATGCAAAGATGGTGTACTCACAGCGGCCCATTGAATATCGAGGGGCGGTTATCTTCGTGTTTCCAGGGATGAAGGTACCCTCGATTGTTAGGCCTTCAGCAGGAGTCACTCTCGAGCTCGAAGTCAAAGCAGCCGGGAGAAGCCGCATTGACTCATGTATAGTCGCTGTCAGGTGCTGTAGGTTAGATAAACGTTGAAAGTCCGATATATCAGTACCCTCTAATTCCTCTTGTATCTCAGCCGCATGTTTTGGATAGCGAGCAAGAAAGTATAGGAGTATAATAAGGCTGGGTGCAGTTGTAGTACTGGAGGGCTTTAGCATGGGTACCAGTTACGACTGCTTTTGAAACACAGACCTTCCTGCGACAATCAAAGTTGCCGTATCGCCGCTAAGCAGCTGGTTGTTGATCTTATCCGCGTTACGACTTTTATAGTCCTTGATAAACCATTCAGTAATATCCGGGTTTGTCGAACCCCTCTAATTAATGTAAGCTGAATAGATACTTGAACTTCCATTAGGCGATTGGAAGTATTCGTACCTCTATGCGAGAGCTCATACAACTATCACCGAAGCTGAGCATCTTGAACCAGTGTCTTAACTTCCAGACCCGGGGAAAGAAAGCGAACGTGATCCTAGGAATCCAGATAGCGGGACTCAGTGGTCCCAGTAAGGTTATTGCGGAAAGCATATAAGAGGCGCCGTCAACCCAATTTTCGTTCCGCATCATACCAAAATCTTGTCCGAAGCCGAAATCACCCATGGAATCAAAGGCAAACCAGTACATAACTTTATTCACTGACATTGGCTTACCGCCATTCCTGTCAATGATGTTTGTAAGCATCTGAACCTGGCGAGGGATTCTCTTAAGGTATTCAGCAAGAGCTATTACCTTGGTTAGTAAACCAGTGAACAGTATTGCAATTTAGGTGTCAAATTCTTACAAGAAGAGCTCATTGCACTGTCCCATATCTTCCTTCGGGCAATGTGAACTTTCTTATCTCTCGTGAAAACCGTGGATGCTCTCGGATATATCATATCGTACCAGTCCGACCTTATGTTTTGATTTTTGGGGCCGTCCATTATCTCGAATGCAGCAGGGTGGAAAATTGTGATCTCATTTGGACCTTGTGACCTATTAGCCGCTGGAACCATGATAAGGTCAATATTCTCACCAGTTCTGACGAATGTTCCATATTTTCTACGCCATGATTCTAGTACATGGTGGTTTCGAGAATCGCGACACTTCCAAACATGCCAAAGCTTTGAGAGAGCAACTAGACGAGGACCAGGAAACCCTCGTAGCCGATGGAAATATATCCTGTACACACCAATACTAACTAGGAGACTGACAAAATATACTATAACTGGTATAATAATCTCTATCAAGCTCAGCTGCTGGCTATGGGTATAGGGGAATTCGTTGGCAACAAGGAGAAGGACGAATGCGATTAGAAGATAGGCACCTAGGATCTTCGGAGCGTGGAGGTGCCATTCCCCTCGAATGAAAATGCCATGATGCGTTGATACGCCCAGAATGAACGGAATAATGATAGCCTTCAACATTATGGCTATATGAGATCGATATTCAAGTCAGTTGCCGTCAATAAGACTATGTCATATGAAGTCGGGCTTAGTGAGAGCAAAGATGGAACCCCTTTCATGAATACCAAGGCTCTTCAACGTATATTTAAAGTAAAGCATGTCTATAGAAGTGTTTATTCGATTTATAATCTTGGTTTGTTGGTTCGTAACTTGGTCCGTAACACCTGAGTCAGGACTGGTCACCCAATTTCCTACTTGGACGTTGGTAAGCATGCAGTATTATAGGATTTTCGGGATGAGATCACTGTTGGCTTCGAACTCGCAGAGTTTGTGTAAGCCCAACATTCTCGGACCGAGTTTAGAGATAGTACCATTCTAACAGATGTTAAACATAAGCGATTGGACCAGTACGGGATGCATGAGATCCCTTACAGACGAAACTGTGACTAACATTATCACCTGTAAGTCCTGAAATGATTTCGCATTTCTTCACCAAACGGTTTAGGTAGACGTGCATAGGTACCTATCAATTTCAAAATGTAAACCGTTTTCCAATAGAGAGTAGCTCAAATTGGCAAATCCTGGATCAAATCGTCCGAGTTTGGCCGTTCTAAGTACGGCTCTGATCGTGGCCTGCGGTCGTCATCTGCAGACGGCAGATCTTTTCAACACTACACTTTGTCAGAGCATTAAAACTAGAGGGACGATGCATATTTTACCCGTACCTCTCCACTCTATATCCTGGTAATCTGAGCGTGAGCAGCCACTAACTACCAGGCTTTGGCCAAGAGCGACTTCGTCAATATGAGATTCTTGTATACAAACAGCAAGTCAAGGAATGCCTATTGTATTGCCGTTTCCATTCTTCTAGATCCCTTGATCAACCAGCGTAAGAAATTGTTCTAATTGCCTATTCGATAGGCGGCTCGACTGGAGACGTTGATGAAATCTGGGAAATAACATCAAGAGGATTTTCTTAAACTTTGCACACATATCTGTCAGTGCATCTTATGTTTCTCTCCCCTTTTTTCAATTTAGGCAGTTCCCCCCACTTATGTGGTTCCGTGCAAACACTACCGACGCCTTCCATGGCTTATCAACCATCTATAGCAATTAATATAGAATGCTGGTCTAGCTTTGAGCGGGATGATACCAACATTTCTATATGCTAGGAACATGACTATAGATACTATAGATATGTCTTGGTAGAGAAGAGCCTAGGACACCTCAAAAATAGCACCGAGTAAATTGAAGGAGAATACTCGAGGATGCCAAGGGGAGATAACGCGAAATTGGTAAAGTTTGGGTAGAAGATGGCGCCTTGTTTGAAAGGCCTATATGACCTCGGACAAAATTATATGTGAAGAGATTGATATTGACTGGCTACGTGAATAAGTCCGCATTGTATCTCGAACGAGAAGAGGATGAAAGGTCACATCCGACTCGAATTTATATTGGAGTTTCACAACTTAATGAAATCCGCACCTCCGCGGGCTTTGAATACGATTTATGAAAGGTACACACATAACCGAATTGCCGGAGGCATAAGAAAAACTGATTGGATAAGACTATACGATTGACAATGTTCGGAGTCGTCATCTGCCAAGGCAGCTTCCGTGCTCAAACTATTTCCATGGTCTAAGATGTAAAATTTCACGATTCCCCTATGCGAATGCATTGCAAGTCTTCAGCTCCAGAACAAGACTCCACGATGATACAGAAGGTATCTACAAAAATAAAGAACTTGAGAATTCCTACTTATTACGTTTGTAACGGAATAGTTTTCATTCAAAGTTTGTTTGTAATACGTGCTTTTAGGTGTTGGTAAATTCTGTGCTGACCTATGTCCTCGTAACCATCAGATGATGAATTCGTCGTGATGGTCAATTTGATTGGTGATGGAGATACGAGCTAGTTGGTCGGATTATATCACCCCTAGAAGTTGATCAATAGTTACCCACAGCTCAAAGTGATAAGAGGTATGGATCAACCACGATTACCAACAGCGTGTATGCGTTCCTTGATTGCGCTATCTATAACGAAAATGTCTATGATCCCGAGAGTATGTGTGGGTACCTAACAAGAGAATAGCTGGCCTGGGTGGGGGAACTACTCGAGTCTGATATCTTCAAATCCCGATTATATCTTCCCAACTCCTCTCTAACATTGCTTTCCGATATTAACACCATGGCGAGAAAGCCCCGACGTCATGCCCCTGATCTTCGGACCGTAGACTGCCCACCATGAAAAGGGTCAACGACTGTTCGATAAACCCCAGACGACCTCTTACTATTAAGGAAGCATTTAGTAATGCCATATTTCTTGGGCACACACTATGGCTCTTCACATTTAGCGATCTTAAGACCATAGTCATTCCAAGCACCATATTCGGCATAACGAACTCTCTTGCCGCTTCACAATACCACATCCTTCCCGCCGAATCCGTTCACAACACGTACCTCCTCCGCAGGTCACCCCTGATTCTGCTCTGGGTATGGATAAACCTCGTTCCATTCACCATCGGTAATCAGATGACCGCTTCGTCAGTTGCGGAGGACACAATCAACAAACCATGGCGTCCCCTCCCGAGCCGCCGCCTCTCGTCGCCCGATGCCAGGATCATGGTGTTACTCTTCTACGTCGTGGCACAAATATTCAATATATATATCAGGTGTGGTATTCGCCAAGGCTTGGGTCTTTTTCTTCTGGGTGTGTGGTACAACAATCTCGGAGGCGCTGATCATCACCCTCTGGTCCGAAATGCCATCAACGCCCTCGGGTACGTCTGCTTCACATCTGGTGCGATGGAGGCTGCTCTCGGGATCCCGCTTCCTTTATCTACATCGCCACGACTTGTGGAGTGGTTGGGGGTTGTCGCCGGAATCATAATGACAACGGTTCATGTACACGACATGTATGACCAAGAAGGAGATGCCTTGCGAAACCGCCGCACGTTGCCGCTCGTGATAGGTGACATGCCGGCTCGATGGGTTATAGCATTTTGGATGCTATTGTGGGGGATTTGTTGCCCGATGTACTGGGGTGCAATATTCGCTGCACAAGTCTCAAGTTTGGTTCTCGCAATATCGGTAGGATTAAGGACGCTTCGTTATCGGGACGTATCCAGCGACAAGATGACTTGTCTGATCTGGAATATCTGGATGTCATTCGTCTATTTTCTCCCACTCTGTACGCGGGCATAGAACTGAGCGCATGAAGGGGATTTCAACATGGCACCTTTTCGCAACCAATCCAAGTTAAACAATTTGCAATTGATTGTCTACTAGGTATACCTAAATCAGATAAGCTAATGAGATATGTACGACTCATCTTTCATGGGGTTGTTGACTCCACCACTTGTTCCCCTGTCGTCATTGTGGTCCCTGTCGTAAGATAATACACGTGAATGATCTATGCAGCTTCGGCCAAAGCATCGTACCGACTACCTCTACCGGTGAGATAGTCGAACTCGCGTTTCTTGGACTCGGTGTCATTCCCTGATTCTTTCGCTCCAAGGATGTCCTGGATCGACCAAGCGATCCTCTCAGCGCCGATCCTCGCGCCGATTAAGTTAGGGGCCCCGGGCCCGAGCTGCAAGGCGGCAAGTCTACCAGCGATGAATAGGGGTACGTCATCTCTCCACTGTAGTATTTTATGTCAGTGAAATGAGTACTATTTTCCTCGAAGGCAGAATTTAAGGGGATTGGTGGGTATTCGAGATCTGCATCAATAGCAAGAGATAAGAAATACGTAGATTATACTTACGGCCATGTTTTCTGTGATACAAGGAAGCCCCCCGCAGCTTTCGATAGGATATTCAGAGCACATTGATTTTAAAAACGGGAGGCATTCGATGTCGCTCTTGACGCCGGTAGCAAAGTAGATGTGGTCGATCCTGGGGAGTGTATGACTATCGTCCGATAGCGACACTGCCCAAGTTTTGGAGAGCGGATCCCAATGCTTTTCCTTAATTGTGGTATTCTGGAGCAAGCTCAATCGCCCGGTGGAGATGTGCCGTTCAAGGACCTTCTTATACGGTGGCGTGATGCTACCGCCGTTCCGAGCCGTCTTGATTTTCTCCCAACGCTCCTCAACTGAGTCCGAAGTCCAAAACGCCGCCTGCTCGAAGTTTCTGAATTTGCCTACCCACTCAAGCCCTACGTCGAAAGGCTTGATTTTCAGGGGCCCACGCATCAACAGCCACACCTTGGTCACTCCCCGGCGTATAGCTAAGTCGGCTAGCTGGGCCGAGGTCAATCCGCCTCCGACAATCACGATGTTGGTCTGGAGTTTGGCATTGACCTTTGCTCGAACTCGAGACGTTGGAAATTCTTTGATATGCATGGCGTGGGTTACCGCGTCTGTTCCCTCCGTTGGCATATCAGGCTCTGGAATCTGAGGCGGGTTTCCACCTACGGCTAGGACCACAATCTTCGCGTGGTGAACAGCCTTGTCTGTTCGAACGGTGAAGACCTTGTCAATTTCAGAAACGTCCTCCACGTAGTCGAAACGAATATCTTCCACCTTCTCATGAGAAACCATATTACTTCGCAAGTCATAACGATCCATAAGACACCCACAATGAGATGCGAAGAGGGGTGTCGATGGCACAAAGTAGTCATTTCGGTCGCGTTCATCAACGGTGGGCTCGGTCCTGGGTCTTCCAACCTTAAGCTTCTACCGACATCTGTAACTTCCATGGTAAACTTACATCCGTCCGGACCTCTCTCTTTTTTTCCTCTGGTGTTTACTCAACTCCTTTCCCACGCATCCCCGTAGTTCCGTCAGCTCATTGCCCCTATCGTTCCTATACGTATAGGCCAACAAGCCATCTCGCTCCGCAGGATCAACGTGGAAGAACATCGGGCTCCGAAGGTGTGAAATGTCGAAGGTCTTGAATAGAGTATCCCATCGTGCCATCCACCGGTTATCTGTAGCATCAAGCACTAAAAGATCAAGTCCCGCATTACCGCATGGAGCAGCAGATGATTTCCGACGTGTCTCGAAGCCCGTCTTGTAGCTTTTGATGCTAGGCTTGTGCCTTCTAATCCAGTGATACCTCTGATGCTCGTCGTCGGAGAAGTTAGCTGCCGGCATACGTTCTGACAGACGCGCTGCAACGGCGAGACCGCATGGTCCGGCGCCAACAATCAAGACATCGTGAATCCGAGTATCACCCATTTTTATCAGCCAGTTTTTATTCTTTTGTGAGTTCAAGAACATGGTAGGAAAGAGCCGCAGGCTGAATATCGATTATAAGATGCTGGGTAGGGGGAACCTTGATGGTGAGGCGAGCACCCTGATGGCATCCTCCTTCTTCATGCGGATGCGACCTTGAGATCACCACTGCCAAATGCGACTCATCTGAACACATGACCTCAGAGCTCACTCTAGTTATAATCTGCATAGATGCAGTTTTGCCTGGTAGATATCTGTGTAGGGCATAGAAGTAGCCGAGTCTGAGGGGCTATGAGGGCCAGCTCTGAAATGCCGGGCGCATGCGTACATATACATGTTGAAATTGCACGGATTATGGCCATGAAATAATACCCAGAAAGCCATTTATTGACCGACGTTCAACATCTTGCCGCGGCCTATTCGTCAATATTATTTTGTCGCGTAAAGCGTGGAGTGGCTGTGCTCATTCAAAGTGTTTTGCAACATGGTGCGCCACAGCTGTCTCGTCTCCTTCGAATTCGCCGCAGACCGGGCAAGTGGCCGTGGCAGTGGTTACATCGGCGGCTGAATTCGAATCGTTGCTCTCCGAGACATTTTGACTTCGGGCCGAGCCGTCTTGTTGGCCGTTTCGGCCCTTGCCCTTGCGTCTCGCAGGTACGATGTATGCGCTTAGGTCAGCCTGTGGCGGCGGCTCTGTGAGGGGTTCTTCAAGCCGCATATCTCGATGCCGCGGACGGCGGCCTCGCGGAGGCGCAACAGTTCTATTGACTGGATCTCCCTGCTCATCCACTGGTGGCGCAAAACTAGCCGCCAAGGCCGCACTACCAGAGCTGGGAGATGAGGTGGTGGAGCTAGAGCCAGCGCCAGAGCCAGAGCCCATGCTTTGGACTCGTCCAATGCGGCCATCGGTCAGTCGGACTTTGATGCCACGGTGGTGATCACCGCGTGTCAACACATCGCGTACTGTTCCGCTCACTTGCCTACCTGTGCGCTGATCTGCCTTTAGAACGATGTTAACAATTGCGCCGGGAATAACTTGGGCGGTCCTCGGGACTGCGCGACCGGCCATTGTGATGAAAAATGATGACGTTAAGGTTAGGATTTTCGATGGTGGCGTTGTGATAGGTAAGATGCTACGATCTGATCTTTTCATTTGCTCGTCGAGAAATGAGAAAATGTGAAATGTGACAAGCTGAAAACGCACCTCCCGATAAATGAATATATGCCCGTTTATGGTGCAGACATGCGCTTTGTTACATTCTGCTTAACTGAACGTGTTCTAGGTTGGCTTCCATGGTTCCGGACTCCTTCTTGCAGATTAAACAGGTTAACACTTCTGCAATTGGGATTCTAAATAAAGAGTATTAGCTCATGGATGATTGCAGCTTGCATACTGCATGCATATTGCTCATGTCACGGGATCTCCTATAGGCAGAAGACCTTTATCAGCTCGGGTTTCCATAACCGGTCCATATTGTCTGCCGCGCTTTTTTTTTATCATTACGTTGCAATTCTGACCAGTCACCTTGCCAATGACCGGTCCTTCGGAAACTAGAAGATGGGCTAAGTTCTCCGAGACCAGATTTGTGGGATCAATCCCCCGAGTCTAGTCACCAAGACCCTCACCGACTGCCGAGATTTTCTGGCTATGCTCCATACGATTGGTTGAAGGGATCGCCAGTTGGCTCTTCCCTTGCAGAAGCACATACTAGGTTAGCCTGTCGCCATTGACTAGCCCCTGTCCCAGCAAAGCTCCAACATAAAATGCCAACCCGTCTCCTCGCCAGCCAGCTCCCATGGACGTATAGCACGCAGACAACTCTTCTTTGAAGGTTCTTATAACTTGAGACAAACCTCACACCTCTATCTTACTCTATCTGGCTGGACTACACTACGGAAATCACGGATCACTCACGATGCGCAAGGTTTTGGCGGGGCCAGCTGATCGTCTGCCAAGACCCCCATATGACCCCGAGATAGACAACATCTTCAAGGCGCTGGGTGGAATGCCAGAGCGGTATGAGGTTGAGAAGCTTCGGAAAGATGCGGCGGCGAGGACTCAACCTCTCACGAACGCTCTACTCTCTGACACAAGCATCAAAGTCGAGGACATCACAATTCCCGGACCCCGGCAGGATCTGACCATTTCAGTTGTTCGGCCAGCTGCGAAGACGGATGAAAGCCGCCCGTGTATCTTCTATATCCATGGTGGTGCCTTGGTCGCTGCAGATCGCTTCGCCGGCTTGGATACGAGCGTCGTATGGGCAAGGGAGTTCAATGCCATCGCGATAAGTGTGGAGTATGGACGTGCGCCAGAGAACACAGGCACCCAGCCCGCAGAAGACTGTTATGCAGCACTGCTGTGGACGGGAAAGCATCTTCCGGAATTAGGTATCGATCCTGAGCGCCTACTCCTTTACGGCACTTCGGCTGGAGGTGGTTTAGCCGCGGCAACGGCTCTGATGGCTCGTGATAGAGGCGGCCCGAAATTATGCGGCCTTGTGCTCGAATGCCCCATGCTCGACGACAGGAATGAGAAGGTCTCGTCTCAGCAGTTCTCCACCGGCCCCTTTTATAATTCGACGCTTAATAGGTTTGCGTGGAGGTGCCTCCTCGGTGAGCGTGCGGGAGGCAGCTCTGTCAGTGAGTACGAAGCGCCCGCACGAGCACAGGATCTTTCGGGAATGCCCCCGACATTTCTCGACTGTGCTTCAGCTGAGCCATTCAGAGACGAAATTGTAGCTTTCGCCTCTAAACTATGGGAAGGCGGCGTACAAGCAGAACTTCACGTATGGCCCGGTGGACCCCACGGATACGACCGCATTATCCCAACTGCACCTTTCGCGATATTAGCAAGACAAACCAGGTTGGCGTGGATTCGCAGGACATTTTTCCAAACAATATGAAGGCTTGGCCCTTGAATCGAACTTGGACATTGACTCCGATTTAGCTGCCACGTAATAACACCTGCATATGTGGTCCCACGATCAAGCGATATAGTCATCTATTGGAGGCAAAGTGGACTGTTCCAGACATCGGGAGAAATCAATGCCCCCCATCTACCTACGTGTCATGGGTGCTTAGGTGTCTGAATGGTGTATCTTAACAGGAGATTGTGCAGGGTCTGAGTGAGTAATGACCTCGATGTCATCCGCTGGAAGGTTGTGTAAGAATTCCTGGGAATCGCCAAATGGCCTATTTTGGATGGCACACACGCCACGTAACTTCTCGTGGGATGTATTTCTTAGTCTGCTATGATTACTTATAGACAGATTTTTAAATTGGTAAAAATTGGCCCGTTCCCCTATTTTGGCACAGACTTTTCTTGGATATAATCCCTGACTAACATACATCTCTTAGGCATTACACCTGATATATTTCGCACACAGCTATAAGCTAATATAAAAGGCGCGATCACGATTTCTCAAGAGATCAACGCAACTTGTCAACTATCCTTCAAATTAATTTCTCCCGCCTCAATTTCCTTCCTTGATGGTGTCGTTTCAACACCCCTGCTCCCACGCGAAATCCTCTAGAGATAGAGCCAAGGAGTGGTACGAGTTAGTTGAAAGCTCAGACCAACAACACAAACATTCTACACATTAACCACACCATTGAATGCACAGATTGGAAAATTTTGTTGACAGGGGGCTAAGTATCTTGCCCGGCACTTATCCATCGCTTTACCACAAGATACCCATGAGAAGAGCCGTTCCATTCTCTCGGATATCCGAGCCCGAGAGTATGATGGCAGGGGCTTTTTCGACGACCAACGACAATTTGGCCGAAGGGTACACTCTGACATCGATGTTGCTCACCGAGAAATGACGTGAGTCTCCATAGTACCTTCAGAGGGCGTCAGCAAATTTTCAAAGGAGATGTACAGGGTGATGTAATTCCGTTAAGGGGTACCGTCTGCCCGGCGCCTGAGGCGTTGGCACCTAACCACCCATTCGCATATTACATTAACACCTCGTCGTACCTATAGAAACTGACGTATAGCCCCAAACATGAAACCTACCTAAATAAAGCTCACGGCAAGAGTGAGCGAAACCATATGGGGTAAGCCACCCGTTTGTACGTAGTAATCCCCTAATCACAGATGGCGCGACATTTTCTTTTTTTGCCCTCGGTGAATACTTGACTTCCAGCGCGAATTGTCGCGCGTCAGTCTAGTAAATTGTAGCTACGCGCTGCACTTTCGCTGGACTACTGCGTCGTTACCACGTCACATTTGATTCTCAATTTGATCCATCTTCAGCTGTAAATACGTATGCCGTGACAATGCGGCCGAGTCGGACATGCTTTTGAATTTAGCGCGTAAGTCTCTTCACCATGATAACGCTTTCCTGGTTTGGATTTAGTCTTGACGCGTTGTGGAGGTCTTTCAGGTCGTCTTGTCGTTCACGATTCACCAAGATTATCATGTTACCAACGAATCGAGCGCGACATGTCCCACAATATTCCACCACGTACGAAGACTAGAAGCGATATAGATGTAGATGACTTTCGAATTTCGGTGTTTATACTTTCCAGAACTCAAAAGGACTGCTCATTCTAGGAAGGCATGCATGGCTGGACGAATATACAATTTATACTAGACCGTCCGCTAGATTCTATTTAGGTCATAACCGTAAAATATCAACAGCTATAAGCAGCCGGTTCAACATCGAATCAAGAGTGCCGTCTCCCTCCTGAACATGTATACTCTACCCTGACTGTCCTACGAAGAGCAGCAGACTAATTTCTTTAAGTTTCCTACCTTGCCTTTTCATTGGTAAATCTCCAACCAGCTTGGCTTCCTTCACCGCCTCGGAAAGTACAGAAAAGACATTTCTGGCTGTACAGATTATTGAAACTACAAATAGGACACAAAGCAATGGCGTATACCGTCAAATAGAACCTGATGAATTACTCCTATTCTGCTTGACCCGAGTACAAGATGATAGCGACTAGCCTTCATGGGAATTCCAGAGATATGCCCCGTAACTACCTCCTAAACTTTGTCTCTTCTTAGAGGTGTTAAGGAAACGTTGGGAATAAACAGGCTCATCCTTGTGTGTCGTATCCTGAATGTCTCTTTCTGTGCTTGCTTTTCATATCTCTTTCTAAACCTGACCATTCAAGATGCCTACGAGAGACTTTCAAGATAGACTAGAATACCAGAAATGATATCTTCTTGATTCAGAGGATTCTTTGAGGATCGTTTTGCGTATTATGAACATCGCTAAAGAATTCAAGGGTCCAGTCGAATAATTGACATATGAAAGCTAACTTCTTAATGATACTTGTTGGGATCTCAGCTTGCAAGAATGGCGAACTTGGAACTAAATGCTTAACTCTTTGTTAACCCGACTCAACCCAGGCTTATATTTCGGCCAGGTCTTGTTATACTCATCTGGTACTCCGCTCTTGATTGAATAGATATTATTCGGCAGCGCCGGTAAGGGGAGAAGGGCCCCGTTGCGGTGATGCCGTGCTACCCATGCAAAGGCGGCGATGAGAATACTACAAAAAGAGATTCCCCAACGGGAAAATCCGTAGAAAGCTACAGAATTTTCTGGGAAGGAAAATGCGAGAAGCGATTCAATACGGACCTTCCTATTCCGTTCTACAGCAGTAGCAGATGCATGTCCTCCGCACATTGCACTCTCTCGGTCTGCAAGGAGCAGTGTCATAATGATTCAGTAGTATCTCCCGGGAAGCATTGCTGGCGTGAGGCGCATTGGCCGGGCACTCTTGAGACGGTGGATCCCGAAGACCATGCTGCAGTGTGTTGAGCATGGCACCGTAGTTTTGTCAGAATCCTGATATAATCAGCTGTTCCCAACCAATCATCTAAGAATCCCGACGGCCTCCCATATGGCCGCCCTAAACCGCCAGCCATTCAGCGTCCCTTTTCACGCAGGGGAGATGAAACAGCGGGACGAAAAAAACACCAGTCGGAACATAACATGAATTAGCTCTTCTCGCAAACTTAATTCATCGTCATGAAGCACCTCGGATCCGAGGAGCCGACGCAGGAGATGGAAGCCAGCCCGGTTATTGGAAAGGGGATGAGAACATGACTTGGCTTCCTGTGGGGGCCGAGAGGAGAGTGATCAACTTCTTGAAGTAGAAAGTCTACGGCGATGTCGCCAATGACATGGGATGAACACTCGCTTCGGTATGATAGACATATGGGCAGGGGGGCTTCACTATTCAGAGCTGAATGTCAAACACCCAATCATCGGCATAGGAGATTCCCATTAGTCGAATTTTCAACTAAGCGATTTTAATCAATTGTTAAGGAAGCTGTTGAAGTGACGCGAAACTGCCGACCTCCTAGGTGGCTAATCACAGACCATGCCCACCAGTCAGGACGCAAATAACAAGGTGCCTCCTGGCAGCGGATACAACATGTCCAACGTGTATGTGATTCGTAAGCATGAATTCAATTGCATAGAAATCTTACGATTCTAGCAGGTTGCGGTTGTTACTAATATAGCAAAAAGGGTATCTACCCTTTGGTATATTTTGGTGAGTCGTCGGAATAAGGAGTACCTTATACTTGTTAACCCGCGACTTCATCCGTGAGCTGTCTTGACTTGCCTTCCGCCGGCCCGGGGGAAACACATTTCGCTAAGAATCAATTTTCCTACATGGTTCATATCTCTATTGAGCTATATTTCCTATGCTGAAGCCTGATTTCATGATTACTTGTTGTCACCTTGCCTTAGCCTTTGGCAATTTCAATCATCGTTTAGATCTTGAACTTTGAGGTCCTTTTGGCAATTTACTTGATGATGACTTTGCAATTGCCACTTTCGTATTTCTGCTTGGCTGATCTGCTTTCTTTGCAGACTGGACCTACATGATGCGTGATTAGCATACTAGCATACTCTCAACTCGGGGTTCATACCAACTTACATCTATCGCGAATTGGAGCGTGTGCTTCGTCGTCGGCCAGTGACTTTTTAGCGGACTGATCATGAGGAACATGAGCGTCATACAGTCTTTCCCTAGAGATCGCTGAAGGAATCTCGTAAGAACGTTTTCATTGTAGGCTGGAATCCTTCCAGCGGCAAGGTCTTTAAAGACTCGGTTTAGGTGTGACAGTGAAATGTTGATCTTTATTCCTTCTTTAAACTCGACCCCTGTGGTGCCAGCTTGCCGTGTCCCCTCGGAGCCTGCTAGGTCTACTAGGTTGAGTAGACCCTCACGCACCACATCGGAACTGTCTTTCCATCTGATCTTGGTCTCAAGACTGATGACAAAATGCGATCGAGATGAGTTGTCGTTCAATTTCGTTGCTCCAAAATGGCGACTCTTCATTCCTACTTCGATCAAAGCATCGAAGTCGCTTATTGAGTTTAGAGTCGTAAGTCCATCATGTTCTTCGACAGCCCGAGAATTCATAGAGATGGTTTTCCTTTCCTTCCCATCTGCCTTCAGTAACTTCAGCTCATTATTGTATATCTCATAACAGCATCCCGCAAGACTCATGTCGTAGCCAAGTTCGTCTAGCCTATCCTTCTCCCTAAAGATCATCGTCCTAACTCTGGGAATAATGCCGTCATTCTCGTAATCTACCCCCTCCTCCCGGTTTTTGACATCCTCCAGATTGCTCATCGTGTACGTCTTGCCCGTCCCTGATTGCCCGTAGCAGAAGACACAGGCGTTTTTACCGTCAACGACCGACTGGACGAACTCGCTGATTTCGCTGAAGACGTCAGCATTTGACTCTTCAGGAGTAAAGACTCGCTCGAACTGGTACGTGCTCCGGTTCGTCACCTTCGCTTCTCTCCCTGACTTGTCTGTGTCGTCTATTATTGTCAGCGTAGTCGGGTGGTCGTGAAGTTCCCCATTGTCTAGCCTGTATTTCAACAAGTCGTCGGAATTCGTGGGGCGAATGCGACACATGACGCGAAAGGCTCCTCGGAGCTTTTGAACCTGTGTGAAAAGCATACGCCGTCTGTCCTCTTCCTTGCGAAGCCTATCCGTCAGTCTTCGGATCTCCTCGCTTGAAATGCGTGTTACTTTCAGCAGCTCCAATTCAAAATTCTTCTGCTGCTGTTCAGCGTGTTCACTTTCTTGCTGCCTCATTTCCTCAAGTTCTCCTGTCAGACTATCCATCTCTTTTCCTCTCTCCGCCAAACTCAGTTCTTTTTCTGCGACGTGCCTGTCAAATTCCCTTCTCACATTCTCAAGCCGTAGAATCAACCCTGCAATCTCCTCGCGCTTCAGGGCAAAGTATTCTCTTTGCTCTCTTCTTGCATCCTCGAGCTCCTCTCTAAGTAGCTGTAACAAGTGCTGCAATTCTTCCTTCTGCCTCTCGATGAACTGTCTTTCTCGTTCTAGCTGAGGTAAACGCTCGCCAGAAAAGGCTCTGTCACTGGTCGAATTCTGCCCAGCTTCCTCGAGCTCCAAGTCTAGAACTCCGGACTCTCGGTGTGGCGTTCGAAGGTGCACCTTGGGCTCCTGTGATAGATCCGGCTGGCTCTGCATCTCGTCATTGGTTGTCTTCGGCCTTGTGATCTCGAATTCAGGTACTCCTCGCGTTCCGTTTAGGCCATCTCTACACGTTTCGAGTAGCGTGATTTGAGATTCGTAGTTTTCTCGTAGTTTGCTCTGCTGAATTAATCGACATTCATTTCTCTTCTTGATCTTTGAGACCGTGTCGTGGATCGATTTCCACATTTTGGCCTCTGTCCAAGGTTCGACTTGTATCCGCTGAACCTCACTCAGCACCGCATCTTTGATCATTTGGTTGATTTCCTCAGCAGATGGCTTTTGTGCAGCCAGTTTATAGGCTTTCCTGTAATATTCTTCTAGCAACATTTGGAGCTGAATTCGTTTGTTTTTGCGCGTTCTTAGTTGAGAGATTTCAGCCTCCCAATAGTTCTGAGCCGTCTGAATCATAGCCTCGGATTCTATCTGCATCTCCCGTAGCTCAATCGACCTGTTCTCTTCGTTTCTTCACATCAGGTCCAAGATTCCGCTTCCGACCGATGTGCGCATGTCCTGAAGCCTGAGCTCGGTCTTCTTTCGGTTTCTGTGGTTCATTCAACTCCCCCCGATCTGTTCTCTCCTGTCTTTCAATTTCGGCGCCTTATAGATCGTATTAGGTACCTAATGCTTCCGTGTTGGGACAATGTTGAAACTCGAGACTACGCATCTCTTGGACACGGAAGCCAGGGCCCTTTATTTGCATGTCTTTATTGTCTCTTACCTCCTGACCACTTCCACTATTCAACTTTGTGTAAATGATTCTTCATATGGGAGGCTCCCGAAACATCTTGACACATCTTCTCCGCTTCTTTCAGCCGTCTCTGAAATTCTGAGATTCTAGGTTCCAGTTGCTGCTCGCGACAATAATACCTTCTCTTCCTTCATCTAACACGATCTTAACCCTCCACATTTCGTCATTTCACTCTACCTGATATTTCTCGAATATTTGCCTACACCGACATTAGTTGTCCGGGATGGCTCAAAGTTTCGCTCTGGTTATGTCTTATGGAAGCTTCTGGGCTCTTGGATTGTTGAATTGGGTTGCTGTTGACTGATCACTCACCCAAACCCGTTGCTGAGTGGTCAGGTTGCATTCGTTTTGGTATCTATTTTCATGGTAGCTTTCTGCAGCGAGGACACAAAATGAATATATACTGAGCACTTGGAAGGAACTAAAACTCTAGAGTCGTCGGACTCGTAGAATAATGTACAACGTAGCTGCATTTATACGGGACGCCGCCAATGCTCTGGTTGAATTCGGTCTAGATATTGTACACGGTAGATACGGATCTTACCATCCTTGTTTCGTCAACTCCTTGACCCTGTTGACGCAAGCCTTGAATCCCTTCTTGAATCTCTTCTGCCACCGTTGGCTCTTGAGCCTCTTTCGCTTCAGACCCGGCCTTTCGTGGAATCTCTGCATCTGGAATTCCGCAGCAACTCTGTTCTGAGATGTTTGGATCTGTAGGAGCTTGAAGGATCTGGCCACGTCCACACTGCGACTCACGTGGACGGTACGACCGGTTCGTGGGACTAGACGCAGCGGAGGTCGCGGAGGAGCCGGGCGCTCTTCTAGAATCTTGCTCCTGTCCAATTCGCCGGTTTCGAAGTCAATTTCTGGGGTGAATGGGTCGTCATATACCGATAGGTCGGGCTTTTTGATTTCAATGTCATCTGGGGACGCACGCGATTCTCGAGAGGGATTGGGCCAACCGCCAGTGGCGTAGTGCCGGTGCTGTGTTTGGGACGTAGGTGACCTCCGATTTCCGGCTTCAATCGACCGTACAGTTAGTATCGTTGATATTTGCCGTATACATGGTATCGAGCTGACTGGCGCAGTTGAGAAGGAGGATGATGGCCATCTTGACGCAGAGGTTCGGAGGAGGGAGGTTGATCGAACGGCGACTTGCGCAGCTCGATATAATTCGGCCCTTGGAGAAATTAGTCAGTTGATACTAGGTAAATATGTAAATATATATGCGTGTCTCACATATTGAGAGTTGACTGAATTATATCAGTGCTCAAAATTGGCCGTTGAGATGCAACCTTGCTCTCAGATACATGCGATTTCTGAAGCTTCCCGTCACTTGCGATTTTTTCGGCGGAACAATCCGTAATCACCAACGCCGAAGATTTGCCGTATATCGGGTCACTGGGATCTGTGGGGTGTGCAATTTTACCTGGTACGTGCTTCTCTTGGATTTAACCTTAAATATGAGGTACCAAACTGCCAAAGTACCTTAGCCACGCCCATGCTTCAGCCATGGTTCATTTGTGGCTGTGCCATTGTGCTTGAACTCTACAAACCTTGTCAACATCAAACCTTCTAACTTGACTCGGCGCTATTAACATTTTCAATCTATCACCTTTTATCTTTTCATTGTAGGCGTCGCGATTTACGCACACGCACACGTATCGACACCGATATAACCGGTGAAGTTTCCCCACTCCCCCAAACCATACGCGCCAGACTTTCGTATTATTCTACATTTCGATTATGTCGTATAATCCCTATGGCGGAGGTGAGTTGCTACCTTATATATCTTCGAGAAGTTGAATATGGATGCTAACAAAACTACCTATCATAAGTCCCTGGCTTCGGCCCTCCTCCGACTTACGGTGCATATCCTGGCGCCGCTGGCGCTCCAGGTCTCCCGTCTGCTCCTGGTCTAGGTAATTAGCTTCGCAGTCGAGTAGATCTATGCGCGTCGCAATACTAATACTTCTTCAAGGACCTCCTCCAGGCATGTCTGCCCCAGGAACGGCGCCACCACCTGGCGTTCAGCAGCACAACATCAATCAAGCTAATCGACCTAGCGGTCTACCATCCAACTTCCAAGCTCCCCCGAACATGCCTAATATTAACTTCAACGCCCCCGTAATCCGTCTCGGTACGAGCTCCTCTAAACCTTCTACTCCCGGAATTCCTGGTCGCAAGGATAGCGAGACCCCTTCTTCAGCCGGACCTAGGGCTGGTATAGGTATGGATCGAGGTTTGGATCAGACGAGACAAGCTATACGGGAGAATATGCAAGCATTGGTCCCGCCTACTAGAGAAGAGATTGTACGGACGGTATTTGTGAGCGGCATTACGGAAGGCATTAGCGGCAACGAAGGCGTTGAGAAGATACTTGGAGCTGCTGGTAAAGTCCGTCGATGGGACCGAGCCACCGATGCTAGCGGGAAAGAGATGACGTTCGGATTCGCCCAGTTCGAGGATGCCGAGTCTCTCTGGATCGCCTCTGAGATTCTGAAGGATATTCAGGTACCCGTAAAAAAGCAGCTTCCATCAGATGAGCCGGCCGATGACGACGATACCTTCGCGAAATTTGAGAAAGCAACTCTTCAAATTCGGCTTGACGAGAATTCGACAAAGTACCTAGAGGCGTACAAGGAAAGCAGACCTGATGATTCAGGCGCAGAGGCAAGACGTGAAGCCGCCAGAGGTGCGTTGAAGCAGACCATAAAAAATCTCTTTTATCCCACGTCGCGATCAGGTGCCGACGCAGATGGCGATGTCACTATGGGTGATAGTTCGGCCCAGAACGGAGAGAATGTTGAGGTGGTTAATATCCCCTTGGCACAGGAGGACGAGTTAGCCGATATCCCGGCTGAGATGCGCGAGACCGTTGCTCTCGAGATCGCCGCCTTCAGAGAACGAAGCATCAAGCGTGATATGGAACGTCTGAAGAGGGAAGAGGAGCTCGAAGCAATGGAACGTCAGCGAAACGGTGCATCTAGACCCTCCCGATTAGCGTCGCCGCAGCCTTCCAGCGCGAATACTATTCCGCTGGGACCACGAGGCGTACCTAATGCGCCTTCTGGGCCCAAGGGGCAGAAGTCCGACATGGGTAAGGATTATAATAGGTCAATTAGTTTCATCAACGGTGGCACAACGAACGGCGGCTTGGCTTACAATAGGGATGACGATGATGATTCTGCCAGCGACGAAGAGTTGGAGCGCCGACGAGTTGCCAAGCAGAACGCTGAAACCGAGAAGCTCTACCTAGACGCTGAGCGCAGATGGTTAAATCGGGAGAAGTCCCGTACCGCTGCACTTGAGCGAGAGAAGGAGCGCGACGAATCTGATGCGAAGGATTTTGCAAAGAATAAAGAAAAGATGCTGCAAAGACTTAAGCACTTTGACGACGATGCAGAGGCGTCACGCAAGACAGAGGAATACTATAAGGATCGAAGCGCTTGGATCAGAAACCGCACGGCATTCAGAGCTAGGGAAATTGCAGCCGATGAAACCGACCGACAAGCAGAAGAGCAAGAACGCATCAAGGAAGAAGCAGAGCGCGAGCAAGCTAGGGGTATGGCGGACTCATTCCTTGAGAGGCAAGCCCAGGAGATGGAACAGCGACAAGTCAGTCGGGCTGGGGTTGCCGCGCCGCAACCCTTCAAGCTTTCTCTTGGTGCAGCTGCTCAGAAGGCTCAAGCACAACGCGCTGCTCCGCAAAGAAAGACTATCGCTGAGGTTGAAGGTCTACTTGAGGACGAGGATGAGGATGCGAGCTCCAGACGCCAGCTCATTCCCATTCAGTTTGAACCAGCCACTGCTGCGGCCATGTCCGAAGAGGAGCGTGACCAGGCTGTGCGCTCGTTGGCTCAGGAGATTCCTAACGAAAAGGAAGGTCTCTGGGAGTGGGATGTCAAGTGGGACTACTTGGACGAGAGCGTCATCCGAGAAAAACTCAGACCTTTCGTTGAAAAGAAATTGGTCGAGTATCTCGGTGTTCAAGAACAGCTTCTTATCGAGGTTGTGGAGGAACATCTTAGGAAGCATGCCAAGCCTGGTGAGCTGGTTGAAGAACTCGCAGAGGTATGTGACTTTCGCCCTCTAATAGTGACTATAAACATGATTTACTAACTAGACTTATAGGCCCTGGATGATGAGGCTGAAGCCCTTGTTAAGAAACTTTGGCGGATGGTCATATTCTTCACGGAAAGCGAGAAGCGCGGTCTCTCTGCATGAAGCAGGAATACCCATTAATGCCGTGCTACTCCAATGCTACGTCCTTCTAATAATCATACTTACATTGTATCAGAAATCCTTCGAGGAAAAAACGGGGCGCCGAGAAGGGTAAGGGTTTTTCTTCTCCACAATCGAGGATACCAGTATTGAGGGTTCGGATACTTTACACATTCAAGAGGTGTGAGATCCTTTACGGGCGTCCATGTTGATAGGAATGGACAGTAATTCTGAAGGAGCAACTTTTGGATGCTGCTTCATGGCCATGAAAATAATAATGGCTGATAAGGACGGCTCCTTTGAAAATAAGGGTTATTACCCCGTATCATAACACAAAATCAATAAGGCTGTTCGTCTGCCTATGTGATTATACGCCTCCTATTATATCTCACTGTGACACGTAGTTCCTTTGTATTCCCGTAAGAGTGGGACAGGTACGTTCCTGACTGTCAGGGGTCGTTGCCATATCCGGGGTTTGCGGAGTACAGTGGATCTAGCGGGATACCGAGCAGCTGCCGAGGCAATTCCCCACAGTGAGTCCCAAATCTTCGGCGCAAATGTCGAGTAATCAAGAAATCAAGATTGGATGTAAGAGGCCTGCATACGCCAATGTAACCCCGAATGTCGCCGGTCTACCCGAGTGGGTGTATATATCATATATCATTTCACTTATCATCTGTATCGTGTGTTGTATCTCACTTGACTACCTCTTTTTAGACTCGGCCAAGGAACATCTCTTCGTAAAGTTGTTAGAGACCTTGTCCTAATTTACGTCTAACTACCCACTTCCCAACCCGTAACACAACTTCCCCCTTTTTTCCTCACTCACATCACGCCCACCGATTGCCTCAAGCACCATGGCCTCAAACACCCAACTCCCACCCACACTCTCATCGCCACCCCCACCCGTCCCGGACACACTGCTCTTATTCCCGCGCCCGCACATCCTCCTCGTCAAGCTCAACCGCCCAAAACAGCTCAACGCCATCCCCCGGCCACAGCACTTCGCCCTCGAGCGCCTGTGGGACTGGTTCGACGCCGAGCCCTCCCTGCGCGTCGCCGTCATCACGGGTTCCGGCCGCGCCTTCTGCGCCGGCGCCGACCTCAGGGAATGGGACGACAACAACAACAACAACTCGTCCCCGGACCCCGGCGCAAAGAGCTTCCCGACAGGCGGGTTCGGGGGCATGAGTAATCGCGGCGGGCTGAAACCGATTGTGGCGGCTGTGAACGGCGTCTGCTTCGGCGGCGGCATGGAGATGGCGATTAACTGCGACATTGTCGTCGCGAGCGCGGAGAAGGCCAAGTTCGGCCTGCCCGAAGTCACGATCGGCGTTATCGCACTTGCGGGGGCGCTGCCTCGGCTCGTGCGCACGGTGGGGCGGCAGAGGGCCGCGGAGATGGCGCTTGGTGGGAAGACTTACGGCGCGCGGGAGATGCTGGCTTGGGGGTTGGTGAACCAGGTTGTGGAGGAGGGTGGGAGGAGGAGCGAGGAGGCTGTGGTCGAGGCTGCGCTGAAGTGGGCGGAGCGCATCGCGGGGAATAGCCCTGATGCTGTGATTGTGAGTCGTGAGGGGTTGAAGCTGGGGTGGGAGGGTGTGGGGCCGGAACAAGGTACGGATTTGTTGCTCAAGGGCTGGTATAAGAGGCTTGAGAAGGGCGAGAATATGGTTGAGGGTATAAAGAGCTTTGTTGAGAGGCGGAAGCCCGTTTGGAAGGATAGTAAGCTCTAGATCGGAGGTGCATGGTTAATTGCCCAGGGTGATTGATGCTAAAGGGGTATATATCAAGACCGAACCGTTGTAATGATACATGAGGATATTGGAAACATTGGCTAGATTGATTATATTATGATTTAAACGACCTAGGCGGCATTTACTGGGTACCTAAAGACAGTTGTCTAGTAAGCAGAGCAATAAAGGAGTAAAACAAGACCGAAAAGGGGTAGATGGAAGAGAGCAGTACAGGTACTGCCACTTCCACTCTCATCTCTCCGAGAACTGCATCCATCATCAGTCTCCATACTCGCATATTGGACTAGTTACAGACCTACATAGGTAATAGCAATATTCGTCTAAGGTGGAAGAATAGAAAATATGACGCCTAGGAACCTCTAGTTTTGGGGGGGGGGCCCG